>VXAY01001848.1:112638-191090 GCA_013399855.1 Oxyruncus cristatus
AAACGAAAAGAAGGAACCTAAAAAACTTAAAAAAGGGAAAAAAAAAAAAAAAAAAGAAGGAAACTAGGTAAAAAAAAAACCAACAAAAAACCCAGTACATAAATGATAAGAATCATTTATATTAGGCAAAGGTGTTTCTTACAAGAGATTTGCAACCACACAGATATCCTGGCCCCTATGTATCACTTTCTCAGTCTTTCAAAAAATGATAAATAAAAAAGCAGTCCCCAGAACAAGCAGTAGTTGTAGAGTTAAGGCACTCACATGGAGATATCCAGACTTTGACAGGATATCTGTCAAAAAATAGGATTAAATTCATGTCCAGGGTACTTCACCACTGGGTTCCACAGGAACTGGAATTTGTTGATATAACTAATATAAGAACTGAATAATGAAAAGCCACAGTGCTGCTCAGTGGACTCCAAATGGGAAGCTCTTGGGTTACAGAAGGGAACTGTGTGGTATTTGTTTCTCCAGGTGCTTCAGTGCCTTGTGTGTGTGTCTATATGAGTGTGTACCCTGACAATGTCCTGTTCATGCTCCAACACAAACAGACTCCTGTCATAAACTGAAAGCTAACTTCCACCCCTCCCCTAATTACCACCCCTCAGTTGATTACCTTTCTCCTGTAGATCACTCATAAATTATATTTCTCAGGTGACCAAGTGAAGCAGTACCTGTATTTTTGAGTACTCTTTGAGTACTTGGACTCGATATTTCTGCTTGTGAAATGGTGTAATGACCCTTCTTTTATTTTCAAGCATGTTGTAAGGCTTGTTCTATTATGTCTCAGTGGACTATGATACTGGAGTGTTGAGTGCCTTAGAAATGGCTATGCATAAATAAACATCAGAGATAAGGCCTTGAGTGGGATCCAAGGGTCCTTGGATGCAATCCACAGAGAGAAGCCTGCATAGCCTGGTAACATTTATTTACTTCTCTTGCTCAGCATCTCTGTGAATTATAATTTTATTATGAAGTATAACACCAATAAATGTAGAGGCCTGGCCTTTGTATTCAGCAGAATGGTTTAGCTACCTGCAACGAGATCTGTTTGCCAACTACCCGAACAAGTCCCAAGCAATTTGGAAAATCTGGCTGTTCTTTAAGGCATAAATGGTTTCATGGCAGCTGGGATGAATCCATTTCAAATTTGAAATGAATATTCTGAAATCATGCCAGTGGGAAAAAGAAGATAAAAATTACTGTACACCAGTTTATTAGACATGACCATCAGAGCCACAACCAGAGTTAAATGGAGCCCATTCTGACATCAAAGTGTAGATAACTAACAAATACAAATAATTTCCTAAAATATTTTTTTCATGAATAGGACAGTAATATATTGTCAGCCCCTCAGGTGACAGACTGAAGAAAAGGGGGGAAAAAAGAGCAAGAAACAGCCCTGCAGGCACCAGAGGCAGTGAAGAACGAGGGGTAGGAGATGATCCTGGCATCCAGCAGAGTTTCCCACACAGCCCAAACTTGAACAGGGGTGTATCCTGAAAGAACTGCAGCCTGTGGAAAGGATTCCATGCAGGAGTAGTTTGATATTAAAGAACTCCAAGCTGTGGAAGGATCCATGCTGGAGGAGGGAAAAAGTGTGAGGAGTGGTGGAGAGGAGCTGCTGTGGACTGACCACAGCCCCCTTTCCTCATCCCCCTGAGCCACTTGGGGTGGAGGGAATGAAGGTGTGAAGCTGAACCTGGGAAAAAGGGTTGGTGTGGGAGTAAGGTGTTTTAGTTTTCATCTGTGTTTATCACCATCCAATTCTATTTTAACTGGCAATAAATTACATTAATTTTCCTCAAGTCATGGGGTTTTTTTGCCCATGGTAGTGATTGGTAAGTGGTCTCCCTGTCTTTACCTTCATCCATGAGCTTTCCCATCTTATTTTCTTTCCATGCTGTGGAGAAGAAGTGGGAGAATGGCTATGAGGGATTTTGCCATGTAGCCAAGTTTAATCTACAGCACTATCCAGAGAGAGAAGTGGGGAGGTTGATTAGATTTTTTATTTATTATATTTACCTTTTGACACTGTTTCAGACATTATGTGATGTCTTTTCATTGGGTTCATGAGTCTGCTGTGCCAGAGAAGAAAGATAAACCTTTAGTTAGGATACACAGAGAGAAAAGGCACAGGTTATGGTCATTAAATCCCCCTCCACCCTCTCCAAACAATCAGACAGAAAAACTCAACATACAAACAAACAAACCAAACAAAACTAAACAACAAAACCCCAAACAAAACAACAACAACAAACAAAAAAACCCCACCAGCTACCTTTAGGTTTTACTTCAAATGATTTTTCCTGGTTTGCCTTTGGTTTATCTTTTCTTTTCAAGATTAAGACCATAAACTGAAGTTGTCTGGAACAGAAAATACATCTTGGGCAAAAGAATAGTGACTGAGCAAATTTTATCACTTGATAAGGTAGAGATTTTTCCATTATGACTGAAGAAGTGGGAATCCCTACTGCAAGTCAATGAGTTATAATATTATAGAAGAAAAAAATGCAGTTAATATATTTGGATGCATTAAAAATGGATTTTTAATATAGCCCTTGAATTCTATTAAACATTTTTCTTTCACTAGCATTCCACAGATAAGATAATCGCTTTCCTTTTTCAAATCTACTGAAATCAATTTACTTCTACATATTTAGCCTTCCTATTTCACTTCAGATATATGGTATGAATGTTGAGGGGAGGTATTTTTTCTTGCTATCAAATAATTTGCCAGTTTGTCCACCCTGTTGCCTTTGTTTTTGCAGAGACTATCTAATTATGCAGGGCTTTTGATATTCTTCTGATAGGCGTTAGAGAATGTGTTGCAGTATGGCAATGACGTATGTTCACAGCCCTGAAGGCACTTTTAATACACCCTATGGTAAGTGCATAACATATTTTTTTTTTAAAATCTCATTTAATATGTGCCCGTGAATTCTAACCATCTATATAATCTTGCTGTGGACTTTCTTAACATAGGTTTGTGTATATCTATACCTGCACATTTACATGCATGTGTGAGAATATGTGAGTATGTGTATATCTATTTCTATATGTCTGTATCAGATTTATTCTTGGAGAATTTTTTTTTTTTTGCATTTGTTAGTAGACATTATATTCCAAAAGAGCTCCCTGTTATGTAGAAGTTTATGAGGCAGTTTCTATATCCTACCTATTATTCTTTAGCGTGAAGGGATCAACTACCTTGCTGTGTCTTTAATCTGCAGTCAGATACTCATTATCAAACCCTGCATGAAACATCATCACTGCAAACCAACCACATTATTTCAGTCTGGCTAAAATTAATGAATTTTCAGTTTTGGCAAAACAAAGATCAGTAAAATTAAGCTGGAGATGAACACCATTCCTTGTCCCGCCTAGATGAAAAATAAAAATGTAACTCCCTATTTCCATTTTATAGTAATGTAGAGCCACACTATTTAAATATATATCTGACCATATTCTTTCCTCCTTAGGACAACTAGTGAAAGAATATATTTTTCATCAAAAGCAGAAAAAATATTTATGGGTGGATAACTAATTTCTCATTTTTATGCTGATTTTTCACAAAACAAAACCTTGCACAGTTGTTCTTTGGGAGATAAAAAGGATTCAAATTTCTGTAGCAGACTTGTAAGTAGAAATGTTTTCAGGGGTGTAGCAAGTCAAATTGCATAGGGAAAGGGCAAGGATTTTTTGCCTCTAGAAATATTTTATCCTTTACTTAATTGATTAGCTCTTACTCAGAGGTAGCTTCTTTCTGCTACTGTAGAATGCATGGAATGAAAACCAAATGAATAAAGAAGTTCACCTTGTTATCACCAGAAGAGACATCCACAGTGAGAACTTTGCTAAGGTAACAATTAAGGATGGTTAGCTCGCAGGTGTTCTGATAGTGGCTCTGTTTTCATCTCCATGATTTGCTTTCATCATTGAGGCACTTATAAAATGGCCATCATCTTACACCAACAAGCCACGCAGCCTTTTTGAAGTAAAATTGGGTGTTTAAAAAGACTAGTGTTTAATGATATGCTCTAGAAATAAATATTTCATAGTTAAAATAAACTGTTGTGACATTAAGAAAAGTTATTGAAAGGAAATACAGCAAGTGTATGCAAGCAAATATTAGAGAATTAAGAAGAGAAAAAAATTATTTACAGGAGATGTGTTTTTTTCTGCACAGATTCTAAATATGTTATTAGAAAGATTGAATTTTCTTCCCAATTGCTACCCTTTTCTAAAATGAATGTAAGGCGAAGCTGAGTTTCTCCTCAGATTCTCAAAATCACTCATCATCTGGATTTTATGGTGTCAGCATGATGGGAACTATTTCAGGCATTTCTTCTCACTCCTTGATTTACCAGGAGACATGTCTTGAGATTCACCTGGCCTTCAAATCAGATCTGAAGAGGCAGAGGAGGACAGTGACACGACTTCTAGCAGTCAGTCATTCATTATATCGAAAACCCCTTCAAAAGATCCATGCCTGCCTCAGGTGAAATAGATGTCAAATTTGCCTGAAGGACATGGATCAAAGAGTACTGTCAACCCATACTACACACATAAAAACAGCCTACAGCTGAATTGCCCTTTTTTTTTTTTTACTGAAGCAAACTTTCTCCTTGCGTGGGTGTTGCACAAAATACGTATTTTAATCAGCTTAAAATGTATTTTAATTATTTGCGATGACCTCACATTTTCCTCCATGGAAAAATAAATATTAATTAAGATAATTGGCAATGTTGGACTAATTCTTGCTGTCTCAGATCTGTGGGAAGATAGGTTTAACCAGTCTTCATGTTTATTTTTTTAGCTGGTCAAGGAATTGTTTGGCAATAACTTGTACTTTTTAACTATTGTTTCACTACCAATTCTGCCTGTTAGGAAAAAAAAGCCCTGTGGTCGGATTCTGCCTCCAGCAAAGTTGTTCATATCTACTTACAACCAATAACTTATTTCTTTCAATTCTGCTGAGAGTTCCAGGCTCCTTGGACATGGTAGCAAAGAGCAGCTTTTCCCTCACACTTTCAAAAATTAGATTCCAGCTTTGGCTGTTAAGTGTTTCTGGAGATTCAGCCCCTTGAAAAAACACCTGGGTTGGTTTACTAAGGACTCGGTGCATCTAGGTACACTGAATATTCATACTATTTACCTACTGCTAAAAACAGTCTTCTCTTCAACTTCAGCCAGTTTACTAGGCAATAGAGGTCTAAAGCATGATAACTTTATGAAAAACATGTCTGCTAAATGTTAACTTGAGTGCTTTGAAAATATCAGTCTCCTAGAGCATGTCCTGTTTCATCCATGTACTTCCTTTACTTGTCAGCAGAGGACGACTCTACTCCAAACCTCGTAACGTGGCTTTTTCAGAGAAGTTCAGTTCATAGTGAAAAAGGTCTTGACTTAGGCACATGAACCTCAATTTCTCTTTCCCTCTAGATGTCAAAAGAAACAGCCCAAACACATCTAAGGTTTTACCGCAAAGAGTCCAAGAGGAGTGTTGGATCATCCCATGCCACGTATCCCATTTTAAAGATTTAGAGAATGGCTTTCTTGGTAAGAGGATGCCAGACATTGTTCTCACCTCGTGCAGAAGCCATCATTGCACCCATGGTTTGGTCCATTCTCTCCTTTTTCTCCGAAGAGCAGGCAAGAAAATTTCGACTATGATTCCAACTAGGGATCTCTGAGATGTCTCGTCCATATTTGATTTCTCATGTCCAAAATGTGTTTTCCCCATATATGCTTTTTCCTAGTTGAGCCATGATGGTTATTTCTCTCTGTCAGGGAAAGAGGGATAGCCTAAGACCAAAGTGAAGTTCAAAATCGTTGGCTAAAGGTACAAAATCTCTGATGTACAAGTAACATCATTTACATCTACTTCCTAATGCAGATATTTCATTGTTCATTGATATTGGATTTATTACCTTCCAAAACAGCATAAATGATTTACCAGTTTGGAATACCTTTTGCCAAAGTTCTTTATTGTAAAACACTGTGTTTTTTTTCTTTTTCTTTTTTTTTTCTTTTTTTTTTTTTTTTTTTTTACCCCTCCTGCCACTGTAACAAGAAAGGTAAAACTCAAAAGCTTTATGCAAATCTTTATTGTCTTTTTGCTTTGTCATTCTAAGTGTTGTTTTTCCTAATGCACACAAAATATTCTTCCCAGCTCAAAACCAAGAATTCATTCTTGTTTTCACAATTCCATGAACAGAGAAACATTTAAGAAATAAAATGGAGATAATTTTTTGTGGTAACAGAGATCAGAACACCCAGGATTATTTTGAATACTTGTTGGAAAAAAAACAATGAATGTGAAAGAAGTCTGTCCTAAAGCATTTCCTTTTGAATTTTGAGAGGACTTTTTCCCATTTAAATTCTTGTAACTATTTAAACCGGTCATGCTATTGAACAGGTAGTAAAAAAAAACCCTAACGCTTCTTTTTACCAGGTCCCAGTGCCCTTTTCACTTCTGCCAAACATGGAATGTATGAAAAAAGTAACCAAGCTCCTTAATTCTTCCAAGAAAGTCACTTTTAAAATGAAGAATTTTAATGTAGGAGAAGTAGAGCACGCTGCTTTCCTAAATTTGGTAAATGGATCAAAGGGGCAGGTCTGAGGACTGCCATTGCTCCTACTCTAAATGATTAAAACCCAAAGGATTATTTCCAGCTAGGATTACAACCATCACTGTAAAAATGCCAGTTTTCATACCAGGTTAGCACATGAAATGTTTTCATTCCCTAAGACTTGGAGAGTTTTGTTCTCTAAGAATAATGAAGATAGCTGAAATGAAGAGTTTCAGACATAGATTTTAAGTTGATTTATTTTTTTGACTTAGTGTGGTTGATCTTTAAAGTTAATATTAGGTGTTTAAAAAAAATATATTTTAATAACAAGTTAACACTTTGTATTCTTGTTTGGTGTATCATACTTTTGGAAATGAATACATTCTGATAGTTTTGAGGCCAGGATTCAAAAAGTAGACCTTTGAGTCTTGGCTGCTCCCAACACCGCTGTCAAGGAAAGATAAGAGACGTGTCAACCACTCTCTGGCCCAGTGGTTTCCTTGAAAAGGCTGGATGTGAAGGCTGAAAGAGAACTTTGTCAAGGGGGGAATTTGATCATGGCCATCTAGATGAGACTGCAATTTCTTTTCTGCACAAGCATGTGAGGACACATGTCTGCCAAGTATTTCCTCTGTAGCATTGGCCATGGGTTATCCAAGGATTACATGAACAAAAAGGAAAACCTTGCATTTCCTGAATTTAATTTTGTTGAGCTTAGCCATGGTTCACTGCCTGACCTCGCATTTACAGGATTTCATTATATGAAAACATTGCCCTTAGGAGGAAGTCTTAATAGAATTTACTAGAGATTAATCCAAAGGCCCCAACCAAATTACTCTAACAAACCTTAATCTAGAGGATTTTTTTTTAATGTGTATTCTTGACCCTATAGAATCCTTTGTAGAACATAGAAGAAAACTGTATAGATACAAGTGCTGTAGATGTAAGTGCTAATGTAGGAGGGCTTGCAGATTTGACATAGAATAATTAATGTCAGTTATCAGAACATAACAATGTACAGTTTTCATCTGCATACTTTAAAAACTGTAACATATTTAAATAACTATAAATATAACAGCTCATGATCTTGGGGCATAAAACTGTAGAAGCCTAGGTATCTACACCCAATACTATAGGAAATAGTAATGGCAGTAGTAGCAATCTAGGAAAATGAAATGAGTTTAAATATGTAATAAAATAAATATGAACCTCAAATAAAACACAGTTTTGTAACTAAGTATTTTTTTTTTCACACCCTACTGCCTGGAAAATATTTTTTGATTGGTAGGGTGCCATGAGAAGTAGAAAGGGGATGAAGAAAGGAATCTGATAGTACCCTGCACTCTGTCTCAACATGAGATCTTATGTTATGTGCATTTGTATCTTATGCAATATGCTATCCTTAATGAGGTATTTCAATTTCAGTCAAATGTCAAAAATTGCAAAAGAAAGATATGCTAAATGTTTTATAAGTTTTCATTATTTAACACATCCCAGTGATACAAACTACTTCTACATGCTGCAAAGTAGTTCTAAGTTGAATAAATTAATACTGATGCCAAAATACTTGAAAAAGAGGATATAATAATAAAAATATTAATTAATTGATTAAGATAGCTTTAATTAATTTTTAATATAACCAAAGATAGTTTGACACCCAGTTTTATATTCTAAATAGCTATGAAGAGGACCTAGGATAATTTTAATGATAGCTGTCCTGTATTCCAAAGACTCTTAAAGTACAAAAAGCGAAGCTGCTGTGAGCTCACTGACAGTAGGCAAATGTTTTCACATAGCAGCGTATCTGGGAAAATACAGGAGGTCTGAATGGCAGAAAGTGATGCATAACTTTGCTTTTTGCCATTCCAAAGCCAAAACAAGTGGATTTGACTCAATCTGCACTGTATCACAGCTATGCTTGGAGGTGGAGGAGAAATTTGTGCAGGTAATCTGGCAGGGAGTGAGAGGGATGACCCTGAAATCTAACATGCTTCCTGCTGCCAGGGCAGAGTTTCCTCTGCTCTCCTTTGGGATGAGGGTTTTTGATCCCAAACATTCCTCTGAGCTTTTTGGAAAGGGGCTTGAGAGAAGTGTCCAGCTGTTCTGTGTCCCCTAAGTCTGACCCTGCCTATACCCACAGCTGCCACTGCCCCTTCTTCCACAAGAACATGTTGACAGAATTCCATCTTGTAAAGGCCAAATTTGCAGAATGACACTAAAAATGTATGTTGTTCGGATCCATAAGTAACTGCAACTAGAGTTGTTTCTTCTCCAGCTGATGCATGTTTAATGCAAATCCTGTTTCTTTATAGAGTTGATTTTTTCTCTGTCAACACATTAGTGGATGATACTATATGGAAGTAGGATGTGGGAAATGGGATAATTTATTGAAAGCAAGAAAACAGTAAGTATTCCCTGTGATTGGTAAAATTGCTGGCAAAATTCATCTTATGTAGAGTTTAACAAGGCTTTATGTTTTATTTAATAGACAATCTTGGATGCATAGTTTATTAATTGTTAGGAGTTTTAAAGTTACTTGTTCTAGTTGCTAGTGATGCATTATTCCCAAACTGTTCTGTTCTGCATGTGAATCCAGAGTTTCTGAACAGCTAGGATTTGGAGAATTAGAACAAACCTTTCATTCAAATTCAGATGTTCACCAAAGAGCCAATGAAAACCTGCAGTGAACCTTTCTTAAAATGGCAGTTTTTATATGATTTTATCTACTCTTTCAATGCATAAAAGATATAAAGACTCCATTGTGAAGGCGTTAACAGCTTTTATCAAATATCCTTTTCATTTTGTATTAAAACAGATGGTCAGTTTTGACCTTCTCACAGTTCTTGTTAGGAACTATTGTTCTGCCAAATTTGGCATCCCTAATACCCAGTTTATCAGAAGTTGAAAGAGAAAACAGAATGCTTCTAGCTCTGTGTTGTGTATAAAATTCTCAAACTTGCAATTTGACACTTTCTTCACAACATGCTGATTTTTAAAACTGATCGGAATGTTTGGGGTTTGTTGCTTTTTCCACTTGAATAATAGAGATAAAATTTGTTTGTTGGTTGGTTGCGTGTTGGGTAAATATTTAAAGCTAATTCTATTTCCTAACTTTCATTAAACACGCAAAATATTTGCTTACATAATGCAAGTTGTTGTATTGGCAAGTTCCTTGTATTGTTTATATTGTCCAGTGGCACAGAAACCTCACATTTCAATATCACTTCATTGGTTAATCATCATCCCACTTGATGTTCATGTTTGGATATGAACGGGAGGGGTCTATAATTTTCAGGATCCACATGTTACACTGTGCAGAGACATTAAATTGTTGTAAGCTGACTCTGGCACAAACACAATTCGATTCTGGACACTTTATATCTCTAAATTATTATGTACCATTTTTATTATAAATTCTGTATTTAAGTCAGTGCTTAATATATTTGTTAATGGAAAAAGTAATGTAAAATAGTGCTTATTTTTAACTCTTTCTGTCCATCAATAGTGATCCTAGCAGTCTCTGTCCATGTCTCTTTTGGTACAGACTATTTGGAGAGATCATAAGGTGTTTTATTGCGTCACTCGGCCTACCCTGCTATGCAATGTACTTTTTTTCTTTGTGAAATCCTTTCTCAGCCCAAGTCAGTTGCTGAGGTTCCATTGCCACATGAAGACATTATTTCATAAAAGGTGAGTTAAAGTATGTTTTTATGTACTTTCTGGTATCTCGTGCGGTGATCCTCACGGAACAATTAAGCTGGATGCATGGTTCAGCTTTGCAGAGACAGAGAGTGAAGGGAGAAGGAGTGGCCCAAAGTGTTAATTCTCACCTGGGGCAAGCCAGGGCAATCTGCAGATCACCAAGAAAGCAAATATAAGATCATGAAGCTGAAGCAAGTGACTTTGAATACGTGTGTTTATTAAATGTCCTGTATCCCTCAGTGTGAAGGCAGTAAAATGAATAATATGAAATGCTGAAAGAAGCTGAGCATTTTTGTTAGGCCAGTGAGGCATTCAGCATCTGTAAGAGTAAGGTTGTTTAATAGTAGATGGAAGGATTTATTAATTCCCAAGGGTCTCATTATTCTTTACAGGACTAGGTATGTGCTAATATCATGACTAGAAAACTGTCACTGTTTAGCACCTGGCTTAAATTACCTCACTGAACACGTATTCATATTTTCAGAACTCTGGGTTCAAGGTTTTCAAAGCAGAACCTGCCTTTGGTGGAAGCCTAACCTTTTTTAACTTTGTGGAACAATTAGAATGGGGAAAAGTAAATGCTTTTCTGCCTCAGTGAGAAACTTCTGTGTTTCACTGCAGATTGTTTCAGAACTTAAAATTAAGTTTTGTGTATGCGTGCCCGAGTGAAGGAAATTCTGGCAATAAAGATTAATAACGCTCAAATTACTCATTTTAGAAGAGATCCCAAACAGAGTTACTTCATTAAATGGATGAAAGCTCTGCAGTAGTGTATGGAATGAATGGCAGAAACATAGTTTAAAGCAGCAGGTAGCAGTGACCCCTCCTCCAAATCCTTTGCCCTGAAAACGTGACATCACCAGCGCTCTTTCTGCCGTATGCTCCTGTATAACATGTGTGTCAGAGCCACAGTGCCTACCTGAGGACTCTGTCTTCTCGTTTTACGTTTCTCACCTCACAGTGAACAAACTTATTCTTCTGTTCAATCTCAGAAGCTCCAGTAAGGCATATTTTAGATTTCAACTGTAGCATAAAATGAGTACAGTTGTGAACATTTGTCTTGCTTTGACATTTTTGAAGGACAAACAACTGACCTAGAAATTGATCCAGTGGAGATAGTACTGAATATCTTCTGTCACTTTTTTTTTTGTTGGTTTGTGTTTTGTTTGTTTGTTTGTTTGTTTTTCCCCAGTTTGTGGCACTGCCGAGGAGGATTTTTCTTCATGTCACTGTATTTGAGCTAACACAGATATTACCACGTAAGACATAAGTCCTTTGTGAACACTTTTGTCATCTCTGCTAATACATGGAAAGAGCACTGCGATGATTTTAAAAGGGTCATAATTCAGAGGTTCATTTTAGCAATTATTCATGTTTATTTAATCAGCAAACCTTATTGTTGACAGGCTGTGAAATTCAATATCTCATTGTACTCATTTACAAACACAGAAAATTCTCCTATCTCTTCACTTGACTGGGTATTCAGAGTTGTTCTTGAATTTGAGGTTAAGTCAACACCTTCCATTGTGTCCAGATACTCTTACTCAAAATGCACAAATACTGAATGGAAATAGTAAATAAATTGTATCAAGTTTAAATGTTCACCTCCCATTTGCAGTGTACACACCAACAAAAATATCAATTTAAGTCTTATATTTGTGTATCTAGTGTCAAAATTCATGCTTTAAGTTTTGGTCAAAAACTGTTCTACACTGAGCGCAATGACTTGAGTTTTCCTTTTTAGTTGTCTCATATGGGCATGTTTTTGAAGACTGTCTTGATTAGAAAGAACAAAGACCTGTGATTTAATTGGGGGACCTGAAAGTTAATTTGAAATCCAAAAATTAGCCTCAGATCTTACAATAGGAGTTTGCAAAAAAGATGCCTTTGGTTATACTCTAGTAATGGCAGCTGTCTTAGACTTTATTTCTTTCAGAGGGTTTTTGTATGGGAGGTTATCAAAACTGCTCAGTTGGGCTGAAGAATCATAATTTTTCTTCTGCAATTATACTACTTCTCTGTAACCAATGAAAAAATATATAAAAAAAAAGGTTCATTAGCAAATTTAACCTTTGACAGCTATGCACCTACATGTCTTCAGGGCAGTAAAGTAATTATAGCTATCTTATCACAACTGTATGCTAAAATATTTTAAAGCTACACATAACTTTAGTGAAAGAGGGTTTGGTATTGCTTATATATAACATTTCATGCGTAACTCTATAATAAAACAGCACTTTATGCAGCAGGTTTTTTAATGTCAAAATCACATTTTCCTTATGTGTTAACTCCTTTGACCAGAATTTGCATATTGAATAAAGAACTGATTTCAGTCGTTCCTTTCTGAGGACCTGTAATGAAAGATAGTTCAGTTCAGATAGAAACTGTTCACTTACTTGATGTACTACATGTGGTCCCTTCCAAGTTCTCAATTTATATTGTTTTCCCACTTAATAAAAGCAGTATTAGTCAAGATAGAGAATTCTGTATTCATTTTGTTATCCCCAAAATTAAAATAGGAGGAACAGTTCTTCAATTAGCTGCTGCTGCTGCTAAAGGAAATGTACAGAATTCTATTTCAAACTGATTCTTGATACAAGCATAAATTATTCAGAATGGTTCCTTAACTCATCCTGGGTGGAAGTACCTCATTCAACTATTGACTGTTGTTCATTTGCATTTGGAACTTTTAGCTGGAATGTTGCTTGGTCTCGTTGTATTTCCTGCCAGGAAGATCAATGGCAGCACATAGCTGTAACTTTGTGTGTGTGTATAATCTGGTTATTTATTTTAAACAAACTGTTGCCCTTTTCTTTATTGGACTGCTTTTCCTATAATTTTTCTTCCTCATTACTTCTTCTTAACCTATTTGGGATGCAGATTTTATGCCAAGCCACATGTTTGAGGACTAATTCTACAATTCAGGTAATGTTAATAGAGGATCGTGTTGTCTGGAGTCCTGTCTGTCTTTGTACTGCTTAGAGCAGGGGAAGATCCACGAAGTAGGGTGTGATTAAACAAACTCATTCTAGTTTTGGCAGGTCTACTTGACTCATGTGGTGTGTGTGACCCAGGTGCTTACAAGATTACAGGAGCCAGGAACTCGTGCAAGGCTGTGCACACAAGCTGAACGTACTGCAGAGGCTCTGTGGTCATGGTTAACACCCTTCTCAAAATAACCGCAGCTTCACAGCTTCTGATTCACAGCTCCCTTGCTCTTGGTTGGGTAAGCATGCAGGCAAAATAGATAGATATTTCAAGAGACACTCTCAGTCACTTTGTCAGTTATTTTTAGAATTTTATGTCCCTGAAGATATATGAATATACATCTGAAAGTGTGTTTAGTTTCTCTGGAGTGCTCCCTTACTCCCTGCAAAATGCAATGGCTCCAACTATGTCAATTCACGTGCAAAGCACACAGAAAACACTTGCTGTCCTTTAGTTTTCTTAAGGGCATGGAATCCACACTCTTATCTCAAGTATCTGCCTGTGCCATTCTGGTACAGTGCTTTATACTGCTTACGAACCTTTCTGTTTTAAGTGCTGGAAAGCAGATTGGGCTGCTTTTTATAAGTATTTGCATCGAAGATATTCGAAATTTGCACAAGAATTTTGCATTTTGTCAGCAAAATTTCTGTCAGAAAATACGTTTTTATTAGAAGCTGCCTTTTTTCTAGACGTTTGAAATATCAATCCTCTGTAATGATGGTTAGCCAGCAATGATGAGATAAATGAAAATTCAGGCTTTGTCAGTCTTTTACTTTCATCACTAGCTTTTAAGTACACAACTGTTTCATTGCCAGAACTTTTTTGAAGAGGAACAATAAATAATAAGGAGAAAACTGTCTTCATGGAAGGATATTTTTCTAACATTGTTGTCTTTAACCCACTTCTCAGTTCTTCAAGGGTTTCAATTTAAAATTATATGCAAAACTTTTAAAGGTTTTAGATTTCTGGTGCATTACCTCATCTCTATTACACATGCTTGAATTTCTGTAATTTGCTTTACTTAGCTGTGAAACTATCAGCTGTGAAATCTGCCAAAATACAGATATGAAAATAGCATAAGGGAAAACTTTCCGCTTAACTGGAGAAATTTGTGGGCTATACTTAGTCTCCTACCCAACCTCATTTGCTTGCAGTATAATAGATGAAAACACCAAAGTTGCTTTAATTTGCAAAGAGGGAGGGAGAAAACATTGATGCAAATTTCTTTTTTTTTTTTCATACTGTGTGCAGGCTATTTTTTTTTTTTCTGCCTGTTGTATGACAGTGGTTAGCTAAATAATGTAAATATGTGGAAACAAGTCAGCTTCCTAATATTTGCATTGGAAGCCATGTTAAGTTTTACGTCTTCACTGGTGAATAGAGAGTAATCTCCTCCAAGTGGCACTTGGATGCAGAAAATCAAAAGACAACTGAAAGCATTTGGAGCTAATAAAAATGGGTAGTTAAGCAATTCTAAATAAGAAATCATGCTCTGAACATTTCTGCTTGCTGACTCCATTTTCACATGCAAGAAAAACATTTGCTCTAGTTCATCATGCTTTTTTTCACTTATAGTGAATGCATGTGATTAATGCTGTCATTTATAAATGTGAGTCTGGATTGCTTTTAAGGAATAATTACCTACCTGTGCTTTTACATTTTTCTTTCAGTGTTACAGGATAATTTGTCATTAGGAATAATCAGACACTGTTCATTCTCTTCAAGGAAGCTGAATATTTGAAGTAAGTGGTAAATTATTTCATGCTAGGCTGTATCAGAAATTCTTCTCTTCCCTCAGTTTCTGTCATTGCCTGCCAGCTGTCTGGAATATATACAAGTATCCTACACAGAAAAAACATATAGTCTGTGTGTGGAAATGCTCTTATGTGCTTATTTGCTGCAGCTAAAAGAAACAAACAAACAAAAAACCCAAGAAAAAAGTAAAATAAAGATCCAGCTGTATTAGTTTATGAGTTTAACTACTTAAAAATGCAGCTTAAAAATTAGGCTTCTGTAGCATCCTTGTTTCTATCTCCTGGGGTTTGCTTGTTTGCTTTTCAAGAATGTTTCAAGACATAAAAAGACAAGTGATGCAACTTTATTCAAATCTCCCTGACTTATGCCTATTTTATGTATGTATTAGATGTTTAAGTGCTGGGCTTTAACCTCTAAGCCTAACGACCCACTGCCATCACAGCTGGAATTGAAGGTCCAGATTGAAGCTTGTCTTGGTTCAATTCGCCTCCAAGGAAATTAAGAGGAAACTGCTGATATTTGTTTTTGTGGAACTGTCAGGGGAATTTGCAATTGAGTCCACCCTTGGGTGGGAATTAACCAGGACACGAGCAGCATCGAGGAGCAATTTCTGCAGTGGTTGCTCATGACAGTCATGTTCTTATCCTGCATTACTGTCCCTGCAATGACTCTGCCTGACTCAAAGCAAACTCTGAAATTCAGAATTGGGACAACTATGGACCAGACAGGGGCATGCATGATGCAAAGCCCAAATTCACATTACAGCTTAATATATAGCATTCACATATCTTTCTTAAGCCTGACAGTGTTCCCTTACCTAGAAGTCTGCCTGGGAACAGGCGAGGAGGTATACTTGTATAGGATAATGTTATTAATTGAACTATGTTTTATGATTTTATCCTACTTCAGAATGACTAAGAAAAATCTGGTAGTTATTCTAGAAATTAATTTTATTACTTGTTGAAACAAGTTACCATTTGTGTTTAAATTATTAAACAAATAAAATTTCTCATACTAATAACTGTGATCTGTACTTTTATTTTGTGATAAAGGAAACAGAATTTATAATGGAATAAAGGTCCTATCAGCACAACATGCGTTGCCACAGAGCAAATATTCTTAGGAAAGAAATATTTTCTGTTAGTACCAGAGATTTATTTTCAAAGCTATTATGGTATGTATGCACCTGGTGAGTATGTTCCTTGTTTGCTGAATGCTGCTGTATAATCACTGCAGACAGCTCCGTGATCCAGAAACACCTGATCAGTGACCAGAACGAGACCATTCCAAAGCATATGATTTCCTAGAAGTTTTCCTTGCCCTGAGAAATACGGTTGATTGTAACACACACTCTGTTAAATCAGCTTTTAGCTTCTGGCTTGATGGCAAGCTAAAGTCCTGTTTGCCAGCTGTAGTTTGTGATCTGAATGATCAGGTAAGCACAGACATAGGTAATGTCATTACATTGAAAAAACCACAACACCCTACAAGCAGGAATAATTTTTTTTATGAGTGGGAGACCACAGCTTGAGGGAGAATGCTACAAAGAATATCTATTAAAAATTTTTGACAAAGCCCAAAATTAGGTATCTAGGTTTCCCACATGAGGTTGGGAGAATTAAACTTCATATATGTGTTGGTCTGAAGGTTGCAGGTTTGGATGTTAGAACCTAAAAAGGAAAGGTTTAAACACTAAGTAATGAAGTTATTTAATTACCTGGGTAATCACTAAAACAAGCAGAATACTGCAGTAAGATAATTTGTAATTGTTCAGTATAGTCACCAGTCTAGACCCCATGGGACCTAGTTAAGAAAAAATTTAGTCCTATATAGAAGATGACCGGCAGACTTATGCAAACTCAGCTTGTGCTCCAGATTCTTCATGTGTTTTCATGGTAGTGTCTTGAATTGTTATTAGGTCTAGTGCTGAAACTTCATCTCAGTGATGCCTGAGATATTATCACGTCAGTTAAAAGCTGCTCTACACTGTGGAGCAGACTCCAAAAGTCACAGCCATGCTCTCCTCAAGGGCTCCTGAAAATGTCTCTATTTACCTATGAATGACAGGATGACAGAAGAGCAGGGGTGAACTTAAGTGCTGATTAAAGCTCAAACGCTCCAGCTTCTGTGACTGGTGCTATGTAATACATTGTAAATGACTTTTGAAGAAAAATTAATTTCAAGGTAGCAAATCAATACTTTCAGTGAAGTCAGGTGTCACTTTTGGCTGAGTGACACGTGTTAGGGCAATACATGAATAATCCTTTTCATTATTAATTTCTAGGGCACATTGGGGTGACTACTATTAAATTCAGTATATAATTATCAGTTGAATGCAACTGGAATTTCTATTTCTGTTCAGAACATGGGGCAAGACGAACTCTTTGTCTAACAGCATACCTACAAACCTATCAATAATGTTTAATCCATTGAATCGACAGGAGACAGGTAGTTTATCAAGACTGGTGTGTCGGTATATACATACATATTATATAAGTATGCCTGTGCATATGCATTTAGCAACAGTGTGTTTAATAAAAAAACAATGTCTTTTGAGGAAAAAAAAGGATTTCTAGTGTTAATTTGATACCCAAGGCACAGAGACAGGAATGGAAAGAGGACTGGTCAGGTACATGTGTGAGAAATGGAGAAAATTAAGGAGTTCAGGACAGTAATGAAATTAAAGAGGTTTCTGATTCTTTCAAAGGTGAGGACTAAAAGCTTCAAACAGATGCAAAATAGGAGGGGTTGTGTTTTTGTGTGTGGGTAATGCTGGAGGTGGTGAGGATACACAGTTGGAAAAGATGCAGAAGGGATGCTCAAAGACAGAGTTTACTGAAGCCAGGACAGTTAATTTAACTTCACACCATTTTGGTGCAACTCCCAGACTTCTGTGTAGAAATAAAACTGATAAAAATGTGAAGTATTATGGATATTGATAAACTAGGTAGCACCTGGTTTGAGGTTTTACTCTCCTTTTTTTTTTTTTTTTGTGTTAATTTAATGGCAACAGAGCTTACAGTGCTGGGTTTAAAGTTCAATATGTTTTGTATAAGATGCTTGAGGTTAGTGTCTTGTTTCTTTTAGATGCATGCTATTTCTGTCTTCCTTATGCTGCAGTGTTTCAATAGACAAGTAGTATAAATTGCTCAGAGGACACTGGGAAAACTAACAGTGATACACAGACTTTCCTTGACTCTTCAGTACTAACACAGAGTACGTGGAAAAATCAGTGGAGCTTGTCCAGGATATCAGTGAACATCTCATCTGTATGATATCCTTCAGTACTCTTTGAAAAGACAGTCCATGTGCCTGATATCTAAAAGGCAGAGAATATTTTCAAATAGGAGGAATGGAACAGCATTGTCCTTATCAGAAATCCAGCTGCCCACATAATATATTGAACTAAAATTCTATTTTTTTAATTGACCATTAAATTTGTTCTAATTAAAGGTGAATAAAATGGAATCTTTTAGTGATCCCTGTTATAGAGATTTTTTAATTAATGTAATTGAATTAATTTTATCAATCTGTGTTAATTGTGTAACTCTCAATTTCAATCAACCTTAGCTACCTTTTTTTTAAAGTTAAGTACTACTAACATCCATTTATGTGACTTTTTCCTAAATTGGTTTACTTCCTGAAAAATGAATTACACACACATATATACACTTCTATTTCTTTCTGATTTACTTGTTGAAAAAGTCATAAAGAACTGCTTTTCTTGCACCTAATTTTTGCGGGCTTTATTTTTAGATGTGACTGAGACAAATGTTTATGCAAGAGACTAACTTCAATTTTTGTAGCTCCATTCACACACTGAAAGGTAGACTCTGGTCTAAGTATTTACTTAGTTGTTTTCAGCATAATAATGACTATTCCACTCATTAAATTTTGTGGTTGTATACACACACTTAAACAATAGAATACCAGAACTTTATTTGATCTGGTTTTCAAAAGGAGAGAATTGAGTTTATACTGACTTAGTTATTACTTTTAAATAATGTTTTGGTTTTTATTGGGCCACAGAATAGACGAGAGGCTTTTATATCTGGGAATGGGTCATAAGCTGTTTGTATCACACTGGCAATCACTTTTGGGAACTTTGTCTACACAGACTGCACAGTCAGGGCTCATAAAGAAATGTTTACTGGACTTCACTCTTTAAAAGAATTTAAGGGTTTTTTTTTACAATAGTAATTTAATTTTTGACAAACTAACCTTATTCATCAGTTCTTTGCCCTGGGAGTCCTTTATCCTGAGTTACTGGAAAAAAGAAACAGATTGATTTTACTTTATATTCAAAAGCATGTAGCTCTGTTAGATTATATGCAAATGAATGAATCAAGGGCTCACTCTCACTCCCCTGGAACAAACTAAATATATGCCATGGAATTTAAAAAGGGTAAGATTGAGATTTAAAAATAATCATAATTCATAGAGCTTATTGTCAAGGTTTGTTTTAAAATACACTTCTTTTTGACAAGCCAGTCATTTTGTGTTATTTTATTTTAAGATGAAGAGTGTAGACTCAAGAAAGAATGATGAAATTCTTGGGTATCTGATGATGAAACTGCATTGCGTTATCTAATTAAAATTCTCAATTCAAAGGTATTTTACTTTGAAATGCCCCTGAAATTTCCCAGACTTTTATAGTGTTGCATTTTCTCCTCTAATTTGTAAATAAAATACTTTTTAAAAATATTATTTATATTTATTTTTACTGTGCCCATGAATTTTTAGCTTGCAGCTGTGTATGACTTTGTATTACCATGTTGAAGGTTTCTGTTAACTAAACATGGATGGAAGTTAAGCATGTTAACTTCAATATTCGATGTAAACAAGTATATGAACATGCTTAGATATCTGTATTATAAATGCTTTGATAAACTATACATTGCACTTCCACAACTGTAAAAAAATCCTTGAAGAGTGTGTGTTGCATACTGAAAATTAAAATTCTCTGAAACATAGGGAAGAAATGAACAGTAAAACCAACAATTCTTTTGTTGGTATCAGACGATTGCATCTTGGGGCAGTTGCTCTTGATTTCCTATTTACCAGACACCACATAAATAGAGTAAAACCTGAGAAATACTTAGACAGAAAAATGTCACAGTATGTGTATTTTGGGTTGAAGATAACTTGAATTTGGAGATATTAGAGACTGGAAAAATATACTGGAGAAGTTTTTCTGTGTGCATAACAGGCTCTTAGGCATTTCCAGTGGCCACTGTTGGATAGGGAATTCAGAGGACCTTTAGCCCGCTGGTAAAACTCTTCTTACATATACCTTACTAAAAGACAAAGACAAATGTCTTTCTGTGGTATTCAGGTATGAAAGGCTATGAATGCTGGTGTGGTTTAATCCCAGCCAGCAACTCAGCCCCACACAGATGCTCACTCTCTCCCCCATAGTGAGCTTGGGAAGAGAATTGGAAGAGTAAAGTTGAGAAAACTCTTGGGTTGAAATAAGGCGTGTTTAACAGGTAAAGCAAAAGGTGCACCTGCAGGCAAAGCAAAGCAAAGAGCTAATTCACCACTTCTTGTGGGCAGGCAGGTGTTCAGCCATCCCTAGGAAAGCAGGACTCCATCATGTGTAACAGTGACTTGGGAAGATAATCATCACTTGAACACACCACAACCCCCAACACACCTTTCATTCTTCCCCCATCTTTATGTGTTGAGCATGATATCCTGTGGTACGGAATATTCCTTAGGTCAGCTGGGGTCAGAAGTCCTAGGTGTGTCTCCTCCCAAATTCTTATGCACCCTCAGCCCCCTCACCGGCAGGCTGAGGAGCCAAGAAGGCCTTGACATAGTGTAAGTGCTGCTCATCAGCAACAAAAAACATCCCTATGCTAGTAACAGTGTTTCCAGAAAACACAAAGCACAGAAATCCAAAACACAGCCCCGTACCAGCCACTATGAAGAAAGTCAACTCTACCCCAGCCAAAACCAGCACAGATGTCTTGGGCAGTGATAACACATAGAATGTCAGAATTCTCAGACATCATTTCTATCTTTTTGGTGAGATTGCGGTACACAAGTGACGTGTCGGTAGAACTTGTACCTCTCCAAACACTAAGATGCTGCATTCTCTGTCATGTTTTATTAATGGCTTCACATTTTGTGTGAATCAGTGAATATAGTAGTTTGTCCTAGCTGTGCTCATCTTTGTAAATAAGGCAAAAAATTTGAACAAATACTGAAGACTTTAAAGCATCAAATACAAGCAGCTTTTTTTTAACATGTTGAAAACACTGATCTGCTTTTATGCATAGGATCCATGCTGAATCCTTTCAAATGTCTTACTTGGGCATCATGAAAGTGAACATATTGAACTTGACTTAACAAGTGCCACCATGCCACAATATTAATCTTACACAGACTTGAATTACAAGCAAACATCACCTTGGGCCTTACGTGTTCTACAAATCCTCCCTGATCATGACATATATGTCAGAATTTAACTTCTGCAGTGCTGCTACCTTTCTTGACATATTTTCTCTGATTTGTCTAACTGCAGAGTCATACTATGGAGACCACTTACACAAAGTACAACATTGTATTTTGATTATCTACCCCTAATATTTTTATGTTTACAACTGATGACATTAGTTATTCCATCTCCAAAGTAGCACCTATTTTAGTATGGCCCAGATCTTTAAATAAAAATAGCTGGGTTAGCAATCCATATTAGATTATGTGCATATGGATGGTTTTTCTTGTATAAAATAGAGGTACTTTACACAGGCTTCCTTTCTTCATACATTTTTTTTGGTTACAAAAATGTAACTCTGTGAAGTCAAAGTGAGCTAAGGAAGCATTTGGCATTCTCTGGCCCCAGAGGTTTTTAATCAGAAAAGTCTTTTTGAAGTCTCTGCTATCAAAGAAAATGGTCTTTTATCTCATCTTTCCTCCATACATAAATTTCCACTAGTGATCGATAGAGGAAATTTGTGAAGATCCTTCCAGTGTCCCTTAGAAAGCATCCCCCATTAGAGGATGTGACAGCCATGAAAACGTGAAGCCAGACCATTTGCAGGGTTATGGTACCTCCCAATATTAACTGAGAAAATTAAAACATAGAAATAAAAGGTTCTTATGTAATGTTTACGTAATACAAATCCCCCCTTCCTTGTGTGGCACAGGAAACACATGAAACACATGTAACACATCTAACATACAGACCCAAGAATTATTTAAAATAATTTAATTCAAACATCAATAGTCTAATGAAAGAATTATAATTAGTCCAGATACAATTGCAAGTGAGCAAGAAAGAACATATCTATGCAGAAGATATTTCAGAAACTTGGTTTCAATCCCTTTTCCTGATGCTATGCTTACCCTTCTCCAGCTCCTCTGGGCCGTAAGGTTGGAGGTTTCGTGTTGGTGAGACAACACGAAGGGGGCACATGAAGGGAACATCAGAAGGGGGCACATGAAGGGAACATCATATACCATGAGGCATATGATGTGCATATCAAGGAATAGTTCATTTTCCCATCACAATTCACTGGGTATCATTTCCTAATGTTTGCTAACTTGCTTTTACACCTACCACATCTCTACATAACACCCAAATTTACTAGGTGTGTTGCCTTTTACTTATGTTAGATATGATTTCTTCGTTGTTATCCCTAAAACCAGGTGTGTCCAGGTCTAGGTGTGCATGTTTTGGAGTGACTGTGGGGAGTTGTTTATAGCCATGCAATGTCCCATGCCTGTACTCCTCTGTTCCATGTCCTGTGTCCCCATGTCCCAAGACATTTCTCTCGGAAATTCCTTGGATTTCTCTGCACTACTTCTGTGGGTTAGAGCCTTTAATATCCCACACTATGCAAGATAACTAATTATTACTGCTGACTGTCTAGTGCTCTGGTTGTACCATTTGAAGATAAACACAAGGAGTATGAATTAGCTGTTGCCACTCAGTGAGCCAAAGACACTGATGGTGCAGCTCAACCAAGGAAAGCAAAGCTTCAGAAGGTCAAAAGAAGTTCAGACAGAAGGCCTTGGAAATTCAGTTTGAAGCTTATGACCTGTTTTTAGCTACTGCAGTACTGTACTGCAGTGCTGTGTGGATACCAGTTAATGTTGCCTTATTTATATTTGTAGTCAGTTCTACCTTTTTTCTTTGTGTTTTCTGGAGTTTGTAACTGAGGAGAACCAACTATTAGTAATAGAAACAGCAAGAAAAATAAGGGTGAAGTCAAAATTATTATTAATTCTGTTAACATGTTTGGAATTGCTTAAACAATCTCACTTTTGATGTCAGGTTTTCTTGCTTTATATTTGTTTAAGTTGGTAAATTGGAAGAGTGCAGAATAGAACTGTAAAGATAAATTAGTTTTCTAGTTTGGCAGACACATAAGTCTGTACTGTTTGTTTCTTGCTTGCTCTTTTGTGACTAGAGAGGTTTTGAAGTACCTTTGGTAGAGGATTATAGGCGGTGAAAAAATTTTGGGAATGCTATGTCCTCATTTTATAGCAAATTTTTAGTGGTATGGTAGATTCACTGAAAATGGATGTGTTATCTAGGCTTCTTTTTTTTTTTTTTTTTTTTTTTTTTTTTTTTTTTTTTTTTTTTTTTTTTTTTTTAAAATAAGAGCAGAGAAGAATGTGAATGGTTTCGTTGATGAGGTAAGAAAAAATATTTCAGTTTCACTGTGAAAGCCTTGGACTACCAGGAATAAAGCTGGTTGTTTTAAAAATGCTAGACTCTAGAACAAATTGGAAACAGGAAATATAAATTGGAGATCATGTAGAGACTACTGGAACCATCTTGTTCAGCTTGTGTGGCTGCCAATCTCCTCAGATTTGCCTTCTCCCTTGGAGTTCACTTAGAGAATCATAGAACCTGAGGCTGAGACTCTCTGCTTAGTGACTTGCTGGCCCCACCACTTCACATCAGACTTCTGAAAAAGGAAGGGAAAAAAAGATTGGGTTTACCAGTACCTGCTCTTAGCTGCTTAAATACATGGGTTTTTTTGTCTGCCTCTCTTATTTCTTTTTGTTTCACAACCTTTTCCATCAGTGATTAAAGGATACTATACTGGCTTTGAAACATCTAACCTGTATTGAAAACCAGAAATCTTTAAGAATACTTTAAAAATTACCTGAATGACTATTAGTTTTAGAGACAACAGTGATTCTTGTAAGGCTTAAATCTCTTCTGTAAGTATGAATGGTATGCAATATGAGTTATGGTGTTTGGATAATCAGGAATTATTTAAGGGTTGACAAAAACTGAAAGTAAAATTAATGATCTGATGTAAAAGTTTAGAAGATGAGAAACATAGTGTCTAAGCTCAAAGTATTACTCTGACTAAGGTAGATCCTAAAATCCTTCAAATTTGTGATCTCAGGAAAGAAAACAAATCAAGTGCCTAGTTTATCTTCAACTTTAATTTAATTATACCCTTAGATATATGGTTATTTGGACTGCTGTGATTTTAAATATTGATAGATATCCTATTGATTTGAAATATTGCTGCTTAAAAAAAACCAAACAACAAAACATAACATTGTCTCATTCCAGATAGTATTGCTGATATTGATTGCATTGTTTATAAAACTGCATTTTGATTTAGAACAAATGGAAAGAAGCAGCATAAATCCTGTCTATAGTGGAGATATTCTCAGTCATTATGTCAAATTTTTCTTTCAGTTTTGAGCACTTCTACTTGCTAAAATCAACTAAAATGTTCCTCTTCACTTAAAGGAAATTAAAATGGACCTAGAGGTAGAAAAACACTGTATGTTTTTGTGCAACCTTTTTTTCATCTGCCATATAAGTAATTGTGATGCCTAGACAAGACATTAGGTGCCAAGAAAACTCCCACATTTTCCCAGAAGCACCAAACAGAAGATATTTGTGTGAGAAGGCTCATGATCTGTCTCACTTTAAACTTCTGTACTGGCAGTTTGAGTATTTCTGCTGCAGACAGCCTCCATTCTTAAAGTTATAAGAAATAAATGATGTTTAGGTTGTTTCTTTAAAACTTTCTTCTATATATTGAAAAATAGATTAATTAATCAAAAGCTTTTGTTGCTGTAATGTCCTTTCTTTTTGTCTAGCTCTTTGCAGTAATTCTGCTATTGTCTTGGTATGACTGGCTGTAAATGCTTCAGGGAAAACATTTGTGGCCTCCTACTTACACTGAGGCAACCAGAACAGTTTGGGATAATTTGCTGAAAACATTATGACAAAAGAGGCTGGTGGTTTCTTCACTAGCAGGTGAAGATTATCAGTATTTCAGGATCAATTTAAAGCTGAGATGGCTGGAGATCCCATGTATTAACTACTGCGTTTGGTTACAGATATTAATGAGAAATCTTTATCAAGCAGGTGAAGCTCACAAACACATTTGCCCCTGCTACTTGAAAACAGCAAGAAATGACAAAGAAGAGTTGTGAGGAGTTTACTGGCCTTTTGAGCATGTACTAATGGGACATTTATTTCATATTTGCTTTTTCTTTGTAATATCTATTCACTTCCCCTCTGGGAATAAATGATTGTGGTACCTGCTGTCTGCAACAGCGAGCACATTGAAGCTGTGTGTAGCAATGTCTTGGGTATTCAAATCAAGCAGAGAAGCCTTTCCAGCTTCTACTTGAGAACGAGGGGCTGTTTGATCTCTGTAACAAATTTTCTGTCTCTGCATCTGTCATAGAGGGTGATATGCAGTATCATGCACTTCACGGGATCATTCTGGTCTTGTTGAAAAATCGTGGTTCATTTGGGCCAAATAGCGGGGACTTAAATCGCGTAGACTCGGGATGATCATATCACAGAATCACAGAACTCTTTAGGTTGGAAAAACCCTTTAGAATCATCAAATCCAACCATTAACCCAGCACTGCTAAGCCCACCACTAAACCACACACTTAAGTGCCACATCTATGTGTCTCTTAAATATTGACAGGGGATGGTGACTCGGCCACTTCCCTGGGCAGCCTGTTCCAATGCTTGACAACCCTTTCAGTGAAGAACTTTTTCCTAATATCCAATCTAAACCTCACCTGTTGCAACTTGAGGCTGTTTTCTCTCATCGTATCTCTTGATAAGTTTACTTTTAATTTGAAAATATTAAATTATTTCTTATAAATAAGAAGGTGATAGAAGTCCCATTTTAAAAGGGGAATGTCCTTAGCCATGTGAATTTTAATCAACTTACCTGCAGTGAAACAGTGACAAATTAGAGAACAGTATTTTCCTGCTTCAATTTGATATAACTTTATATTTACATATTCTTTTACCTTCTAATGCTGTTTAAAATACTAACCTTTAACTCCTGTTATCTCTGCACTTTAAAAATGGATTCAGCTGAAACTGAATCAGCTCAGAAACCTGATTCTGCTGTTTTTACCGAGCACCTGAAATACCGGAATGCAAAACTTAAGTTTGGATTGAGTAAGGGTTATTTAAGCCGCATTAATATCTTAGGTTTATTAATAGTTTAGGTTTATTCCCTCTTGTGCTATACATGATCAAAAAAGTTTCTCATTAAAGTGTGACAGTGCTTTATATTGCCTGTACATAAAACCTTCATGGTTATTGTACAAAAGAGAAAAGGCAAATGACAGTTGGTGTCAACACTAAACAGCTTAGGGAAAACTATTTCCTCGGTACGTATGTAATTTAATTGAAATGCAATATTTCATGAATATTAGAAAGTGAGGCTTTATTAAAAATGGCAAGGAAAGTGACTGTTTAGAGTAACAAGCAGCACAAATTTATTCATTCAATACATCACTGAATTATTTAAAACTCAGCAAAGCACAAGGTCATGGAATAATTTTGGCAAGTACGCACTTTTGCATGATGCATTTCCATAATTCCACTACATCTACAAAGTTAATCACAGCTTTGGCATGCAAGCCTGCTCCATGTACTAAGCTGAGCCAGAAAAAGGCTCTGAATTAAAACTTAGGAAGAAAACCAAACTACTGACACTACAAGTGATTTGTGACATTTGAAAGCAGATGTAAGCCCCACAATACCAGCAATTCTTGCAATTATTTCATTTACTAATATCCCATATTTACTTGCAATGCACATTTACAAGTGAAAACATCACTGGTCTGAAGACACATCATAATCAGTGTGCACACACACAGTTTGATCTCACAAGTCTTCTTGAGGACATAATTTTTCTGTAAGGAGTCAGAGCTGACAAGAGATGTTCTTTGGGCTGTGGGGAAGGGAGTGGGCGAGCTCCCCTTGGAGAACTGCTTAACAGCACAAACCCCATTTTAGACACAGTGATGTCCTTCTCCTCTTTGCATGTTTTGAAAGAACTGTAGGCTGGTTTAGAGCTGCTGAACGTACTTCACACACCCACCCACACACTCACCCACCCACACACACACACACATACAGGAAGTTATGGATCAACCAGACGTTCCGAAGAAGCACACGATTTCCATTTGAAGGTTTGGTGGATCTCATTTTAATTTTCAATAATTTTCTAGAATTTATTTATTCTTCAGCTCAGGTTTTTTACAAATTAGTCTTGAAATCAATTAAATTTATCTCAATGTGTTCTCAGATCAGTGGAGAAGGGACATGAAAGATACAGCGTTTATATTTTGAATATTGCCAATATGCTGAGTATATTTTTCTAGAACCTTTTGTCTTAAAAACTGTTTGATTGTTTTCAAAGAAAAATACACCACTTAAAGGTTTAATTTTTTAAAACAGCATCCTGGTTCTTTACAGGCTGTTTATAATTTGGCTAACTTACAAAGAATTCTCAGTTTTACTTTTCAAAAGATGGAGATTTTAATCTTGGTACCCTGTTCTACTCCTAAATTGGGTCTATATGTAGCAATCAGTGAGTGAGTTTCTGCTGAGGTTATGCATTTAGATAACTTTTTCAATCATTATGCTGCCTTTAAGAGAAATCGCTTTATAAATTGTTTTGGACCTCTCTGATTAATAACAAAAATCAATGAGATTTTTATTTTGTGTTTGTAGATACCAAACTTTATTATATAAAAAAATTGCAAGTGTTTTAATAGTTACAAATTGCAATAAATCAAGTCTTGAAAGAATCAACATCTTTAAAAATTGATGAAAGTTTCCTATTTTTGTTAAATCTTGGAATAGTTTTTCTTACTGGAGAAAAAAACAGGGAAAGTGATAGAAAGTTGAGATGATTTTTAGAGTATTTATTGGGAACAATAAGCAGTTCTTTCTTCCACATTTTTTGCAAGTACTGAAAATTGTCACTCAAGAAAATAGACACATTAGTAAATAACTTTAAGTGTTTTATGTGTGAACATTATAAATTTGACATCACTCCAAATTTGCCATTTATTCAAAGCTGAAATAAAAACTGCATAATACAGTTAAAGAATTTGCCATTTCATTTGGTGAATTTGTCTGCAGACAAACTATTCACATTCATCAGTTTATAATTGTAGTTCTCCACAGGACAAGTTCCAAAATGACTTATAACCCCCCCAATTATTATATTTGTGAAAGCAGAGGAGATACATACCAGTGATCTTAAAGGCTTTCCTTAGTATTTTAAGGATATTAAAGGATATTTGTCTTTTAAGATATGTAATATTTTAGGTTGTTGTCAGTTTGATAATTAGTTACACATTCAATGCCATGGAGCTATTTTCAGAAGCCAGTAGGACTGGCTGGATTAGAGCCTGTTGCACACTCAATATCCTGAATTAAATTCCATTTGGATGAAGATAAACTAGAAGGTAACTCTCGTGGACACATCATTGTATGAACAGGTGGATTTTGGGGAAAAAAGAATAATCAACAACAAAACCCACCTTTGCATTCTTTAGTTTCTAATTTTAACATTTGGAATGGAGATAAACAACCTATACCATTGAAACCAAATACTGGCAGTCCAAAGAGTTTCATTGGAGCTCTAGCATGATTTTCCCTAGGAATAATTTGTGTCTTCATAATATTGAAGGTACAACTGTGTCTCTCAGATCTTTGGAACAGTTAAGTGGAGATGATATTCTGTTTAAATCTGTGATCAGCTTATTGAAGAGCAGTTGATGTATACAGTTCTACATTACAATAAACAATAATATTCAGTAAATTAATACCCATGAAATTATTTTTTTTCTCTTCATCAAGCTAATCAAAATATCAGCACTTTAAAAATGCTTAACATTTTTGTTCTAAGTACCATTGTCACAATAATTAATCTGTTTATTGTGTCATCTTTTACTGTCTTAAGACACATGAATAATAAATATAGAAAATTATTATTACCAAAAAAAAAAAGTCTCTCTATAAAACCTCACTTAACATTTCAGGAGAAAGCTTACCAAAATTCTGTGAAACATGAAGTGGGTCAGTATTGATTTATCTTTAATTGCATTACATATGTGCCTTATTTGTCGGTATTTAAAAATACTAATTTGGAGCTTTATGAGAGGACAGCAAACATCTTCTGTTTGCTTTCAACCTAACAGTTTGTTGTTTACTTTCTGTATTCATTTAGCTGTAAGTACAAAGGAACTGTCACTCTGATGTGACATTTTGACTTCGGATGTTAGGAAAACAGCAAATTATGCCTACCAAACATGGAGAACCTTTGCTGTCACAAGTTATGCATTGTCTAAAGACAGACTCTTTTAACTGTATTGGTTCCAATGGGAAATCTCACTGCTAAGACAGCTGCATAAGAATCTAACCTATAAATCATGGGTTATCTGCTGTTATTGCCCCTTTTACTCAAGAGTCTTGCAAGCCAGACAGTTTGCAAGAAAGGGACCAAGAAAGGATCTGAAAAGATTGTATTGTTTTTCTAAATTACTCTTTGGCTATACTTAAGGGAATGTGTCCTATCCTTAAGCAACTGGCTTGATGTCATTCCCTGAAGATTCTGCTAAAGTAGTTCCTGTGTGACATAACAGATAATAGCACTGGTGTTTTGAGATGTCTGTTCTTCTTACTCATAATTTAAGTAGTCTTAGGAGCAGCACAAACTATGCTTTTTTTTTTTTTTTGTATTAGTGAAAGATCTTTTTAAAGGTGAATCATAAACAGCCCAGATACTCTATCTCAGATCATATCACCAGCGATTTATGTGTGTTCTTTCCGAACAGTAATTCCCACTGTAGCAATTAACCCAGATAACCACCCTCCAGAATCAAAGCTGTGTTCTGTTGGCTCCATTTATCTGTTTTTCCAGACTCTACAGATCCTTGGAGGCAAGAAAGAGACAAAGAGAGAGAATAATAGGGCTACACTCAGAGGAGAAATCATCATTGTCCTTCAGAACCAGACCTTGGGTGAACACAATATTACAGCCTTTCCTGCTGAGTTTTCTACGGAGCTGTTCCACCTGTGCTCAGGTACAGGTCATCTGAGTGGGCTGTTGATCCCACAGGTCTGAAAAAGCTGTCACTATTTTGAAGAAGTAATAATGCTGGGTCAGAAGACACTGTCGACCACTTTGATCTCAGATTTCTGGAAAATCCCTTCCTTTGGGAATGGACTTGCTGCCTTCCTGGCCACTGGAGCAAAGTTTTTTTTTTTTTTCCCAGAAGGGTCATGTTTCTCAAGATTTCTTCATGTGCATTTATGGGAAAAGAAATTCTGATCCTTGCCCACAGAGCTGCGGTTCCCACAGATAATGACCAAGGGGTACTTTGGGAAGTGGAGTTATGAAGTCCTGGGAACTACTGGGAAGACGCAGCAGTGCTATTACTGAGTGAGGGACAGGTCCATAGAATTTACTGTCTCATCTGAAGAATGCTCCTATAAAAGGTTATAAGCATCTTGTTCAACTTCAGAATAGATCAAAGATTTCAGTGTATTGAATGCAATGGAATGCTCAGGCTGTCTGTATTTTAAATATGTCAGCTAGGGTGTGAATGCTGCTATATTTGGTTCTTCAACAAAATCCTGCACATCAGCGAAAAAAAGCAATAGATTTTATGGTCTTCTGCCAACACAGAATTGTTGTTTTGCACATAGGTTTGTCAGACTCCATGAAATTAATAAAAACTGCTCATCTTAAATGCCTCTCCAGACATTTTGAATCTACAGATCTTCCTGTGAGATAAAATATAACAAAAGTAGAACAGGGATAAAGGGTGGTCTTGCTTGTTAAAATGTTATGGAAGATTAAGCTGTAAAAATCCTCTCTGTGACCTTGCTTTATGAATAAAACACTGCTTGTTCCACTGGTGGGTGAAATTAGAAAATACAGAAGAAAAGAAAACGACAGCTATCAGTCCTTATGAAGTTAGGACCCCATTGCAAGCTCTGTGGGACAAATTGTAACCCATGCTATCCAAATGAAGACCATTTCAATTCTAATTACCACTATCAATATGCAAATATTCTAAATAAAAATATTCCCACTGCAGTAAAGAGCACATTTTCTTTGGAGAGTAGCGGGCATCCCATTTTTAACATTTGCACCTCAAAGGCCCTGCATCACAGTTCTTGTATTTACCGTATCTTTTAAAAATATACTGATTTCTCCATGAGCATGCCGATGACACTGTTTCAGTCAGCAGGATTTCAGATTCCCATTAGTGATCTGTTTCCCTCCCTGGGGATCTCTGGCCTCCTTGACACTGCCACTCCCAGTTCCCCATCAGGCAGTGCACTATGTTACCACTAGACCACTCTTCTAATTGGCCTGTGCTCATTTTGCTCTCCATCATATGGATTTGATGTCATTACAGTGTATTAATGCTCTTAATATCTTCACCTTTCTAAACAGCTAAGCCAGTGCGTTGTTCTGTGGATTTGTTTACAGCTTTCTTCCTTGATGGTAGTTGGATGTTCTCTAGAGTCAAATGAAAAGAAAGTGTATTTAAATGTCATAGGCACCCCAGAGGCTGCCGCAATGCAGTGAAGGAGCGTAAGGACAAGGTGTTAACATTTACATCATTTTCCATGCAGCTCCATCTATGATGAGGGAAGGTGACTACATATCTGTATTCCAAGTGAAAGTATTGAACAGATGTATTACAACCTCATTATATGGTATTCTAATAACCCTGATGTGTAATTGTTTTTAAATGGACAATCACTTTTTTTATTATTGCGCTACACACAAAATTAAGACAAGCCACAGAGAAGTAAACTGTATTTATAAAGTACTAACTAACGTTACATGAACAACCTCCACAAACTCAGAAACCCCAAACTTTCACAAAATACCCAAATCTTCAGCTTTCTTTGCTCCATTCAGACAAAAGTGAATCAGAGCAAACCAACGGAAGGACATTTCTTCTCAAACAATCTGTCTACTTCCTAATTTTAAAATAATCTTTTATCAGAGACTACACTCCTGTTTTATTAACACTACCTACAATCTTGAAGTCTTAAAAATGTCCAAGCGTTTCTATGTCTGTGTCACCTAAGCACTGTGCTTTGTTAATAAATTTAATAGAGCTCCAAGCATGACATTTTTATTATAGCTACAGTAGAGCTCTCCTGCAGAATCTGGGGTTAAAGCTAATTGACCTTCTGTCTAGAATTGTTCTTCAGCTCTTTCCTTTGCTAGGAAGGAAAATGGTTGTAAATAGCTGGAAGATTCAACTGTAAGCTTGGCTAGATTCTCTAAATATCATTTGCTGAGGACATTATAAATTTATGCTGCCTAATGTACTGTAGGTCAGTCAGCAAGATATTTGTCTATAGTGCCTATATCAATAATGGTGCCATCATACACGGTATCTAAAAGATGTCTGATAGGAATTCAAGGCCTATCAACAGTGGTAGAAGAGAAAATATGGTGATGGGACTGAATCCTGATGTATTTCAGGCCAGATGTTACACAACCATGGCAGGGACTGACAAACTTTAAACTAGATCCATCTTGTAAATGAAAGTCCCTTTGCCCTTGGTATGCCCTCAAATACAAAACTACACAGTAAGAAGTCAGTTTAGAACTATATAGAAGACAACTCTACTAATAAAATGTTTTCTAATCTTTTATTCCTTTCTATCCCCACACCTGAAGGTATTCAGGGAGCCCGCAGTTTTGTTTTGTCTTTCAAAGATTTTAACAGAGTAATCGAAAGATACTCATACAGATGCCAGGAAATTTCTTGCAGGTGCTGAGGCATGGATAGAATATATCTGTGTTTTTCCATTAGGGCTTTTCATCAAACTTCATACTTGCATCTTGAATTTATGTTCCCAAATAATTATGGTTTCATCATTTGCAGGAAAAAGAAAGAGTTCTAAAACTCCATTGCAATTTTAGGATTTTTTTTACCAGTAATCAAGCATTGGTGGCATGAAGAGAGAGACAAATATGTTATCAGTTATGACATAAGTTACCAAAAGACTTGAAATAGAGAATATCTTACAGAAAATGCGTCAAATGCTGAAAAATAAATCTGCTTCTCATTGAATTTTTGAAAAGAATTGTGCCTGTGGAACAATAATTCATTTGGAACATACTATTAACTTGATTTTTTTAAATATTTAAAAAAATATTTTATGGTATGAAATTAAAATCTCCAGAGGGTTAAAAATGGATCTAAGTCCTATTAAGATAAGACCATGCTTGATATGGAGAATGTGCTGGAGGCATCCATCAATCTCAGCCTTGCAGTCAGCTGGAGAAGTCAACTGTAGGCTGTTTGATTGAATAAATCCACTGGGTTGGTTGAATTCATGACACACTTAGGCAGAAGGAACTCTTTCTCTTGGCCCCAAAAAGAAAGTTTAGAAGTTGGGTAAGCGCTTTCTACCAAATACGAGAACAATTAAACAACCTGTGTGTCTAAATACTTAGTTGAAACTGGTATGAATCATATATAAACAGTTACCTAAACTGCCTAACATGCGTTATGAGCAGCCATTTCTTTTCTCTCCAGAACTGCTTGATAGAACATCTCTGTGTGCTCACAAGCTTTACATGGCAAGAAGAGTATGTTAATTATATTATTTTCATTCCTTTTATCTTCAACCAAGCGAGAGTTTATGTCTTGCTTTGTTTTTTTTTTTTTTCATTAGCTGAAAAGGCATGCAACTTTCACATGTCCTATGAGAAACATCAGAAAGAAAGCAGTAGGTAAGGACCTCGTTTAATGTATGGCTGTAGAGCACTGAATTCCTGTTTAATTCTGCCATTTGATAAATACCATAATGGCTATTACTCATTACAAATTATAATATTACAGGAAAAATTACTTCACTTAGAAGTTTTTAATAATACATTTGTAAATATGGATATTTTATAGTACCACTTAAATTCTTTTGAATTATCCAAAAGGCTCCAGGCTGTGTTGTAGAATTATCTGAAATTAAAAGATCTGTAAAGTTTCCAACTTACAAAGATATAAAAGTGTTAAAATGTTTTCTTCTCCATTTATATCTGAATGAAGCTTGTATATTTTTATGCCATATACGTGCTATTCTAGTTCCAAAATGATCACATTTTTTACAGAAATGTTTTTGAAGTTAGAACTGTCAACTATGAGCTCTCTTAGCAGCAATTAAAACTATCTATTTGCTCTAGGATGTATGAAAGACACTAGAATTCACATAGCTGTGCTTAGTGGGAGGGTTTGTAAAAAGCTAGACGTGACTGAGAAGAGTATTAGATTTCTGTTGTGATGTTTGGCCAGGTGGAACCCTCTGTTCTTCTTCAAGAAATTGCACTCTGTAGTAAAGAAGAGAAATACCAGTAAATAATAGAAGCCGGAGGAAGAAACTGGGTTCTGTTTTGAGCGTACTTCTCGAGCTAGGAGAAGGGAAGGCAGCACTAGACAGAAGAGGCTGATGAAAGATAGTACCAGGTGTTTTCAGGCCTCAACATGCAGGGGGTTTTGGGAGGAGGAACCAAAAAAAAAAAAAAGCCTTTGTTTGTCGTTTCTTTATGACCAGATAAATTACAGAAGAATTACAGAAGCACCAACTCAGCTGAACTGTTATTTCAACTCTGTGCTGCAAGGGAGAGCTGCAAACATGCCATTCTCAGTAGAAAAAGAACCGAGTGGGAACTGGAGTGTCAACACCCTCAAGATCTTCCCACATTCGCTTCCCCGCATTCCACTGAAGTAGCGGGTGAGTGCCATAAAAACTTGCCTTGCCAATGTCTGGTTTTGGAAGGAAACTTTGAGGTAGGAGGAAAAAAATCACTCAAGCTATTTTGATGCTGCCTGTCCTCAACAGCATTCTGTGAAAGAAGATAAATCAGGGAGATAAATTCTGTGTTCTACAAGCTTCAAAGGGTAGATTCTGCATCATACCAAATTAAGAAATATATTGTAATCTCTTAATCTGAAGGCAGAAAGCCTATTTAACATAATATGCCAACCACAGGAACCAATCAAAGAACTTCACAGAAAGAAAAAAAAAAAATTACCTAGGTGTTCAGGGTTCAAAATTATAAATCGAAAAGAAAAAACAGAAAAAAAAATATTGAGACTTCAAAATCAGAAGAAAGCAAGAAGACTGAAAACAACTTGAGGTTGCCTAAGGTAACTATTATAAACAATCAAACAAAAAATATTTTTGGAAAGGTGAAGTATAACTCAAATTCACTCAGACAAATAGGTAAATTAATTGCTGAGGTAAACATCAGGACATCATCTATATTTAGAAAATCCTTTGAGAATTTACTTTTAAGTGAATAAACTTTTCTAAACACAGAAGAGGGTAAAACTGATGTGAGATATGTATCATGTCACTGTAAAATTAAGAAAGACTGCAAGACCAAAAATTAAAGGAAATTAAATAGAGAGCAATATAAAATTACTTTTACTTAGTAAACACGTCTCCTTCTAAAGCCACTGTGTAATTTGAAGATCTGAACTATACTAGTATAAACAATTCACGATCCTTGTAATCTGTATACTCCAGTTGTTATTAAACACGGTAAAAAAAACTGAACTGAAAAAAATTATTTGCCTGTCACATCAATTTTTCTGTACTTTAAAACCATTGTCATTCTGTGCCAAAGATCAAACAAAGCTTTCCTTTTTTTTTGTCATTTAATAGTAGATAGCTCTTTCCTTTTGAAATAAGGCATTATGGACTATGGGACACCTGATTTTGGATCTTGTTAAAGGCAGCAGAAGAACTGAGCAGCTGCTCTGAAACAGGGAAAACAGTCTTTTCAATACGAGTCCAGGTGCAGAGCATCTGAAAGAAAACTCTACAAAGTCAGTTTTGTCCACCTTTTCCCAGGAAATACTCAGCTGTTCAAAGCATTAAGTCAACAAGAATCAGCCAACAATCCACAGCAACAACTAATGGGGTGCTATTAGACAGTGGCAAATGTGAGATATTTCAAGTTAGCTGAACATTTTCTCATTACCCAGTTATTTTTTTTTTTCTGGTGGAAAAAATAACGGGTTTGTGAGGAAATGTAATCCTATGTCTAGTTATGAATTTAAAGCTTAAGCTCTTAGAATTATTTAATATGTGAAAAATGTCAGCTGTTTAATAAAGACCCAGATGAATGGCAGTTTAACTGAGAGTGTGCAACAAGTGGAAATAACAGCTGCCTTAAAAAAAAGTGAGTGAAATGGGGAATTGGCAAATTCCTTTCAAATGACACACTCTAGTGAAAGCGTAATTTCATCTTCACTTTAATTAGTCTAATCAAGATAATGGGTAGTTAATTGCTTAGAACTGGATGGTAGATTGGAGAAAAGTTGGTAGAAATTCTAAATAACTATTTACCATTCAAGCGGTAGGATTGTTAGATCTCTTTTTAGGCCACTGGGATAAAAAAACCCCACTCTACTCAAAGCAGTCCTTGATGTCCCAATTACATTTTAAAAGGGGAAAGTTTAACTGAAGTTAACAATTCTATAAATAGGTGCATGTCTCTATATGTGTAAACTGAGTTTTTCCATTTACAGAGTCCTATCCATTAAAATACAGCTTTGATCATAGTCCTACTGTGATTATTATTACCTTTTCTTGGCTTTTAAACAGTTTTAGGAAAATTTACAGTTCAAAATGCTTCTAGTGAATAGAATCAATAGCATTTGAACTCCAAAATTTTCCTTATAGCAAATGCAATAAAAGGAAAAGGTAATACTTTGGAATACTCCAGAAATCACTTCTGAATATCATAAAAATAGATGTGTTCTGAAAGAAAGTAGTTTTATTTCCCTTTTCCTGGAGAATATTTGGCATATTTATTCAATTCCTAATAACTGCCAATCCACGGGCCTGTATGTCATGATGTGAGATTGCATACCTTGTCACAGAAATACATATCCTTCAGCTCAAAACTCATTGGAAACCTCAAGCTTTGTGCAGACAAAGAATCATCTACAAAGGGATTTTGCCTAGTGAATATAATTGTGGGATTAAGTCTTAAAATGTTTTTCCCCTCCTGTAAAACTTGATGACTTAAAATGGCTCTGAAAAAAAATAGAGAGAGAGAGAAAAAAGAAGGGAAAAACATCAGTGTGTGGTTTTGCAAAATAATCAGAAAGAACAGCTGAAACAAGGATGAGAGACATCGCACAGATGTTTATTTTCCTTTGAAAACCATCAGTAGTTTGTGGATTTCAGTAATAAGTAGATTGAAAGTCTAGCTCTGACTTTCTTCAGGAACATGTAAAAGAGTATTGTTAGCCAACTCAGAAGACAGTTTTTAAAAAAAAAATTCTTTTGAATTTTGTATGTTTACATTAAAATATTAGTTTAATCCTATCGCAATTTATAATTTTTTTTTAGAAAACCTATTGCAAATTATAATTTTTTTTTTAGAAAACCTGCAGCATACAGAGAAAACTCTTGCTTAGATATTGCTTCTTGCTCTTGGAATAGCTGAAATAGAAAACGTAATGGTAAACAGAGGCCAAAGCCAAAATTACTCTCTTGATATATCACCAGGAATGATTTAAAGATAAGTAATTAAATCTTTCTAGCCTAATTGAGTACCATACTGCTAGATAGAATTAGGATATCGTTAAAGCAGTGTGGATGCCACAGTGTAGGTATCTGGGTCCAGTTTATGTGACACTGTAAGTCCCTTTTAGTCACTAACAGGACAGGAGAGAACATTCTTCTGTAGGCCCTGTCAGTGTGGGTATTAATGGTATCTTAGTGCAGCTGAACAAAACTTGTGGTTAACATCTGAGGAGTTTGTAATTCTCTTAATTGTCCTGAAAAATTTAGGGGTTTGCCCAGTCTTTGTTTCATACTTGCATTTCAAGTATTTATGGAGTCATGTTGTTGGAGCAGTGCAAATATGCAACACAGTATTTGGACATGCCCTTAATGGCATGTTTTGAATTTTGTTCAGCCCTGAGTTGGCCAGGCAGTTGAACTGGGTGATCCTTCTTGGTTCCCCCCAACTGAAATATTCTATTCTAGTCTGGTTGAGTCTAGTCTAGTCAATGACCAGTGATAATAAGGAAATTCCAACCTGTGGAACAAACCCCATTTTTTGTCCCTGCATTATTACCGACCTCTTAATGTCACGTTAAATGTTACACAGCGAAACATAATAACTGAGACTGTGCTGTGTCCGGGGAAAAGAGGTGCTGGAGAGGCACTCAGGCTTTTTGTGGCAGTAGGTCTTTGCATAGCTTAAGGTCTCTTAGTTTTGCTCTTTTCCCAACCCTGACCTGTAAACATCCTATTCCAACCCTGGCTGAGCGTCCACATTGTTTCCTGTAACTGATCCCGGACATGTTTTAACTTTAAAACACATTAGAGAAAATGTTTGGGTTGTTGGTTTTTTTTTTCCCCATATAGCTGGTTCACCTGTCCCATTTACATTGCCACTGTGTCAGTGCAATAAAGACATGGTGCACTATGAAAAAGAAGTGGTTTAGGTCATCAGAAGTCTGGGAACTGCCCCATAAAGTGTGCATTGAAATATGGCCTTGAGGCTGTGAGGAAAGACTGCAGAGCCAGCACGCCCACGTTTCCTCACCCTCATAGCGACCCTTGGTCTCCGAGCTTGGTTTCCTTCTGAGTCAGGCTGAATGATAAGGACAAAGGGTCAACGGATCCACATTATCTCACCTACCTCCCAGGATGCTTCTGCACCTGGCAGCTGTGAAATGCTCCCATTTTCTGCCATTTACACATACCACGTAGACCAAGAAGTCCACAGTCATAGAGGAAATCTGCGATAGAAGTGGGAATAGACTGTAGGTTTTTCAGGTGAATAGTTTTTAGCTGGTTGAGAAATTCTTTGGCAGAAGGGAATGTGGAAGATCTGCAGGCACAACACAGCCAGCTTTACATCATTGCCCAAGCCCATAGCTGTGCTCTGAAAATCCCTGGCTGCCTGACTAATTTCTCTCAGAGCAATCAGAATGAACTGAATTGCTTTTTAGGAGCAGGATGACTCTTGCTAGTCTGAGACTGAGAGTTTAATCTCTCAGTGATTTTTGTTGTACTTGAGGGCCAATCCTTCTCTCTCACAGACTTCTTTATTTCTATGAATTTCTCAAAATTTCCTACGCTTGTCACTTTTTTTACTTCTTATGCATTTATTTTTAATGTTTCTTTTTTCTTTCTTTTCATCTGAATGTTGTGGCTGTTACTTGTTATATGCACTACTACACACAAACAGCCTTAACCTTTAGTACTAATAAAATGTGAACAAACAGCAGGTATAATTCTCAACCAAAGTTTAACTAACTTATTAGAAAAACAAATAAGTTATGCATGTCTGTGTTCAACAGTAGTCTTCTCAAGCTCATTTTTGAGAGTGTTTTTTTTGGGAAATTCTTTATTGAATTATTTTTTTATTTATGCCTATCTGTGACAATCTCTCATAATTATTTGAGTAAATCTTCAAATGCAGTCCCCCCATGTAAAAATCTCTTTGGCAGCCATTCTCTGCTAACCTACTATGTATATAGGTCTCTGTATATAGATATACATAAAAAAATAAATGGCTAGTCTTAGAAAGTAGATTTAAAGAAAGAATACAAATTTATCTTCTTTAAGATAATGACATATGAGAACATAAATTGATCTGAAAGGGCTGTAACTCCATTAGAGCAAAATGCAAGCAGCTGGATCTGTGTCTCAATGTCAGATTCCCTGTCAGTAGCACAGAGACACAAAGTCTGTATGAACATACATGCCTATCAAAGATGAGATTATTAAGAGAACAATAGCAGCAAAAAAGCAGGCACATGAAAATCTCCCCTCCTAATTGTATTTAATGGTATTAATGGTGCTGATTATATCAGTGACATCCTGCCCTATGTTGTTATACTCTTTTATATCTTGCTGAGTAATGGTTGAAATACCATCATAGATTATGGTTCTCATAAGGATTTTCATTTTTTAAAACTAGGAGAAAATACAGGTTTTTTACTCTTGTCAAGGTCCATGCCAGCTCCAGAATGTAAATTATCCTCTGCCACAGTCTGCCCTCTCCATTTCTCTGCTTTCCAGGCACCAGATATGTATTTTTATTGACACCCTCCCCCCCAAATAATTTCCAAGATATAACAGTTTGTTTTGTTTAATTTCCCCTATGTATAATTACTGGAAATCAGTCCAAAACATTTTACACAGAATAAAATGTAATGATAGCTGTGGGGCAGATAGGATGAACCAGGAGTTTAGGGAAGAAATATTTGGGAAAGGTATCAGAGAAAGCAAAAGATGGGATGGGATTCTGACTGAAAAAAAGTGAGAAAGAATAATAAAGTGGAACTTAAGTATTCTGAGTACCAGTCTCCCTCATAATCATATCTGGTTGTTTTGGACATAGATTTTGTACAGTGGCATAGTGAAGAAAGGATGATTTCCCTGATGGCAGCAGCTGGTAATCGTTCCTGGATGATGGGATATGCTGCAGTTTCTTCTACACTAACAACTTAAAACAACTATATTGTATTCACTGTTTCTGCTTTTTTTGAATTGCCATTTATGACTCTAGGCATAATTAACACCATTTTCAATCCCATTTTCTTAACCTATTAAAACGTTTTCTTCTCCTTGTGGGGTGCTTTTTTTTTTTTTTTTTTTACCTAAGTTTTTTCCCCTTAGCATCTTTTTGTCTGCCTTTCTTAATGCATTTGGAGCATATGCTTAAATTCTGTTTTCTTTCCTACAGCCACTTTCTTTGAGTCTAACTTCTATTTATATTGAGCAATTTTCAGACAATTGTGTGAGTGCACTTTTTTTCCATTTATAAACCTGTATCTATGCAAATCAAGTATTTAGGATGAAGTTCATACAAAGGACAATGACAATGAAACACTGTATCGAGGTGCCCAATATTCCTTAAAATTTATGTTTGGTATCCACACTCACCTGTCCAGGAAACTTGAGTAGAGTTCATTTAAGTCACATTTTCCATGATTAAATGTAAAGTCCAACAGTCCGTCTAGTTGCCTAGTGGTATGTGAGTTTTGATGTAGGTCCACCCACATGAAGGTCTTTACCCCAGAATCTGATGAACATCAAGGTTTCAGTACCAGGATAAATTATCGTGGAAGAGGAAGTATTCCTTTAAGTGTAACAAGTGATGCTGTAAAGACATCAATACATGGTATCTACTTAGTAGCTAACTGGAAATTGTTGAAGAAGTTTTTTTTCCCCAGAAGTTCATACTAATTTTCTCAGGAAGTCAGAGCTAAAAGGAGATTCACAGTGTTGGTTATTCAAAAGTATCCCCTTGGTAAAATAATAATCACATGAAAAAAATTGAAAGGGTGTGACACAATTTCTCATAAAAAGCCTTAGAAATCTTTTTTTGAGTTAACCTATATTCGGTCCTTAATGCTATAAATTACAGTGCCTTTTTCTCTCTCTAGACTAACAGAAGACTAAACTAGTGTATTTTTAGTCAGTGTAATCTCTAGGGACTGTTATTAACCAGACACCTTGCATATGGAAACCCTAAATCCTTTTAAATGCTGATGGTCTGGATAATGGACATCTTGTTATAGTTAATGAGACGAAATAGTTTCCTTATGAAGTGAGAGTTTCATATTACAGAGTTGAAGGCTTGGTGTTAAACTCTAATCCTGTTTGTGATACCGAGATTTATCCAGTTTTGGATTAGTGCGTCTGTAAAAGGTAGAAACGGTCTCGGTAAAAGCTCAAACTGGAGAATAACTAGACTTTCTTTCTGTCTTTACTGAAAACTACCCTTAGTAGATCAATCGTCAAAATGTTTTTAAATCAGCCACTGGAATACTTCAAAAGATGAGGATTTCGCTCTTCTTTAATGTCATCTTCTTAAACTAGTAAAAAGTAATAAACAAGCATTGTTCCTTTGAAGTACTCCTTCGATAGATCCATACATACATTGATTTAAATGGATACAAAATACTTTCAAGCACATATTTGATAAATATTTTGGGAAATAATCCTGTAATTACCATTTTTATTGTAGTTGTGTCCATTCAGGTGCAAAAAAATTCATACAGTGCCATTGAATGCTGTACAATCTGGGCATTAAATTTGCATTTTAAAAACTAGGTGTGAGTGAGATAAATGCATTCAGCAATTTACATCTGATTTTTATGGAAAAAAATCAAATCTGAATCTCAGCATAAATAGATCAGGCTTCTTACTAGTAAGAGATATTTTGACAACTTGTATTGTAGACAACAACAATATCATATATAGCATACACATATAAATTAATTGAAACCTTTTATTTCTGAAAGACACTTCTGCTGAGCCCAACATGTGCAATCCATTACTCAGGTGCAATCCCTTATGTGTCCAAATGCTGATATTTCTATCAGTTACCGTAAGATAGCATTATAACTATAAAAAGTTGCAAATATTTTGTAGATGGATTAAAGAATGTGGGACAAAACTAAAGATTACTTTTTGTTGTCCACCTGCTTTTATAATAAGTTGCACAGCTCTCCAGGTGGGTACAGCAGTGCTGTGCTAGCAGTGTTCTGCTCCTTATTACTTTTTTCTGATAAATTATCTGTCTTGAGATAAGTAACATATGATGAAACAGTATGTGAAGAGATAATTTTATTAGAGTGAAATAGTAATTTGAGTAATTTTATTTATAACACTTGGAAAAGGCTGAATAAGGAAAAGGCCTTTTATAGAAACCAAAAAAAAATACCCCCCCCAAAAAATCATTTGAAACAAACCTACCAGCTTATGGTTATGTAATATGAAAGTATCTTAAACAAATGTGGTACAGATTGTGAGATGAAAGTTTCAAGACAATGTAGTCAATTGCTCCTTGCTTCTTTGATGTTTATTGTATTAAGGTTCACCATACCTAATAAAAAAAAGATTAGATTTAGATTTAATAAACTGATAAAACAATGCAATAATTGTTCTAAGTGTTGGCCTTTGGAAAAGCCAAAATTCTCTTTAGATACAGAGAAAAACAATCAACGGTACATAGCTTATTGCCTGGCCTTGACAATATATTAATTTCTCAGCACTCTGTATAAAATAGTAATTTTGATAATGTCTTTCAAATGTTTCTCTGACATTTTAAAAAATAAGCTGAAAAATAATTGATTTTGTTGCTGTTGAGCCAAGATGCAACAAATGTGTTAATTGATTACCTGCTTTGCTACAGAAAAATCAAAATTCCATCCATAAAGTCCAAAACTCTGGTCAAAAGTAAACATAAAATCTGTAATTGATTGTTGGTCAGGTAGTCTTGTTTTGAAATTTAAATGATCTTTAAAAGTCTTCAAAATGGAAGCCAAAATTAGAACATGCAACTGAGTAGAAAGACTAACATGATGCACTGTATTATGCTGAGTCCCTAGACCAGCCTTGAAATTAGAGGTTCAGTTTTTAAGATTTTTCTCTTAGTCTCATCTTTAACTGTATTCACATTGTACCTGATCCTCTGTGGTTTAATTATGTATTCGTAATTTCTAACATATGAATAAGTCAAAGATAACTTGAAATATTAAATGGTAGTTTGAAGGAATTCTTGTTCCTGTTTTCCTGACGAGTTTCTCCGTTTTGCTATCCAAGAACAGGAAAGGAACTGAAAAGCAGATATTGCAGATATTGTTATTTTCAGACATCACTGTTAACTTACTTAGTGACCCTGTATAATTTCATTATTATTTAGCAATGTTTTGGTTTGGTTTTTGTTGATTGGTTGGGGCTTTTTTTAAGGACCACTTTATCTTATGGTTTCTATTAAAACAAACCTAGTATTCTTTGTGAATGTATAAAAGTGACAAAAGAGAGAAAAAAACAAGTGGAAGCAACTAGTGGTATTTGGATCCTATGTTGTTTGAATCACATCTGACATTTAATGAATTACTATTTCTAAAAAACCTCTTCCTAGAATTGAGGAATATTCTGTAACTGTACCATCTCACAAGAAATTCCAATTTCTTTATCTGCCCTGGTTTCCAACATGACTAGATCTCTTCTAAACAATTTTTCCATCCTCAGTAATGATTACAGATCTTTCCAGCTCGGTATCAATTATAAATGTCACCGACATGCTGCTCATTCTTTATTACAGGACTTCAAATGGTAAATAAAACAAAATGCAATATCCTCATACAAATTGGCAAGACTTTTTTCAGGTTTTAGTGCTATTTCTGCTTACATCCTTTTAGCTGGTTTTCAAACTACATTATAGTGTTCATAACTAAGATAAATTGAATTAATCATCCGTCATTGCAAAGTTTCTGCACCATTCCGTTGTAAGGAAATCTTCCTCATAAGGAGCAGACTGCAAGAAATAAATGTGCAGATGCAAAGTTTGCATTTGAAGACTGTGAGTAGCACTTCACATTCCCATACTGATAGTCACCACAAGATTTAAAAACTGTCTGCAGCATGTTGTGTGTTTTTGGCTTTAGGAAAATGCTGAAAACTGTAAACCCTGAAAACCGTATTCCTTTCACTTTCTTGATATTTATAATTTCATTAATATTTAATTTACAAACTGTGTTATGTGACTTTGACATGAATTGCTTCCTAATTTCACTGAAATAAAACCAGGTGTTCTTGAGTCTTCAGTTATTCATAGAGTACGCCTTCTGTTCTCACAAAATTTTTTCATTATGGAAAAAAAAATTGTTATTCCTGAACAAGAAACAGTACAGAAATTTGAAAGAAATACATAATACTTATGTTTTCACTTAGTGTGTTTTCAAAGCCATATTGCAGGTGTAAAAGGCAGGTGAGTAAGTATTCTGGCATCTTTTAAATGATGAGTTGTAAAAAGATTAAGAGCAGTGCTTGAGATTGTTCAGGGAATTATTAAGAAAACCAGGATTATCCCTCTAAATGCTCTGGCTTTTAGTCCAGTCTTTTTCCATCTTGTTCACTCCGCTCATGAAGAGAATCTGATTAAGGTTAAGAGATTAATTAACAGCATCTTAAGTCTCCTGTTATTTTCTCTCATGAAGTGCAAAGTCAAAATCACTCAACATGATTTACTGAATCATATTGAATCTAACTGCAGCTAAAGTATCCTCAGCAATTACTACAGTATCTTCTTTGGGTATTTCACATGGATTGGCATGGAATTTGTTTAGTGGGAGTCAAAATAACAGGAGTTTGGGTTTTTTTGAGGATATGGTGGTTTTTCTTGAGGATATAGCTGCTAAGGATTTCACTGTGGCAATTTATTATATTTCACAAGAAATGAGAGAACTTTTTAAACTTCTCATGATTGCCAAAGTTTGAAAACCACTTTCCTGAAATAAAAATATTAAACATACTAGTAATACTTAACTACTTGGAGGAGATTCAAAATGCCTTTTGAAAATTAATTTTGTCCAAAACCACAAGACTTAAATTTATGTTTACATTGACACATGTAAGTGTATAACTACATTGGGGTGTTAACTTACCCTGTATCATTTCTGTAATATCTGGGATATTTCCCAAGGTCTCTTTCCCAGCTTCTGGAACCAGGACAGGTGTGGATGTTCAAACACAATATTCTCTTCAGTGTATGCTGTCAATTCCTTTAGCTAGTCCTCCTACCTCAGCAGTGCCTGTTAATGTAAGAACTAAACTTCGGCTACAGAACTGTTAGGGGACACATGTTGTGAACAGAAGTCAAGTCAAGCATCAACACTGTTTTTTAGGTGGTGCTTGGCTTTGGATTTGTGCCTGGTTAAGCTGAATTCACCTCATTTCAAATCTGGGTTCTCCTTCTGGCACATCCAACAGGTAGGTAGCTTTCATTCTATAATGTTTGTATCTACCCTAATGCTTTGCTACCCAGGGTATATTTACCGTGCAAGAATCTGGATATATTTTAGTGCAGAGAACTCATAAAGGATGAATCATACTAATGGATGTAATGGCTTTGTTTCTTGGTACTGTAATTCTCAGTCTATGTTTTTGTGTGAGTTGTGAGGTGGCATAACCAGGTGCTACAGTGGAAAGAAACAATCCTTTCCTGAATTGTCGGGGGTCAGGCAGGCGGGTGACGCAAGGCAGGGCAGGGAACAGAGAAGGAGAAAGAGCTGGTTTGAGTATATTCTATGTCTCAAAAAGGAATACAGACTTCTTTTCATGGAACGTGCAGCACCACCGTCTTTGTCTTGACACAACTGTTCGCACAGTCATGTGCTGACTTTGCTTGGCGAACAGATGTGCCACAGCCTTTTGTTTTCTTAGCTCTGTGATCTACTCAGTTTCTCTGGAACTAGGAGTGTTGTGCCAGGAATCAGCATTAGGCTTGATCCTTAGTTAACATATGTCATACAGTTCTGAAACAAGTGGAAAAAACAATATGCTGTTGGCATTTGAAGGTGCTAGAAATATAGAAGGTATTGTAAATACCAGACACATTTGAGAAACAGCTTTGAGACTCCTTTATTAAATATCCACTGCTGTTTAAAGCTTCATCTGAATTTTAAGCAACACAGAGTAGAATAACTGTAATTTTTATTTATTGTCTCACAAAGTAATAGTTTGTTACCTTGAAAAAAATACTAGACAATTTGAAAATAAGTTGGTTTTCTATGCTACTGGAAAAATAGCAGCCACTAAAAAGTGGGCTGATCACTCTTTCCACTCCCTTTTTTACAACTGGATCACAATTCGTGGTGACACAAAAAATCTACAATATATTAGAAGTTCTGATACTACTCAGGAGTTCATGAAAGTTCCTCTGTAAGATCCAGTCATCATTAACACTGTTGAGGAGCACTCTAAGTCACAACCAAAAGCTCTGTCAATGTACCCTAATAACAAAAGGTAACAAAAATGGGTGATGAACTGTAATTGTTCCCTCCTCAGGAAGATCCTTTTTGAAAAATTCCTATAAATCTTGTTTTATGGGCTTATGGCTCATGACCCATACCAGAAGGGGAGGGTAACCTAGGTTCTTAAAAATAAATTCCTTGGGGTGGATTAGAGTGAAACAACGCTGAATAATCGGTGTTTCTCAACATGTATTATGCAGGGTTTATGTTAGAACTGTTTTGTTTCAAAGGAAACAGGCATGTTGCCATTTTGGATGCTATCATCTATAGTAATTCAGCAATATTAAAGCATAAAAATGACAAGTGTATAAGGGAGAGAATGGGAAAGAAAGGATAAGGGTACTAAGACATGTATAGTGACCACCCGCTGTATCCAGCAATTAAACTTAAATAAACTCAGTGTCTGCTGGTTGAAGTGGTGATCACAGTCATGTTGAAGTGATGGTCTCGATGCACTGGGGCTGGGGGAAGCCCTGCCCAAAACGCAAAGATTTCATGCATTATCATTATACAATTTAAGCTCACGTGGGAACACTCCCCTGGGGAAGGGAGTTTTACTGAGGATCATGTCAGGGGACATATTCTGAGTCTTCAATGCTCCCCAGAGGGGTCTTCATGTAAGGGAGGACATTGGTATGATGAGAAGGATTATCCCACTTTGCAGGATTTACCTCTTCCCTTATCTGGCAATCCAGTTTGTAGCTTCAGGTATGCAGGCACCTGGGATAGTTGGGCAATGGCACCCACCTCCCTGATCTGAAGGTCCTTTCCCAGTAGGCATATTCAGGGAGGGGTGGGCTTTGCTGGGTGAGCAGCAGTTTCTTTGCAGTTTGCTGGAGTAGACAAAAGTCTTTTGGTGATTTTACAATACTGAAGCCATTGACTACTTCAGTGTCTGGCAGGTGTGAGTGGACTTCATTTCTATTTTCAGATGGAGCGTCAGGAGTCTGACTGAATGTGATGGTTGGGAAGAAAATATTAAAATATATTTCATATGTCATTGTCATAAACACTCAAAAATCAGATGACTGATAAACTCTTTGTGTTACACTTGTCCTTTGGCATATATTCTCCTAGGAATAGTAGTGTCTCCTCAGTGTCTTTGAAATGTCAGCCAGCTTCAAGGTTCTCTTCTTTCTTGTCTAGGACCCATTGTTTTTCAGGTCACAAATGAAAATCTTGCATAACTCTTTAATTTCTCTCTTCCTACTCAAGTAATTATTATTACATCCAGAAAATTATATATATAAAAAAAAATAAGGTCACAAAGTCAAGCACTCAAATTAGAAAACATTAAAATTAAAGTTGCCCATGCAGACTTCATTTGGCTCTCTTGGGCATATGCATTATAATGGTCTTTAATTACATCACCACAGAGTGGTTTTTTTTACATGGGATCCCTGGCTTCATCAGTTAAAGATGGTACTTCCTTAATTAGAAGTATTCAGTGCCTCATTCTCTTGTCCTTCTTCAGCATGTGGACATGCCTTATTGACTTCAAATTATTCAAACTGCACTCTTTAAGCAGAAATCATTGATTTTTCTGTGCTATTTTTTAAATGGAACTCATTAATATAATGTCAGGCATTACTTTATATTCATAAAATCCTCATAAGGTTAAAGGATTTTATTATCTCCATTTTACAGATGGGTAATGGCCGTGCAGAGAAATTAAACCTAAATGTACTCACTAGATTTGGGTGCCCAGTTTGGGGTGTTTGTAACCTCTTATTCTTCAGTGTAATTTTGTACAAACTCAGAATATGGAACCTGCTGAATTCTCTGTTTCTTCTGAATAGCCCTGAATTTGACTCGGGATCTGTAGCGAAAAAGCCTCAAAACAAAGATTAAAAACTGGCAAAGAAAAGCCTTTAAAAAATCCTTACAAATTTTGTAATGAAATTTTTTCACAGGGCTGCTAAGGCTAACATCTAATCCAGATCTGCAGTGCAGATACAGCTGCCTTATTTTTACTTCTGAAGCTTCTTCTCCCCTTTGCTACATATTCAACAAAAAGTAAATAGATGGCTTAAAGATCTATGTGAATATGAAATGTTATTACATAATCTGTAAATATATTGCGAATAAGAGTGATTTTCTGAAATGAGGAATGGGATATCAATTGACAACGGCAAGTGCTTTAATAGCAGACATGAACAATGGGATTAAATTTTAGTTTTGGACATTATCTCAATTTTTCTGTCACTTTAAAATTGATTTTCTGCAGATCTTGCTTGCATGCATGGTTGGGACAGAAGGTTTCATTATATTTATATTTATTGGCTGCATTAATATCAAATAACTATGTAATATATACATTTTGGACATATATTCAAACAAAGACTAGAAAAGCATTCCCTCGTATCTCATAACGAGATCACCAGTACTGGAGTTTTTAAATCCCCATCATAAATCTCATCACCAGTACTGGAGTTTTTAAATCCCCAAAACAGACCTCTGGCCTTTGAACCAGCAGAGCACATGTAGTGCAAGCAGCTTCATCCTCTGAGTATTGCAATCCTTTGGCAGTCATGAACTCTAAGTGTTGCTAGAAGGATCCACATTTCTTCCCTACTGATGGATGACACTGGAGTACCAGGTTTCACTGGGGAATCCGGAGGGATTCTCACTGTAATCAGAAGGTTACAGCTATTACATGCTGACTTTGTCCTTAGTCTGAATATCAACTTTCTCCCCCTACAGCCCACCTAAGTTCTCACTCACCAGCGCCCCGCTCTTTTCCTTTCTCTTCCACGAGACGTCTCGCCATGGATCCCATTTATGTTTGTGTTCCTTTCCATGACCAAGTTTTTGATTCTTTACATTTGAAGTGAGCAACGCTTTCCATGGTGATTTTTGGAGGACAGTGTCAGAACAAGCACGACAGACCTTTTATTCCTTTGCTAGGTGTGGCATGTGACAACCTGACAGAGAAATGTCGAGACAAACCCAAGAAACAAACCTTGTCAGTCACACTAATTGATGGGCTATCAAGAAACTGCATGCAAACCAGGGCATGGATGGAACCCTGAGGGTCCAAAATAGGGGGAAATCTCAGCAGGACTAAGCAAACTGACGAGGGAAAATGCAGGGGAAGGGATGCAGAGGAACAAAGGAGAAAAAGTGCAATAAAGCGGCTAGTCATGCATGCTGTCCAGTCACTATGCTTATTTGGGGTCAGTCACTATGCTTATTTGGGGTCAGTCACTATGCTTATTTGGGGTCAGTCACTATGCTTATTTGGGGTCAGTCACTATGCTTATTTGGGGTCAGTCACTATGCTTATTTGACTAAGCTCTGTACCTGATCACCCCAGTCTGTCCCATCTTCTTGTTCAATCCTTTCCTGTTTCTCTGCATGGTCTCACCATCTGTCCCATGTGTGAATGCTGCAAGGACTGGGTGCCAGCTACTGGGGGGTACCAGTGTGAACAGATTTGAGCTGGTGGATACATGCTCGGGTTCACCTTGGGTTGAACCTGCAAACGGGAAATGAGGAGCTGTCGTGTCCCACAGCCTGGGCAGGGACCCCTGTGTTACAGTCTGTGTTGCCACAGAGGCTGGACAAGGAAAAAGTCCTGGGCCAGAGCTGCTGCAGGAGGTGTCTGCCTCTTTCATCCCTTCACAGAAAGGTTTTCATTTGGCAGAAGTACTTCTAAAGATTAAATTGGGCAGCATGTCATTTTCAAGCATTATAGTCGTAATCCAACCTGATGCTTGGTGTAAATATAATGAAAAGTTTTTCTTCAATATGCAGGGCTAATGACCCCTTTCTTTTTTTTTATAGAAAAGCTTTCTGTGCTATTTGTTTTCTAGGCTGCAATGTCTATACATGATAATTTTTTCAAAAGGTGTGATCATGAATAAGATGATGAGACAAAATGAATATGTGGTATTCTTCATCTTTTTTTTTAAATAAGGCTTGGTTCAAATATTTAAGGTCATGATATGGCAGAAAATTTCCATTGCCCTTATCCAGGCATGGATGGAATTTGAATTTATAAATATCAGTTGTTTCAAGGCTGTGCTGGGTTATACATAATGTTCTTTACTGTATATCACTACAGCAGAAAAAGATAGCAGTATTATTTCCTCATGACTATTGAAAACAATGGGTAAACCCTCTACCTCCTACATATTTTCATATGTAGAGTTTTCCCCATTGTAACTCTTGCTCAAAATATTATGGTTTAATATCAAGTTGTTGTGTTTTGTTTGTTTGTTTGTTTGTTTTTTTCAAAAAGCAGTGAAAATGATCTCTGCAGTAACTGGTAACTGAAGCACTAAGGTTGTTTGAGAAAATTGAATTGTGCTGAGGGGCAACGATGGTTATGAAGTGTGCAGTGCATGTAAACAAACAGAAAATGGTGCATATTCCCTCAGCAAAAGCTGCTTCCAGAGAGCAGAGAATGTCAGTAAGTAGGTGTGGGAGGTGGCTACAGCAAACAGTGCAGAGAGAGGAGGAAAGCCAGATGTGGTAATGCTATGACACTGCACTGAAGACCAAAGTGTAACATTAAAATAAGCCGTTTTCCTGTTCCAGCTGGCCATGCATAGCACAGCGTATGGGTGGAATATATAATGCTGTAGCATCTGCTTCTCTGTAAGGCTTTCATTTACTTTTTCAGACAGCTATAATCTCAAATCTTTTGTTTGATAATTCAGATGTACTTGATGGCAGAAAAAAAAGGCTGCAGTGTTGTCGCAATCTCTAAGTACATTCTTTTGGCAATGAAAGAGACCCCAGAAATTACGTACAGTACACTGCAGTGAAAGCATGAAAAGCAGCTGCTTTCCTCCCTACTGCCCTCCAGTCATCTTCTTTTATTGATGCAAGATGGAGAACAGGTGACAAGGAGTAGTCCAAAAGGTAAAAATAAGGGTATTTCTTTTACTATTGGAGCACGTCACAAAAGAATGGACATTTTCAGAGCTGGAGTTTGTTGCTTTGTTCATATTTTTGCACTCTAAGGCATATAAATCTCTTAATGAGATTTGAACCAAAATTGGATTGTTTTGTCACAGAAATCTTTGGGTTTTTTTCAAAATTGTTTTTCCTGGCCAATATTTAAAAGAAGTTGTAAATATCCTGACATGTAGGTATACTCTTTCGCTATATATGTATTTGGTTGTTGTTCTGGAAAAAGACATTGTGATTTTTAAGGTATTGACAGATAGTAGGGAAATTAAAAAATAAGGATACAGTTTAATACCATTTTCATGCCTGCAGGTTTGACCCCAATGAATAAACAGTGAAGTTTATTTACTTTTCTGTGGTTTCCAGCAGTCCTTCCAGGCTATGGCAGCATAGTCTTTTTAATAACGTTGCTTTGCCTTTGGATAAAAGCCTGCTGCATACACTGATTCCAGAAATGAATGTACAAATATTAAAAGGGGAAAATGGATTTATACCTGAATATTGGCTTGGTCGAATTACATTGTAGAATCAAATAAAATCGCTTCTCAGGAATACAGAACACTAAATTCCATGCATAATTGTAAATCCATTTTGAAAAGGTAAACCAGTTAGGTCACTGGCAGATTCACATGGAATGAGATGGAAGGTTCCAGCTTTTTCGTAAACACACATGCCCTGCTGAAAGGTAAAGGCCTTTTGCTTCCTAGTACCAGCCTGGTTCTACAAACCAATGATTTCTCCATCTGCATTTTTCCTTTAGATCTTTTGCATTCAGTCTTTCCATCACCACCTTTTTCAGGGAATCCTTGCAGCTTTTTCCACCCATCTCCTTTGCTGACAATTTCCTCACTCCCTTCAGAGTACCATATACTTCCTCCCTGCTTTGTGTGTAGTTCTTCCATCTCCACCCAAATTTTCAGTGGTTCTTTTTTCTGCAACTTTTGCAAGAACACATGTTGTGTTAATTCCACACGGCTTCAGTTTGCCTGTAATCCTGATTCTTTTCACATAATTACTTATTTACTCTTGATCCTTGATTATTCCACCCAGGAACAAACCTAAAAAGCGTTGCAGTGTGATACCTGAGTGTGCAAAGCATGACTTCTGTCTTGTTATGCTGCAGAATACAGTGGTGAACTCCAGGGTCAAAAGCAAGTATGGGTGAAAGAAGATAGTCATTCCTTCCTGCATAGAAAAGTCTGGGATTTCCTGGGGAACAGTTTGAAAAAAACTGGAACACAACATCAAAATAGCAAGTAGCCCAAAGTAATTTTATTTCTCTTATCTTGCTAGTCAGTGTTTTTCAAAGAGGGTAATACTTGCTGTCAACAAAACAACAGTTCTTTTGCCAGAACAATCTTCCATTACATTTTTCCTGTCTTGAACAATGTGTTTACTTCTATCCTCTAGCTATCTTTTCTCATTTTGTCAGGTAGAAGAGAAAAACTGAAACCCCACTGAAAAAAAAAAAAAAAGTAAACCAGAAAAGAAGTTATTAACTCAGGCTAAGATTATTTTCTCACATTTCCTGCAGAGACATGTTACAAACCAAGAAAGGATCAATCCTGAGCTGCAAAAGTATTGTCCCACCTTCCACAGTTTCTACAGATCTGTTTCTTATTCCCTTTCAGAAACACATTTAGTTGTTTTTTTTCTGAGACAATACTATAAAACATAAAATAAGACTCTAAAAGCATTAGACTATAGGGCAAGTGGAAGAAAACTGATTGAAATCAGCTCAAAGGAGGAGAGGTTTCAAGTTGTGTTTATTCCAATATGTCAGTGTGGTTCAGCAGATGAGCTGTATCAAAGATAAGAGCAACTAGTCAGAAATATGAATGAATTCAGAAAAAAACAGTGGTTTCAGCAAAACTGTGGAACACAAAAGGGGGTGGAGTATGTTAAAGAGATGGAGGAAAAAGGGATATTTGAGAGTCTGAAAGATTAATAATAAAAGCACTTGAAAACAACCTTAGGAAATAAATGTTATGCTTCTAAGACTTCAAGGCTTTACTAAATTCAACAGATGAAAATTAGGGAAAAGGCTAAGCCCTCAGGAATCAGAAGAAAGTAGCACAACCTCTTTATCACAGGCTGAATAGGAAGGATTATATTTGCTACAATAAGTTTATTTTTCAGTCCTGACTCCAAAACCTCTTATATGAAAATCAAAATAAAAAAACCTCTGAAAAAATTGTCACCATCCTGAAAAAGATTTACAGGATAAGCAAAGAGGTGTTGTTTAGTCACCATTTAATAAAAGGAACATTTCTGTTATCAGTTATGCAGAAAATTTTCTCTGTGCCATGTCAACTGGACTCATTTACTGGCAGAGAAATGTAAGACTTCTGAAGATGATCAACTGAAAGTCCAATAGTAGACTTCAGGTTTACCTATTTTTTCCAGGAAGATTTATGTATACATACTCCATTTTAAGAGGACAATACAACAAGATACCCTGGAAAAGGTGCATTTGCACTTGTATTAACTGTACTAAAAGCATTTAGACTACAGTAGGATAGTTTAGTGCCTGGTTTAGTCATGGAACTAGTTTAAACTGCTGTTGACTACATAACACCATAATGCACTGTTCACCTCAGTTTACTTTGGTCTGCATAGCATGTGTACATTGTTTATGAACTATTTCTCTAATTTAAGGTTATAATTATTTTCTGTAAATAAATCAGTATATTTTTTATCATTAATAAAATTTCTATATTCATGTCTGAAACCTCTGAAAAAGAATTGGGTGCTTAGAATTGGGGGTCTTATTTCATGGAAGAATAACAAACAATTATTCATTGTGGTCATCATTCTGAATTCAATCACTGTCTATACCTGAATCTGATATTAATATTACAATTAATGTAAGTACTCCATTTTATCTCATAATAGGAAGTCACCCTAAACTTGTTTTAAGGTTCTTAGAGCCTCTGAGTTTTCCTAGGTTAGTTGATGGATCTGGTCAGCTTAGATGTTTTCCTACTACTTTTTCTATAGCTCTTCACTCCCTGACATGTTTTCCATGTAAAGAATCGCAGCTGAAAGTCAGCAGAGACTTGGGCCTACCTTGCACCCAGGGAGGAATTGTTCTTTGAAAGCAGGTGATCCTTGTCATTGGAACTTGTCCCATGCTACCTTTTCTGACGAAACTATGAAAGCATCAAGATCAGACTCTTACTCAGCACTGCCAGATAGAGTGCTCTTCTGGATTCAATCTAATTAACCAAATTAACTGATTTATTGAGAACAGTAAGAATTTCCTGATGACCAGAAATTGTCTAGGACTCTGGGTCTGCATCTGGAGGGTAAATGAAAATAGGAGGCTAGGTTTTTCTCTGTAGAGAGTGGCTTAATATTGTAGCCATCAAGGAACTTAGTTATTTTGCTTCACAATACTAAAGAATCTGACTTAGTGGTACATGAGGATACAGAAAAGTTAAGATCTAGTCATTCCTGCAAACCCTCCCCACTGTCAAATGAAATAAGGCAGTGAAAAACTGCAGATATCTGTACATATGTGAGTCCACCTACAAGGTTTTTATATCATGCAATCCATCTACAAAAAATGATGGACTTCCATTTGGTAAACTCCTTGAAATTCCAGGTCCCTATTTCTAGGTGTTACTTTTAACTCTTCTGCTGCTTGTCATTCCTCCTACACCTGTATTCTTCAGCTACACTGTAAAATAATGAGACAATGATATAGGTGAGCAGTATGAGAAATGCAACACGATATGAATGTAGGAAATTCCCTTTGTATTGATAATGATCTGAGGATGCAAATAGAAAGAAAGATTGATCACCACAGATGAGAAATGATTGATTGATTCTTTCAAATGAGATAGAATATGTCTCAGGTCTCCTTCTCAAGAGGCCATCAAAAGATGATAAAGGAAATTTTGACTAAGGACAGTGGACTTTGTCATATTTGATTGTAAAAATGTAGGAAGACTTGCATTGCTACTTCACTATCCCTGAAAATTGTTTCATTTACTAGACTGTGTAAAGTCATTTTGGTAGAAGATGAGGTTGCTGCTTCAGTGCTCAAGTTGTGGTCTATGAGAAAAGAGAGTTACAATGAGAAAGAGAAACAATGAAGTTACTCAGAAGAAAACCAGTGTGCTTGACATTCATTATTTTCCTATTTATAGATGAAGCATATCCTAGTACGTAGCAAATTATTACCTTCTGAGACGTAATTCATAATATTGTCAGTGATTCTAACTTTAACCTGCGTTTATCATTATTTCTCATCTTCATTTATGTTGTTGATGTTACTGTTTTCCTTCTCATTTGCTGTATCTTTTGATAAATTAGGCGACAGGCTCTTTGGGGTAGTAGTCATATTTTGCTGAATGGTCTCTGCTATAAATAAGCCCTGCTTTGGTCTCAACCAATGGTTGTTAACACTCTAAAGAAAAAACAGATTGCTTCAAAATTAACTGTAATCCCTGAAAGAGCTGAAACTAAGGGTCTCATCCAGCATTTACTGAAGATGTCTCACTTTATATTTATTTCATGTGTAAAAGTGGTGTATTGGGGAACTCTTTTTGATCAAAATAAAAGGAATTTCACATGTTGCACTCTGTTTCTAGCGAGATACCCAAAGGCATAAAAACCTCACAATTTTTATCAAGTTAGCTATTCCTCACCTATGTATCTCTACCATCATTAATATTAATATCCGACTTTATTCTCCTTAAATGAGAAAAGACACCCTGGTTGAGACCTAATATATGTGCCAAGTGCCGAATATACTTCTGTCCCCCTGCTTTTTTTCTTCACTGAAAACACCAGACTGTATTTACTCAGCTGAGCCTCTTATGCCAATAAACAGCGGGCGTTCTGACACCTTACCACAGGTCACTGGGGATCTACTTTCTTGAAGGTATTTGAATATTCTGTTGACTGATCAAAATACTGATGTTGTCAAAAGTGAAATATGGATGTGCACGTTCCGCAGCTCTTAGTTATCATGGGATGTTTCACATGAAATGAGAAGCAGAGCAGGGTTAGTCATGTGAGAATCTCTCCTGCTCTCTCTCTATGCTTCACTGCTTCTTGTCTCCATCTATGAAAGATATACAGAGCCTTTGAACGCCCAGAGCAATGTGCTCAAATAACAAAAGATAAACTCTTGAATGAATATATGGAAACAATCAACATGTATGAAAACTTGTTTTCATAAAGCATAGGGGGATAAACAGATAAATGTGATACACTGGATTTTTTAAAATTTTAGTCTATAGACAAATACTGTTATCATTTTTTAGGCATGATTTTTAATAGAGGCAGCATAAAAGGTGTTAGAACTAGATGTTTATTCCCCTGCTGTAAGGCACAGTATAAAAAATATCTACATGTCATTACAAAACAAAATTTCACTAAGAGCTCTTTATTTTTTCTGCCTATAACCTCAACTTTTGTTTGGCAGTTCAACATGTTGGAGAACTGAGTAGGTGACGAATTGTCTAGGCCTGAGGGGCATGAAAAGTTAGGAAGTGTTTTTGGCAGGAGATGTAAAGACGATTTGTAAGAGAAGGGAAAGACAGTTCAACTGAAAAACACGCAAAGAGGGGATATACTCAAGGATTGTATTAGACCAATAATTTAAAATAGTTTGGTTTTTTTTGCAGGTTGTATTGCTTTTTTTAATTTAAGTTGGGGTCTAGAAGAAGTGTGTTTTGAGATAAAGAGTAAGTTTTGCTTGGAAAATAATGAAACAGAACTGAAAAAAAAATCTGTTTGAAAATGTAAAATAGATACTTGGCATTTCATATTTTTCCACATCCTTTTTTAAGCTACACCTGTCTAGCAGAACTAAAGTTTACGTCTGTGACATGACATACACCAGTTTTATATATGTACAGTTTAAGCTTATCCAAGAGTTTTTCACACTTCAGTTTTAGATATGAAGAAATTAATTTTTTTTTTCCCCTGTACTTAAAGAGTTGAAAGAAAAAAACAGTTATGCAGGTTCTGAAATTAGTAGGCCTAGACATACTTGCTTTCACACAGTCATAATGAAAAGCAAAGAATTTTCATATTGTGAGTGAGATTCAACCTGTTATGTTTAATTGAAATATATTTCAATCACATTGCCAACAAAATTTTCAAACAGTACCAATTCGGTTTCATATTATTGATTGTTTTTAGTCAATATCTAAAATTAGTTTAATGTTTTCTAACAAATAGTGATGGATATTCTAAATTTTTGCATAGACTTTAGAATAAACATGTAATTTCCAAGTGTGGAGGATTTAATGTGAAATAGTAAATACCAGGATTAGATAAAATGGTTTGACTGTATTTGATTACATAGTAAAGTTCAGTGGGTTTTGGTATTTTATCTTTTTGTGGTTTACATGTTTTCTTTATTTTCAATTTATTGGCCTGTTTAACTTCTCATAGTACTTAGTGGATTCTGTTCAAAGTTCTAGAGCATAAATTTAACAAGATTATTTTCCTATGATGTATCATATTTATAGCAAATATTGTATCTCACACTTCTTCTGCTACACATGTAGTCTGTGTTCATGAAGTCAGAGACTGACAAGTTACTTCCTTTCCATAAATACATTTGTTTATTGAAACCAGAGGGTGTAGACTCTCTGTTAATCAGTAGAAACCTCTGGGATAAATATTATGAAATAATATGAAACATAAAATGAAGAAGGGAGAGGTTGAAGAAGATGTTCCAAAGAGATTTGAGTGTGATATGAGGGAAACTCCTGTCAAAGGTTTAGCCCTTTGCTTTCTGCATGGTTTTTGTCAACCCATAAATTATGCTAATGTGTAAGAAGAATTCACATAGACAAAACACATCTCGTCCTTGACATGGGGGTTAATATTAAAATTTATTACTACATGATAAGAACTAAGTGAATACTTATATACACAACCCTAGCTAGTTTTCTTTATAATAACAAACTTACATATTTACAAATACCACCCCTCCTTCTTTTCCTCAAAAACAGTCCAGAGGAAGAAGAAGGAAAAAAAAAGTCTTTAAGGTAACAGTTCCAAACCACTGCAGCTCGAAAATCTCTGTCTCTCTCTCTCTCTCCATCAGAATGCAAGGGAGTCTGCCTCCCACTTCTAGCTGCTTGTCCACGGCTGCTGAGGGTTTACCATGGGCTTCAAGGGCACACTCATATCACCAGGTTTTCACCACGGAATCCAGGGCTCTGTGGAGGTTCCTTCCACAAGGAGTTTTAGGGGGTTTCCTAAAAGTCACCACCCCTCGCTGGGTCACAGGGGTTCTGGGTTTCTTTTGGTTCAGTCCATACCCAAGAACACTCTCCGGTGCTGTGCTCTGCTGCTTCAAGTAGCCTCTTCTCTCGTTCTCTGGAAAATTTTTCTGACTCTCTGCTTTTGGCCAGACGCCCAATCTTGACTCTCAGCTGCGGTCGGCCACTCCAACCTACGATCGCTCCCCTATTTGCAGTGAAAGGGGTCATCCAACCATCACACCCAAAATCTCACCAGGCCCCCGGTATAGGGGCTTAGTGTAAGGCTCAGCTTTGGACAAAGTCCCAAGGTCGTGAGGGGGCTCGGCCCCTCAAAGGAGAGTTCACTCAGTTTCTCCACCGTTCCATGGCTGCAATTCTTCCGCAGCTTGCTACATACAGTTTCCAAGTGATTCAGTTTTGGCCTCGAGCCATCTCTGCCCTCCCTGGGCCATCCAGGCCTCTGGCAGAGGGGACCCACACAAAAGTTTCTTCACTCCAAATAATCTTCCACACGTGGCAGGGGTTTTAGTTTTTAAGTCTTTTCCCCTGCTGGAGGGGGAGAGGAGACCCCCTGGTTCTCTCTTGCCCCCTCCTGCTGCACTGACCTTGGAGGCTACATTGCTATTCCTTGTTCTTTGCCGCAATCCTCCGGGCTGGAATTTCTTCCGTGCCACACACCTTCTTTTCTGGTTTGTGTTAAATATGTCATTCGTAGAGACGTCACAAAAGTCTCCGATTGGCTACCTGGCTAAAATTTCACCTGGAGTTAACCATCATTTACCCCGGTACCAAGGGGGAATGTGCTAAACCTAATAACAAGGGGCAACTGTGCCAGCTTTATAAATCTGTATGATACGTATGAAGTACATCTTTGCTTATTTTACACAGGTAATTTGGTTTGTGTTATCTAATTTCTAGACATGAGCCTCTGATACTCTCTTTAATTCCACATTATCCAAAAACATTACAGGAGAAAATGTGTTTAAATTGCCAGTACTAGAAATTCACATCATATACCCATAAAATTTGATTTTGTGACTCCACCACATCTTTCTGTTTCTTATTGACTTGTCTTATATCCAATAACTATGTAACATACTTTGCCTATGAGGAGGTTTATAAGGCAGTGACCATGGTTTCTGCAATAGTTTCATGAAAAGAATAATTCAATTTTCCTCTTTCATTGAAATAAATTCTTAGTAATTAACAATAACTTTATGCGCATTTTTAAATCTACATATTCATTATAAATTTGAAACATACTTTTTATTGTTGAGTGTACAGGTTTTTTAAAAATTAAATAACCGCTTTGAGCATATTTTCTTTGAATTCTAATATTATTTATATTTTACAAACAACATGTTCATTTTACAGGATTATGTTACTACTTTTGTTTTCTTCCTCTTCCCTGCACTGTCTCCCTGTTCCTCACTGGCTGCCCATAATTGTAAAACAGTAATAATAATAATAATAATAAGAATAATAATAATAATAATAAGAATAATAATAATAATAATAAGAATAATAATAATAATAATAAGAATAATAATAATAATAATAAGAATAATAATAATAATAATAAGAATAATAATAATAATAATAAGAATAATAATAATAATAATAAGAATAATAATAATAATAATAATAACAACAACAATAACAATAATCAAACAAACAAACAAGAATGGAATAGTCAAATGGCCTTATATAAACTTCTTTGTAACGATTTACAAAGAAGCTTTTTTTCTGCTATTTTAATTTGGAAGTGAGCCTTTTTCCCCTCTTAATTGAATTCCATAAACTCTCAGTTGCACTAAAGGTTTGTCTTAATGGGTTTTTAAATATCCATTGTCAGGATGCTCTGTGGCAATCTGGTTGTGATTCTTAATGGCATCCAGCTGGACAGGAATGTCTGCATCAAGATGTACACCAAAAATCAAAGAATATTTTTTTAGCTTTGAAGTAAAAACTAATTTCATGAGTGACTCTCATCCGCATTCCATTTTCTTTTGTGCAGGTTGTTGAAGGTTGTCTCTGGAAAAGCCATTGCCAAAGTAGATGTGCTGACTTGGAACTTGAGGACCTCAAAGAGATATGCATCACAGAAAAACTGTCAGAGGGAAGAGAAAAAGGTCTTAAGTTCTCATTAAATTATAATTCCTATAAGAATTAAAAGTGCCCTACTTTTGGTTTATTCTTGATAAATTGACATGAGCAAGTAAAAATAGTATTTTGAGACACCTCCTACCTTCTCTTCTCTGCTTCTATGTTTTTCTGCTATTAGTGACACTCTTGTTTCTATGTAAAATAGTTGCTTCACCCTGGTATTAACAAGTTGCTAGCATTATAGTTCCAAATAATGGCTTCTTTATCATTTAGGCATGTAAAGATTGGGAAGAGGCCATTTGGTTATATCAAGCTTTCAAACACACTAGTGTAGTGAAAAGACAAAAGAAGAGTCTTTATACTCCCTTTGAGAATATACAGTTAAAAAAAAAACCAAAACAAAACAACACTCCTATCTACAGAAACACAATTATGCCACCCACACTTTTAAGTTGTGGAGAGATGAACAGTTTATTGGTTCATTAACTCAAATTAGTGTTTTATCCCAGGATTTTCCAGATTTCTAAATTGAAGTCATTTAAATGTGGAATATGAACATGTCCCTGTATTCAGAACAGAAGGAAAGGAATTAATGAGCACACTGAATACTTTGTGAGGAGGTTTCCACATCCATTCTGGACCATAAATTTGATGGCTGTTTATAAAACATGATTAAGAATATGAGAGTCAGAGAGGCTGCTGTAAAATGAGGTTAATCCTCATTTTCACTTTTAATGGGGTTTGATAATTGATTATTGTTGTTTTGCTTTTCTGATGGTACAGATGAGACTTTGATCAGCTCAGATGAACAAATCATGATAAATATCATTGCTGTGTGGGCAGTAAAACTGTTGCCTGTATTGGTAAAAAGTGCACATTTCATTTTTATCAAATGCACAGCTGCAAGCAATAACCCCATCCTATACTGTGTGATAAAATAGTTGTTAAAAGTAAAGAGATGATAATTATTAGGAATTTCTCCAGCTACACAAATAAAATGTCATATTCAGATTTAACATGGAACAATAGTGATATCCCTGGGAAAATTATGCATGAGCATATTGTAAAGTTACACCGTGCTCTTTTTTATTGCAATAAAACTTGTGGACAGTAAGTTAACTTGGAAGTGCTGTATAGAAACGAGTTAGTATTTTTCTTTTACTAGATAATACTTTAAAATGCAGCTGAAACGGCAAGTTGTCATAGTTTCCTTTGCTCACCTCTATGTCTGTTACTCTGGGCCTAGTTTTTCACATGTTGAAAATTATTTGGGCTGTGATTCTAAAACCACTTGCAGAATTAACCACCTGTTCTCTGAAATGGAGAAAAAAGCAACCTTCATCATCTTGCTGTTTTGAACTCCCACCCAATGAGTGCAGAAAGAAAGATTTTGAAGACTTTTCCTTTTTAGATTTTTATTAATCATTAGACCATCAAATACATTTTTATTTCTCATCTTGTTTTTCATTCTTTTCATTGCTATTCCCAGATTTCATTGTGATTTTCATTCAAATTTAAGTGCCATTGTTCCTTCCATATACCCAATAGTGCTTTGATCAGTAGTTAGAAACATCTTAAATCACGTCAGTTTATTTTTTCTGCCACTTTTTTGGCACGGAAAGTAAATTTCCTTTCTCCTTCTCCATTCTGGTGTTTTTTTCCCCTTTTTGTTCACAAGCTTCACTGAATAAACTGCTTTGACTTTCAAATGTCACACTCTCATATTCTCTCCTTCTTATTCATTTGCTCGGGACAGCTTTGAGATCAGTACATTCTACTAAGGACCAAAGGCAAATTTGAACATATGGTAACACTCCTAAACTATGCAGATAATTCACTAGCCTACTGTTTCTACCAACAATCACTTGTTTTTCTCATTTATTTCTATTATATACACTTGTTAGAAGCATCAGTTTCCATATGTGTCAGAATGTGAAGCAATTTACATTATTTTCTCAGGAGCAAAAATGTGAAGTTTATTGTCCTGTACTGAAATCCCGAGTAAATTTTTCTCTTTGTTTGTCCGATACTTTAGCATGAACTTGAAAACCTAAAGTCTAAAAATAGAGAAGGCTATTGAGCAATTATCATGAACTGTGGGTTTTACTCAGTGAGTCATAAAAACCTAAACAAGGATATTCAGCTTGAACATTGACTGTTTCCCCATAGAAATGGACTCAATACTGTGTTGAGGGTTTATTTTGAACAATCATAATTTTTTTCTTTCTTTCTCCTTGGAAAACCTGAATCTTCCAAAACCTGAAAAGTTTATTTTCTGCTAAATTTTTTTAAAAAAAGAAAAAAGTAAGAAAGAAAGAAAAAGCACCTTTGTTTCAGAGCAATTTTTTTTTATAGTAAGACAGATTACTATATATAGTAGTGACTTTATATATGACTGCAAATATTTTCCATAAAACAAAAATGCGATTTAGTAATAGGCCTCTGCTCAAACACAGACTGTGATGTCGGAGAAAAAAGACTTTGGTCTTTGAAGTAAAGAATAACAATAGGAAACTCACATTCAATAAAAAACTTCCTTGATTTGGAGAGTGAACAAATTGAATCTATGACAAACAGCTCACTAAATAAAGGGAAGAAATGACTTCTCAGAAAATATGTTTAGAATTTAAAATAATGACACAGGTAAAAGCTCACTGTATTTTCCATTGCTGGAGTATCAAAAAAAACTACCTTTGCACTAAGTGACAGCCATTTCTCTTCTAGGTAGCACACATATTAGATGGTGAGTAAATTAATGTGTATTACTTTACTTGCTACATTATATATAACTTTGTGCTTGTCATGGACACTGCCAGTAAAGAAAAGGTACAAAACACAATAGTCCTGTATATAAATAGCCTACTGCTCCAGCTGATAATGGCAAATAACATATAGACACACAGGTTCTGAGCATATTTATTAAAATGGATATCTTATAATTAAATTTAATGGGCATGCCATTTTCAGTGTTTAGATAGTGACATTGCACAGAGTAAGATAAAGTACATAAGAAATGTACACTTTCTATAAATTATGTTCCCAAGACTGCTTTTTGGAAGAGATATAGTAGAAAATAAAGATGAAGAGATCTTAGTCATGATGAATTATTCATGTTGTAGAAACAGGGCAATATTTATTCTCAGAAATGCACTTGTACCTCTGAAGAGCTGAAATGCATCAAAAGCTTGTTTATTGTTGATTTAAGATCACAAAAAATAAGAAATATTCTATTGTTGTAATTTTGGAAAAGATCGAAATTTCATCTTAGCAGATGAAGGCTTTTTTTTTTCCATAAGGAATTCCCCTGAAAAAATCAGGCTTATGACAAAACAAAATACTAAAAATGACCTACTTCTGATTGGAGCTATTAAAATTAAGTTTTTCTCTACTTCTCTGAGTAAGAAAAAAATACTTGTGTTTGGTTTATTTGATTATTTTTTTTTTTTTCATTCCCTGTGTACTAAAAATAAATACTGTCTTACTACTGGAACTTCTGTTAAGTCTGACAATTTTATGAGATCAGGCCTGCTAAAGTCGGAAAAGATCGACTCGCTAATGCTAATGGAATAAGAGCTGTTGGATTAAGAGCTATGATTATGAGAAAGAAATAACTATGTGAGTTTTGTGCTGCCTTGCTGACTTTCTTGGCTGGTGACAGGGGACTTTTCCTGGAGAATGGCCTTCAGAGGAGCTGCCTGTTGTTTGCACTGACCAAAGGTAGAGTTTCCTCCAGTTGCAGAGGAATAGGCTGACACCAGGAGTCTGCAGTCCATACAGCCTGCTGCCCATCTTTCCTCATGAAACCTCCCTTCTGGACTGTCCCCTGCACTGTCCTTGTGAGCTGTCCCATTTCAGCTGGGTAAGCGATTTGCTTATAGCTCTAAATAGAGGTGTCTAAACGCCAAGATTAGGGGCTTGTGGTTGATTTGTTCACCTCACCCCATCAAGATGTATCTTGTGGTAGATCAAATGAGTAGAGAGTCTTGATATCCCAGAAAAGTAAAAGTTCTTAGCAAAAACTTGAAGGAAAGAGATGTCTTTCATATGTGTGAATAACTTAGCATGATTGACATAGCAAGGAGAATTGACTGATTGCCGTATTTAAATACAAACAGGGTTTGTTTGAGAAACAAACTCCCTGAGAAAGGGAGAGAACTAAACAAAATATTATAGGAAGATATATAGGAGGTGATAGGGAGATAGTTTGGGACAGCCAGCATGGGTTCACCAAACGTGAGTCCTGACTGACCCACTGAGTGGCCTCCTGTGAAGGGGTGACTACACCAGCGGACAAGGGAAAGGTTACAGATGCCATTTATCTGGATTCCAGTAAAGCCTTTGACATGGGCCCCCACAGGTTCCTTCTCTCTGAACTGGAGAGAGATGGATTTGATGAATGGACTGTTAGATGAATGGGAAAGTGGTTGGGTGGTCACATCCAGAGGGTTGTGTTCAATGGCTCGGAGTCCCAATGGACATCGGTGACAAGTGGTGTCCCTCAGTGTTCTGTGTGGGGACCAGCGTTATTGTCCATCACCATTAATGGTGAACATGAAGGGATCGAGGGCACCTTCAGCAAATTTGCTCATGACATAAAGCTGAGTCATTCAGTTGACAGACCTGAAGGATGGGATGCCATCCAGTGGAATCTGTCCAGCTAAAGCTTTCTAACAAGTAAAAGCTGGAAATACAGGAATTTATAGGAAATACAAGAAGATGGAATTTTTCACTGGAAATACAGGAAACAAAAGTCAAACAATAAGAGGTTTCTAAGACAAGGATCAATAGTTTTATGAAGGCAATTTTGTGACATGAGCGTCTGATGTGACCAAATAACTCAGGAAATCCATTTCTGTTCAAGATGCTTCAGTTCCTCTGTGCTCCATGCTACAAGGTTGAATAAGTTAACCTCCACCCTGGATTTAGCAGTGAAGAAACAATTTTCCAAGGTAGTGTAAAATCCTAGAACTGGAAATAAGGATTTAGAGTTAGAAGGGAGCTGGTAGATATAAACAATTAAATTCCCAGAGGGGAAGTGTGGGTTTTAGTTCTTTGTGGATGCAGCAAAATTGTATTTGACAATAAGATCCCCCAAAACTGAAGACCGTTTAGCTGAGGACTTCTAAGAGACTTCAGTTTGTATCTGATGTGTGGTATATATATAATCTATGTATATATATTTATATATAGTATATATAAATACCACCCAAGATGTGTGGTATTTCATTCTCTATGACATTTATGAACAAGGCCTTTGGCTCAGCAACACACACTTTCAAGACTTCAAGCACATGCCTTTCTTCAAGGCACCTGGGTAAGACTTTGCAGCATGAGAATGTATCAAACACTAAGTAATCATGACTACAAAACTATAAAATTGAAATTAACATGTTGAAGGAATGAGATTAAATTGATGTGCATTTACTCACTAGAAATCAGGCACTGAAAGACTTTCTTTTATTGTTTGGTACTTTTTTTTTTCCTGTTAATCTTCTCAATTGACAAGACTAAAGTAAACTGTTAGAAGACAGTGAAATTTGACTAGTATGTGGCTTGGAAGTTGTCATGAGATGTAAGAAGCAAAACCGTTGCCAAATTGTCATTGAAATCATGAAACAGAAAATGTAAAGTTTTCAAATTCTTGCAATCATTATATTTTTTTCATAATTTACAACAAGCTGGTGCTTATACCACCAAGAATTCTGAGTTCCTGAATAAAAAAAAAAAATCTAATGTTTCTGCTTCATCTTTATCACCAATAAAGCTCTGATTTAAGGAATATTGCTCTATGAAAATGAAATCTTCACAGTCATTTCAAAATTAATGCAGAAGAACTTTTCTATTATACATAATATGTGTAAATCATATGCATGTGTAATGGAAGAGCAAGTGCGATAATTTTTAAGGTGTTCAGCATACATAAATTTTAAAAACTCTGGGAAAAAAAGGAAGGGACAATCACATCAAAATTCAGTTAAAGTATGTTTTCTCTCGGAATTTGAATGAAGTATAATTGGTTGATTTGATTTTTATATTATTATTATTATTGTTGTTGCTGTTGTTATTATTATTTAGACAATACCCAAGGCATCATTGAACATTGGGCAAGAGAACAGGAGAAGATGAAATGTAATTTAATGTTGTACTCAAGAAGATTCTTAATGAACTAGAAAGATACTGAGAATTTTGTCAAAAAATCAATGAATTAACTTAAGAGGAGAGAATGAAAATAGTTTAACATATACCTTCACATACACACAAAAATGTTGAAATGATGGAGGAATCTAATATGTCTTATACTTATGATAGCATTAAGGTTGAAATATTAGAGAGATAATGTTTAAATGCACTGTCTTACTGATTAAATTAGATCAAGAAGAATGACAGATGTAAGAATACAATTGCAAGGAAGCCATAGATGTATCCAAACCCGTAGGTAAACCTGAAAAAAAAAGTTAATCAACTTTATTAAAAAAAAAAATATTGGAAAGAAAGATGGGAAGGGATGCATGTAACGATGGCATATATTATTAAGAAATAGGCATTGTTTCTTTGCATATCAGTGCCAAGAATGTAAGTTATGTGGGCTTGTATCCTAAGGATATCTCAAATTAATTAAATGAAGAAAGCAATGTGCTATAACTTCTGCATCTGAATCAGGCTGAAGGAAATAACATGAATGTTTTTCTTATACACAAAATACAAAGAACACCTCTTTCAAAGAAGAACATAAATGAGTACAACATCACCACCCATTCCCCCCGTAGGTGAGTTCATCTCCGGCCTACTTGTGTTCTGGAACCTTCTGAGCTTATTGATCAGAAGATTCTCAGATTTAAAATCTTGAAAGCTTTAACATCAGGAAAACATTTATGTCGTTCATAAAGAAGGTATGTGATAGAACTGCAAAATTTCTGTTTCATATGAAAACACCATGAGGATTGGTCACAGTATTATGGAGAGTAGTGATGGCCTAGTGGTACAGGGATTCTGGGAAAAAAAAAATAGAAAAGCCAATTATGCTTGTCTTTCACATTGTGAGAAACTCCTCTGCCACTGTAAAATAACTACAGAAGGATGTTCAGTAATCAGTGTTATTTAAAGAAGCTCATTAGCACCTTTGTTAAGTGCAACATTGCCAGCACTGCAACTTTGCATGCAGGAGAGCTATCAAAGGGGAAAAAAAAGTTGTGTTCGTTGCAAAGTTGATGTTTGAAAAGTTCTCCAAGTAGTTTGAACTGAATTTGATATTATGCAACTTATATTTTCAATTGAAAATGAGGAGTTAGAGGTGATAGGGATTTATATTGCTTATAAGGGATGTCTCATCTGAATAAACTAAAGATTATGAGGTTTTTGAAAGCATATAATCAAAGTTCATGTGGGCAACTCTGTGAGAATAAGAGCCAGTGAGTCTTACACTTCAGCAAAATCCTTTTTTTTTGCTCAGTTACCAACCTGCAATATACACTGTCACTGTATCCAGTCTGCTATCACATTAATGAACAAGGGGCTTTAATTTTCGTATTCTACCCTCTCTTCCAAAGGACACTTAACTGTTTGGGTTTTTTTCATACCATCATGAATTTAAAACAAAGAAATTGCTCACAAAATTTGAAAAATATCCAACTATGTAATTCTTAGGAATTTTGCTTCTATACATTATTACTTATTCTGTTTTATTAAATAGATTATTTTTACTAAAACTCTTCTTCTAGGATTAAGAGAGAAGAGAAGGCGTGCGTCCCTTAGTGAGCAATTTTATTCACCATATACAGTTGAAATTTAATTTTGTCTTGCAGCTTGAGAGATCTCTGTCAAGAAACATTTGATTAGCCAGTTATTGCACAAATACAAACAAAATGTAGTCTCTGCTATCTTACTGCGCAGATTAAATCATAGGATTACCATTAATCAGTTGAAAAAGTGTAGTTTGAATTTCAAACTTCTGTTCTTTGCAGCTGAGTTTATCTGAAAAGTCATGTAAGGTAAGGTTTTTGTGGTTTTTTTTGCTCACATTCCTGAACTCCTCTTAGCTCTGTAGCTTTTCTCTTGTAAATTTTTGTTATTTGTTTCTTTATGGCAGAGATTATATGTTTGTAGTGTAGTTAGTATAATAGAATCCTACTCTTAATGGAGCCTAGATATTGGTGGTTGTCAAGATAGAAAGGTTACAATGTAGTTTTAGTATTTTATTTCACAAGCAAAATGAGAATTTACATGGTCTTGAAATTGACAGCCACAAGTGCCAGAAACTGAAAAGATGCACCATAGAATAAGAAGTTTTTTATATATATATATATAGAAAAAAAAACCCAAACAAACAAACCAAACCAAACCAAACCAAAAAAAAAAATCCCAAGCTGTTCTAACATGGTCTCAGAATCTTCTCTTGAGATTAAAAGGGAATGAAATGACTGAACTGCAAAGAGAAATCTCAAGGAAAGTGAAAGTATTATTAAACTTATGCTATTCATGGTACTGTATGTTATACTGATAAAGTTTGTGGGTTTTTTCAGTGTAAGCATCTCGGGCAAAGCAAACAAGCTTATGTGAGTCTATAATAATAAGAAGTGCCAATCAATGCAAATTGAATTGTTGCTTTTTTAAATTTTCAATTATCTGGGTTAGTTACGTCCATGGCTAATAACAGGGAGAAAGAGGAGTGATGCCCCGTCTCAGCACAGTATGGAAATCTGTTCCTGGGCCATTACACCTGAGTCAGTCAAGACCAATTAACTAATTGAATGCACTGCATATTTCTTGATTAGATGATCTCAAATGTGATACTAAAATTCCAATATGTGCATTGTTGTTTCTACCTCTTCTATTATTTTATTGATTATTATGTTATTGAATATTATTTTATGTTTACTAAGAGCTCTGTTTAAAACAAAAGTAAGTACATAAAATGCACAAAGTTAGAGAAGAGTTAGATAAAAACTTGTTTTTCATTAAATGTTCCTTAAAATGGGGGAAACTATTTTGCCTCAACAGACTAAGGCAAAAAACATGGAATAGGGACGAGTGATGCAATCCTTGGACCTTATCAGTGAACTGCTGTTATATTTCAGTCATAGATTCACAGAATCACAGAATACTCTGAGTTGTAAGGGACCTACAAGGATCACAGAGTCCAGTTCCTGCCCCTGCACAGGACACCCCAAGAATCACACCATGCGCCTGAGGGTATTGTCCAAATGCTCTTGAACTCTGTCAGGCTTGGAGCTGTGATCACTGCCCTGGAGAGCCTGTTCCAGTGCCCAGCCACCCTCGGGGTGAAGAACGTTTTTTAATATCCAACCTAAACCTGCCCTGACACAACTTCAGGCCATTCCCTCTGGTCCTGTCTCTGGTCACCACAGAGCAGAGATCGGTGCCGGCCCCTCCTTTTCCCCTCACAAGGAAGTTGTAACTGCAATGAGGTCTCCCCTCAGCCTCCTCTTCTCCAGACTCAACACACCAAGTGCCCTCAATTGCTTCTCACACGTCTTCCCCTCAAGGTCCTTCACCATCCACGTGGCCCTCCTTTGGACACTCTAAAATGGCTTGATGTCTTTTTTTATATTGCGGTGCCCAAAACTGCACACAGGACTCAAGGTACAGTGATGTATTATAGGAGCCACGTTAAAAAGTCAGAGTTCATTCTATCAGAATATAACCTTGTAAGTAACTAGGAGACGGGAGAGTATTTTTGGAGTGAAATACGAGTTTTTTTACCATTTTTAAACCATATTTGTAAATGGTGATAGTGGAACCCTTAAGGAAGATACGATATTACGTGTCAGCTACTTGTTCTACTTTTTCTACTCTTCGACAATATTTTTGTAAAAGAAATTCAGAAATCAGTTTTTCAATAAGTCAAAGTTTTATGCACTGTGGTTTTACTTAAAAAGTGATGTATTTTGCAAATATTAGATCTAGCTATCAAAAACCAGATGATCTTCTGTAATCTTTTGAATCTTCTCCCATACCCAAGGATCTCTGCATCATCATCATCTTTATCCTTCAGCTAATATATTCTTTGAAGCATTGCTTTGTTTAAAGTTTTTCTTAAAAATGTTGATAAAATTAATTGAGCACCAGCACACGCCTATAATATTATAATCTGCCACAAGTAGCATTTTAAACAATTACTTTGTTGACAGGTCACATACTAGGTTGTAGTTACCCAGTAAAGAAGTACCTCGCTGTATTTTTCATGGATTAATTCTAGAAACATTTTTTCCAAAGAACAGACGCATTAAATGTATTTGAAAACACAGCAAAGAACTTTCATTGAGACAAAGGAGAGCAAAAAATGCTGATGCCTTATTTTTCTTGTGAGAACACGAAAGGAGCAGGTGATTACTAACAAAACTGTACTTCTATTACAGACAACAGTGATTTAAACCCACTTTTGAATGTTGTGTACATAGTAACTTGAAAACTTAAAATTCAACAGATGTTTAATATAGAAGCCCTTTTGCAGTCATAGCTCCCACCAAAAAATAGCACCCTGTACAGAAATGATTAGGCTACTTTTTTTTCAGGCTTAAAAATCTAAGAACTGTCTTTAAAAAAAATCACAAAATTAAAACAAATCAAAAAAAACCCAACCCTGTATAGAGAATGTGACAATACAAGAGCTGCTATTGTTTATTTCTGTTAAGGAAAGAAATTATGTTGTCTTCTACAACATCCAATCTGGATAAGGTGTTCACCTAATGAGAATGTAATTTTGATATTGCTGTAAAGCACTCTCTGAATAAGGGATGTTCAGAGAACAAATTAGTTTCACTGCAGTTTTCAATGTTCTTGTTGAAAGCAAACCTTTCCAATATTTGTGTATTCAGTGTGGATGGAGTCTTTTCGTGTTTTTTTTTTTTTCCTTGCTGCAATGGATCCCCCTACATTGTTCCTCAGCCTCCACACAGACTTGCAGAGCAAGAAACCTGCTCTGCTTTCTCTCTGCATCCTGGGAGGTGGCTCTGCTCTCTCTCTGTTTCAACATGATGCAGTGATTTTCCCCTCCACACTGTGCATCTCAAGTCTCTGGTTTCATTCCACAGAATTAAATCCCAATCACTCGCACAGAAAGGCACTGGTCTTGTCCAGTGGTTTGTGATTGACAGCCTTGAAGATGGCCTGTGTCACTCTGTGTAATGATGGGCCATCTGCTGCTTAAACCCAGGTTTGGTTTACCTTGATATCAGGCTGGAATGTAATACATATGAGTTTCTGAAATCTTGGGCATTTCCTAGAATTTCCAAGGTTTACTTTTGTTGAAAATATTATGACCCTCTCTATTCTGAAAGTTATCTTATGTTCTTGTAGCAAAAAAAAAAAAAATGTTAAATACGATAGTTTTGAGCAACCTTGATAAAAGTCTTATGAACTGGTAGAAGATAAAAGATTTAGGAACTTTGAAGTTCTCTTGCTTTCTGAAACCAAGATAAAACAAGATTTGAGGAATCAGAAGACTCATAGAACAGAAACATCTTGAGACAAACTTACGCTCACAGGTTTTTTTTCCACTTACCCGTTAAGAAGTTCTTCCTACATAGTATTTCATTGTTGAAATGTTAAGATTCAGACCTTACAGATTATAAGAAATTCGGCTGGTATAATTTAATTTCTATGAAGTCTTTTATAGATCCACAAAAACCTAATACTTTGGACATAGAGGGAGTAGAAGTAACTATGTATGGTTATAGGAGGAGAAATATTTATCAGTTTTTTACTGTATAGTGTGTTTTTTTTGTGTGTTTGATGCTATAGGAACCAGTCCTGAGTGAGTTCATTGCTACTCTCAAGACAGCAATTAATTACAGCAGACTGACAAATCTGAAACTAATGTAGAAAGTATGCTTGACATTTAGGCAAAAATTCCACCCCTAGTCTGTGTAAAAACATAAATATAATGAACATCCCATTGCTCTTTATGGAAACTTATTTTCTAGATTACGCATGTAATACTAAAATGATGGAAGAAAAAAAAGCTTAAAAATAGCTTAAATATTCAAAGCTTAAAAAAAGCTTGAATACCGGTTAAAAATGGAGACTGTACTATTTAGTGGTCACAAATGCCTTATTCTTTCTGTCTTTGGCTGTATATATCTCTCATATAAGAAAAAATCTAAAAAACTGGTTTTTTTTCAAAAAAAACCAAACAAACTGGTTGCCTTGTTAGTCTTTCTGTGCCTTAACTGATCACTCATTATCACAGAAACAATTAGTTTAATTTTTCTTATCTTAGGTATCATCTTCATAGTTGGCGTAGACAATAACATCAGAATAAAAGAAGTGTGAAACTGCTTAAAGAAATATTTCAGAATATCTCACATAATTTTATGGTTTCAAATGAGAGATAAGTTCACTGTTGTGTGCTGGACTAGTTTTAAAAAGTGCACTTTTGGTGATAGATCCTTAGGTTAAGATCTACATATCTTTGACTGATTTGTTGTTCAAGACATGTTCAAGCACTGATTTGCATTGATTTCTAAAGGAGAAATATTAAGTTGAGTGAAAGCTGCTTTGTATTCAACTGGTGTGTAATTAAGCAAATCTATGCATACATTATCATAGAGAAACTTCCCCAGCTTCAATTTTTTTATGCACAATTTTTAGATGTATATAATTTATATATGTGCATAAAGGTGTGCAAATTGATGTGCATATAAAATCTATAAAATTATAAATACCATAACCAAGTATAGACTTAGGAGACTAAGTTGAGCATATTTTTAAATTATAGTCTGTACTTTCAAGATTAAAAATAACTCTCATGTGGGGGATGTAAGGAAAAAGAAGTCTGTAATGTGTTATTTATTTCACTGAAGTGTGCAAAGAGAGGAGAGTGTTTATATGAAGAACTTATTTTTAAAACACAGTCTTGCCCCTGTGTAATAGGGGTACCTCTGACATCCATCCTCTAGATGTGAGGTCTAGAAGAACTTCATTACATTGTTGTGGAGGCATAGAAAAACAGGTATTTCATTTAATAAGTTTGATTAATGGGTAGTAAATAACGTTTTTTTTTTACTCTCATTTTCATTGGTCAAATAAAAGTGGAGTAATTTATGCCTACCTTCCTTGTTGAGCTCTTTTTTTTGCACTTCATCTATCTCATATCAGCCTTCACTCATACAAAAAGAGAGCATAATTTAATGTGAAAAAGATGGTACCTGCTTCAGACTGGTTACATGTTCATCCTTGTTAAATTCCTTATTTTATATTTATGAGAGGGTGCAAAAAAAAAAAAAAAAGGAGATATTTATTGTTTAGCAGAAGTACATTCCCTCCCCCTGCCCCAATAATTCAATATGATTCTGATTAACCCTGTATCCTGAGGAACTTGACACTTTAAGGGTCAGATAGAAAGGATGGTGGATTGTTTAAAGGGAAAAAAAACCAAAACCTAGATCAAACAGTAGCACATTAATCATGATAGACACTTACAGAATGTGTTCCTAAGAGATACAATTGATTTTGCTGAAAGTGAGATCTTATTGCTTGTATCACTGTCATTACAGAGGGAATTCAACTAATTCTTCTAGAATGAAGCATCAGTTTATAAAATAGTTATTATTGAAGAATAACAGTAAGATACAATAGTTCTTCAGGGCTTGCTTCAAAGGGATTAAATGAGAAAGATTTACATTATATGCATAAAGAGCATGGGTGTGAAACAATGCCATGAAGGAAAGAATGATTTTTTTCTTCTCTCTGATGAATAAGTGTGTCAATTAAATATAATATTTAGGAGGAATAGTTATGTTAAATATGTCTTATATACCACAGTGCAAATTGAGTAAGAAGAAATCTGGCTCTAGGAAAGACAAGTTTGATTTGAATCTACTGATGAACACTATATACTACAAGTAACAGTGAGGGGATGGTTTGCAGGTAGCCTGGGTAAAGAAGGCAAAAAGCTTACCATGTTCATAGTGAAGTGCAGAAAAGAAAATAAATTAACTTTTTGAACCCAGAAGGTCTCTTTCCGCACCATGTCCTTTTCTTTGGTAGTGAAGATAGAAGAAAACAGGAGATTGTTACTCCCTCTTCAGATGCTAAGTTTGGTGGGTTATGAATATATAGGAAGGTAGAAGAGACAGCAAAATTTCACTATTACACAATTGCTGTTCTTAGTCGTCTTCCTCTTTTGTTTAGGCAAGTTAGACAATAAATATAGAGTATTTCCCTGAACCACAACTAAAAAGTGATAAAAAAGCAGTAAAAAAGGGTACGTCTTCCCCTGCACCACCACAATTTCTCATGTGAGTGTTTTTTTGTTGTTTATTTTTTTAAACAAACTATGATTTTCCGTTGCTTTTTGAGTTAAGAAAAAGTCTTTTTCCACGACTCAAAATTTTTGTGTCACTTTCTGAGTAGATTATTGTCATTGTTTTGCCCTTCCTAGATAGTAATCCCCTGCACTACCTTGTGAATAGATGCAGGTAATCTTAACATGCAAGTCTCAAAGAACGGTGACATCAGCAAAAGGAAAGGTAAGGAAAGAATTGTTTTTCATGATTTTTAATTATCTGAAGAACTTGAAACTGGGAATTGCTTTCTGTAATTGTTTATTTTTCTAATCTTTACAATGCCTCCTTATTAAAAATAAAAGACTGTTTAACTACTATCAAATAGTCTTTCAATTATATTCGATCCAAAAGGATACAAACGTAACTTTGAAGAAGCAGACGTGGTCTCTAAATCAACCACTGAAAAAATTCCTGTAGCCTTGTAATGCTTGCAAGCCTCTTTCTCTGACAGCTGGTCTGCTCTGAAACTCATTGGAAAAGTGAAGTGTATGGAAAAGGATAGTGAATTGCCCAGAACAGCTGTAAAAAGGAAAGTCGAGCAATATGTCTGAAGCAGAATTATATTCCAAAGACTCTCCTTTCTACTACTAGGAAAACAAAGCAAAAATCAAGGCTCACATATATATCTGCCTTTTTTTTTTTTTTTCTTTCAGTCTTCAAAACATGACATTTGTCTATGTGAGAGCTTGTCTGCTTTTTCTTATTCCATGTTTTCTTACAGGCAGGTATCATGAAAAGGCTTGAACTTTAAGACTACTACAAATTTTAGGCAGGTGTGTCTTGCTTAAGGAAAGGTTCTGGAAGCTCAGCTAGGAAGTGTAGCTACTGAGTCATGTTTGAAGGTCAGCTCTGAATTTATCATGTGCCTGGCAGACTTTCACAGTGCTGTAGGTACAGTTGCATAAACAGACTAACATGTAATGGAATTACAGGGAGGGAGACTGTCTGTTGCCTAATGATTTAGAAAATGTCTTAGATGTCCTGGTCATAGATATTGCTGTTGAAACACTGTTTTGAGAAGGCAAAGGTCAGCCTGAAACTGAAGAGAAGAAAACATTAAGTCAAATTTGGTGGATAGTATATTCTGCTAAAGTGGATAAACAAGTCCATAAAGGCGTTTGCTGGGGTATAGAACCTATAAAACAGAGAGGAAGTTCACGAATCAGAAATCATTTGGAAGGGGGGAAAAAGCCATCAGCATGATTTGAGAATCAGAAATTCTGGTGGTACAGGTTGAAGAGTTTGTCTTTTGCTCTATTTCATCTGTCCAAAGTTATTTTGGGAGGTAATCTGACTGTGATATATTAACACAAGTGTGAGGGAAAAACTTTTTGGGGACAGATAGCTCTTTAGCCTGAAGAAAAAACCATAGCAAAATGAAGTGACTGACAAACAGTGGTTCTCTGGTTAAACTAGAAGTATTACAGGTTTTTTCCAGTGATGGTAATAAATCACAAAGTGAATTCCCCAACCAGGAGAATATTAAGTCTGGAAAGTATATTTTGTAGAGGTTGTGTTCCAAGTTCAATCAAAAATTCAAAACAATGTTTATTTGACATGCACTATGCATAAGCTCAAAATTGATCTTAATAGTTCCAATGAGGCTTAAACCATACAAATCTTTATATGAAATATAAAACACGATTCTGTGCCTATCTACAGTTCATGCAATGGTATGGAGATGAATTAAGGTCAATCATGAAGATAAAATTAAGAATAAGTACACCTTAAAAGCCCAATGCATTAATCAAAAGGTTGATACTCTCTGAATTCATCCATATATGATGCTACAAACATAAATTGAAAAAAATACTGTAGCATTCCAGGGCCTTATTAGAGCTGGATAACATTTACAGTACTGTGAAAACAAAAAAACCCAAACAAACAGATTTAAGTGGGGTTTCTGAACTAATGCTGAATGTTGGGACTTGGGGATATGAACAACCAATGAAAGCAAGGAAAAGAAATACTTGGGAAAGAAAAATTTAACAAAAGATGATCAAATTCTCGAAAAATGTCCAACCTTTAGATTATAAGGCAGGAGTAGAAGAAATTAGCATAGTGTTTATTTGCGTACTTGCCAAATAGAAAGGAAGCTGATAGTGGATATACTACCCACGAACTAATTCTGTGATTTCTCATGTCCCTCCTTCCCTTTCTAGCTTTTAAAGATAAATATTAAGACTACGAAAAATACAAATGTATAAAAATAAAGCAAAGCAACCATGGATGATTTTCTGTAGCTCCTACAATTACGTATTAAAAATAATTCCCAGTCTGATACTAGTCAGTCTTTTCGTATGAAGGTGTGGAGTCATGAAAATAAATTGTATTTATTCAATTATATTAAAACTAAAAAAAATCTATTAAAACTGTTTTTCAATTTTAATAGAATTTAATAAAGGTGATTTATGTCATTACATAATTAAATCAAATTATATTAAATAGAAACACAAATGTTAAGAGCAGTCTAAATCACTGTGGTTTTGCTTTTTAATTTTAAGTAATCTCTGATATTACAATGTCAGTGCACACAGAAGACACCCCACACTGTTTGTGTGGTAAACCAAGATCTCACCAGGTGGAAGAAAAAAGAATATTTCTGTTCTGCAACATTTCTACTGATTTTATTTCTTTCTGGATTCACATATCCCCACAGCTGGCCAAAGATTTGGTAGCTTCCATAGGTGAATATGCCAGTTATTAATGCATAGGTGAACACAGAAATTGATAGATCATATATATATATATAT
>VXAY01001848.1:191198-209563 GCA_013399855.1 Oxyruncus cristatus
ATATATATACATATATATATGTACCCCTTCAGACCATACACTTGAAAAACAAAATATATTAAAATTTTTATGTAACTTTTTGAAAAGAGTCTTGTATTCACTTATCAATATTGTGAAATGCTCATATATGTAACTTATTTTATAAATTATGGATTATATAATTACTGTACCATGACACTCAGTAATAGCTTCTAGTTGAAGAGATGTTTCTTTGCATTTTGAACCATACATTAAGTCAACTTTTTACAATCAACAGATTTCATGGACTAAGTGTTGCTTAGAGAAATAGAAAGCATAAAATTCAGTGTTTATCTGAAGTGATGATCCTTAAAATAAGTTTATCTGGTTACCAGAGAAAGCTCCTGCTATTTACTGAGAAAGAAATGGTGTTGTCCTCACTACTGAGTCACCATATCACATATTTTCAGTCAGTCCAACATTTTTACTTCTTCATCTTTGAGGTCAACGACAGAATTGTGCCTAGAACAAAATTTGTCTTTTCCTGAACTTTCTCATCTTCCTTCTTAATTGTCACTGGTAACAGATGCACACAAATTCATTCCTTGCATCTCTAATCCAGGGATTATTTTTGGTTTCTTTTTCTGCCCATTCCAAAATACTTAGGGCATTTCTAATTATTACTTTCACACACAGAGAGAGGCAATAAATGTTTGTTGCTTGGCTTCTCTTTCTTACCGTTGTTTAAGACGGTGGATTCAACACACCAGATTTAGTTAAGCAGTTTGGTGATACTTCTGGAAATATGGAACCTGTTTGCCATAACTTGAACAAACTCTCAGGGAGAAGGTGACTTCCCTACATTATATTACAGATTTATGTAACCTTTATCAACTTGAAAGCATGAAACCTGTGAACTGATTCAAGATGACACCACGAGAGCTCTAAAGTATCAAATTATGAGTGAGTTCCGCACGGTGTGATGACAACTGCTCTAGCCTGGTGCACTTCGTACTATCTTCATAAATCTTGAAGTAAGACTTTCCAGGCTGCTGCTCTTGGGCCTTATTTCTGTATGCACCTCTTCCCTCAGGAACACGACAAAGTTGGAGCAGGCGAAGGACATTTTTTCAGGAGCTGATAGTGAATTTCGGACAGGAAAGATACAGGCAAGGCAGTGAGGATAAATGTTTGTGATGTACCTTTTGTTAGTTACTGGGTTTATTATTTCTTTAAAGAACCCATATACTTTGCATTTCAACAAAATGTTTTGTATCATCCAGGAAACTACTGGTCATTTTTAACACATCTGCATAACTAAGCAGATTTCCAATCTCAATTGTCATATTTTCTTTTTAAAAATTACCTTGGAAGTATTAATACGTTGAAATTCTCTCTGTATGCAGAGTTAATTTTCCATGCTAAAATTGATTTTGTTTTTATTAAAAAAAAAAAAAAAGTCGAGATAATTATACCCTAAAAATTAAGATAGATCTGGTAAAGGAGACTAATTAAGATTTGAATTTAGAACAAAGAAATACTGTGGTACCAAGTGGTAATAGTACAAAGATGCAGCATAAACATAATATATCCAGAAAGAACATCAACCCCTCAGTGAACATACTTTTATTTTGGTGTGTGTTAATTTCTGCATTCATGTAACAGCATAGTGAGAAAGGCATGAAAACTGCCAAGTCTTTGGAATAACCACATATACAAAAAAAAGTGTAATAACGTAATAATTCTTTCTGAATTGAGGAGGAATTAATATCAGCTTTATTTTTTCTCTCTGGGTAATAGTTTTTAACGGATTTTTTTTTTAGAATGCAGACTATGATTCTGGCTGAGGATTAGTCAGAAATATTTCGACTGCAAGAAATTTTAGGAGATGTAGCCTTGAGATTATATTCTTATTTTTATATTTTGGGAACACTACTAATTCCCTAAAGATGAAAGGAGAGTATGAGGACATAGGGAGAAAAAAACCCAAACAGAACAAAGGGTTAGAATGTTGTTTCTTTGTCTCTTGCAGACTCATAATTTGAACGTTTTAATACTGAGGGAAGAGACATAAGGGACATCGGCACATGATTAAAAAAAATACCTAAAAAAAAAGGAAAAAAACTAAACTAAGAGGCGAATGAGGAGTTTTCAGGGAAAACAGAAAAAACCCTAATGTGAATATTGCAGCAGTGATGGTTGCACTTGAGCTCAGTCTGATAGAGGTTGTTACCATACCAGAAAAGATAGAAAATTCTCTTATGTTTTTTAACACTCCCACTCACTGGTGCACTTTTTATCAAATAATAAACAATAAAAAAAATGTGATAAATTTAGGGTTTAATTGTTCCATGTACTTTCACAAGTGCCTGAACAGAGCCTTTTTCCTTGTCAAACCATTCTTTGGTTTGCTTTTGTATGTATTTTGCAAGAAGGATTCATGTGCGAATTTGAAACAGTATGTAGAGTTGTGCTATATATTAGCTTTTCATTACTCTTCTGTATTGGTTTTTGCAGATGATCTGAACAATAAAGAAACGAGTAACTTAGAATTGTGATGATGAGCACTGAGAAAGCCACGGTGATTATAGAAGAGCCCTTACAGATACAACTGGAAGATAATAGATACTGCTGTGTCACCTCCAGTGTCACCAGGCACTTTGCAAGACTGCTGGTGGCATAGGTACAGGTGTTTGCTGCTGTCAACGTGAGCACTATAAAGCTTAGCTGGCTATTCTGGAATTCCTTTTGTCCACTCTGGGAATTTATTAAGGAATTTAATTGAGTTACAGTGAAAGCTGTTTTTTTTGAAATCAGCATCATAAAAAAAATGGCTTGAGAAACACTTGGCATTTGAATAGAAATCATTTTACTGCACAGTTCTTAAGAAACTTTATTTTCCGCTGTTTATCTGTGACAGGGCAAGTCAGAATTGAGAAATACTAGAATCACTTCAGTCACAAAATTAAAGGTCCTTAAAAAGTTAATGTATACTATCAGAGACACCATTTCTCTTTAGTTATCATATGTAACAAGCAACTTCCATTTTGCAACTGGAGCTGTTTCTTCCGATTTTTCATTAAATACTAGGAAAAAATGTTTAGTTGCTTTTCAGCTAAGAAGAAAGTATAATGAGGAGGTATTTCCCACTGAAAATTAAAATATGTTTGTGGTTTATTCTTTTGCACTCAAACTCCAGACCTTTTTGTTTCTAATATTTGTAACCATGAATGAAGAGCAGATTTGTGTATTATACTTTTAAGGTGGTGATAAACTAGTTGCCTGAAAACAAATGGAGATTATGTATGTGTGTAAACTTACAATTGCAGTTTCTTGGATTATAGTAATAAGGTCTTTATCCTAAGGCTTTAGAGAACCTTCAAGTTCAGGGAAAGTATCTTAAAAACAAAAACCATTATAAACCTCTGTCTAACCGTTTGTTTAAAACAAGTTTGTTTCACATATGGATTTGATAGTTTAAATATCAAAAAGATTTAACTGCATTTTGGGAGCTATGTTAATTTTCTCTAAGGGATTACAGAACAACTGATCATTAGAACAAATTTTTACCTTGCAAAATGCCAAGTTATGACAGCATTATAAAATAGAGTTCTTAAAATATTTAAAACAGTATTCACTTAACTTTGAAGGTCCGTAGAAAGGCCATTTATATTGAAGAAGGAAAGATAAACATATTCATTTTTATTTTCTTCTAGGAGAAGTAAATGTATATCAGGTTTGAAATTCTGGCTGCCTCCCTGTGAGTTTAGAAACCATAAAATTAAAGTCAAGCATTACGCTTTTATGAAGAGAACAAATTAGAAATCCCCTCATAATAACTGAGCTATCACTGAGAACTAGTGTTCTCAGTGAGTGTTCTCAGTCATTTTGACTGTCAAATAGACATCTTTCTTTGTCTGCCAAGGAACAAATTTAAAATTCAGAATATCTGGATATAAAGTGTGTATCAAGTTACGTTCAACATCTATAATCTGTATAACTGGCTAAAAGAACCTATTTAAATGGAAACTATAATCCAGAAACTGTTCTTTCAACAGTAATTTGCTCTGATTTATGGTGTTCTCATTAACATAATCTGGTTTTAAGTATTAATTTTTAGCTAATCTGAGGTGTTTTGATACTGTTTGTTCACAACAAGAATAAGGGGAAGAGAAAATGCAAAAGCCTTTATTTAATACTAATTTCTACTTTTTGGTATGTTTTGCTGCTTGACTGAGTGCTTCGATTAAATTTTGCACTCAAACTGTACAGACTGGAAGTACTTTTCCATGCCAGTCATTAGCATGTTCTGAAAAACTAAGAGAGCAAGAGAAGGGGAAAACCACAAAAACTTGTCCTGTGTTTTGAGTGTTTTCTATTCAAGGCCATGTCTGAGTGACAATTCCTAGCACGTGAAAATTTGGGTTCTTTTTAATTTAATGAACATTCAAAGACGTATATATTTGACAATACATTTTTTTCTTCTAATAAAAGATAGCGCAGCTCGCTTTTAGTCATAGTGGCCATAGAATGTTAGATTTTATAAAGACATATCAATACCATCTGTTGACCACGTTGTTCACTTCCCACTGGAGAGGTGACCTTTTAAAGCCCGTGGAAGTCTGCAGCTCTTTAATTAATACTTTAATATCTCACACTAGGAAACTTACTACTCATGGCTAAGATTTCCTGCTGAAATTATCTGCCTTGTCTGCAATTTATGTTGGATCATTTACTGCAGATTCAGTTGCTGTGTTCTTCCAAGGTTGGTTTAGTTTTGGGGTTTTGTTGCAAGAAGCTAGAACCAAGTTTACTCATGTTCTGATGAAAATATAGGAGGAACTAGATGGTACTACCTCTTTGTCAAAGGAGTCAGCCCCATTTCTCTTTGTAGATTTTTATCATTGAAATTTCAATAGTCAAATGGTATTTTGGAAACCCCAAAAGAACCAAAAGGTTATCATCTCTTTCTCCATTTGAAGGTCAGGGTTGTTGTTTCGTTTTCATTTGTTGTTTTATTTCGTTGTTTTATTTCATTTTGTTTTAGAGATTTTCTAGCTCAATAAAAAGCTCTTTCCAAAACGCAAAAATCAAAATGCAAATTCATCTCTTAATGATGAAGGATGAACAAATAAGTTCTTAATTTTTTAATCATCCATATTAATAGTATTCATTTGGCATGCACATAATGGCATTTATCAAAGCATGTGAAAATACTTGGCAGATCCTTTATTGAGGCTCTTAACACTTCATAGGATTAAATCTGTCTTCCAGATAAATGTACTGCTAGTAATAATAATGTGATAAATACTTCTTTTTACTTCTTCCTAAGCAATAATCAAGATTCTGAACTCAGTCTGAAAAAATAAATTGCTTCTGGTGGTCCCTTTTTAAAGACATCTGAAGTGAAATGTGGTGATACAGTCAGTAGATAAGATGTGAGTAGATGACACTTTTTGTACAACAGATGAAAATTAATTCACTTTGTGACCTATTTAGGGAGCTCACTGTGTGGAAGGATCGAAGATTAGGTAGAGGGGGTTGTAAGCAGTAGGGGAAGGAATGACAGTGAATCAGATTGTCAGCTCATATAGAGAAATTATTTTGCATTGGAAATTGGAATATTCCAATGGAATAGCTAAATATTCTAGGGAATAAACTAAGGGGACTAGACAAAATGGTACTAAGCTCAAGTAAGGGAGATCTGAACACTTTAATTATTGCAAAATGGATTACATTGGTGACATTTTGAGAAAGTTGATTGCTGTTTTTTTGTTCAGGGTTCCTTGATATCTGGCCTTGCCTATTCCTCAGCCTTGTAGGTTACTTGGTGTTTTATTGCTGCTAGCGTGATCATAACAATAAGCTTCTCATAACACTTTAATCCTTTTTCAGCAGGTCATTGGGGAATGGGTTTGAAACACACTTCTGAGTGTGAACATACTGTGAACATACTGTGGAACAGTCAGTAAGCCGATTCTTTAATGCTGGCCAGAGAACTAAAGCAAATTCTCAGAGAGGTGAGGCAGTTTGCTTACCTAAACTTGAGAGAGAGTAGAGAGTCAGGGTTAAAACAACAGAAGGAAGAGATCAGGAATCTGCACCGACTGCAGATCACGGAATTAGAGTGATGAGTGAGGGTTTGGAGATACTGTAGTCAGCATTCAAAGAACAGATAGTGTTCTAATGAGTGATAGTGTATTGGTTTTGTGTGGCAAGGTTTTGGTAGCAGGGGGGATGCAGGGAAAAGCTGCCTGAAGCTTCCCCTCTGTCCAGTGGAGCCAATGCCAGGTGGCTCCAGGATGGACCCTCCACTGGGTAAGGCCAAACCATCAGTGACAGTGGTAGTGCCTCTGGGGTAACAGACTTAAATGGGCAAAGAGCTGCTGCATAAGAGCAAATTGCAGCTAGAGAAGAGAGGAGTGACAACATGTGAAAAAAACATCTCTGCAGACACCAAGGTCAGTGAAGCAGGATGGGGAGGTGGTACTGCCTGACTTGGAGCAGAGGTTCCTCTGCAGCCCGTGGTGCAGCCCATGGTAAGGCAGCTGTACCCCCACAGCCCATGAAGGTCCATGGTGGAGCAAAGATCCACCTCCAGCATGTGGAGGACCCCACACCGGAGCAGGTGGATGCCTGAAGCAACCTGTGATACTGCAGGAAGCCCATGCTGGAACAGGCTCCTGGCAGGGACCTGTGGTCCCATGGAGGGAAGAGCCCACTTTGGAGCACGTATGCTGTGTGGGCAGGAGAACCCACACTGGAGCAGTGTATGAAGAGCTGCAACCTGTGGGAAGGACTCACATTGGAGAAGTTCATGGAAGGCTGTCTCCTGTGGGAGAAACTCCACACTGGAGCAGAGGGAGGGTGTAAGGAGTCCTCCCCTGGAGGAGGAAGGACCAGCAGATACAACATTTGGTGAACTGATTACAGCCCCCGTTCTCTGGCCCCTGTGCCACTGGGGAGAAGGAAGAGAAAATGGGGAATGGAAGAAGGGAGGGGTGGGGGAAAGGTATTTCAAGATTCATTTTTTTCATTATCCTACTGTGATTTGATTGGTAATAATTGTCCCTGACAGTAATTGGTGAGTGATCTCTCCCTGCCCTCATCTCAACCCATGAGCTTTTTGCTGTAGTTATCTCTTCTGTTCAGTTGAGGAGGAAAGTGGTAGAGCAGCTTTGGTGGGCACCTGACATCCATGAAGCTCAGCAAACCACAAGGAAGCACTTTAATTCAATATTTACGGTTAGCACAGTAGACATGAATAAATTCTGGAAATTGTGGAGTCCAGTTTCTTATCTTAGGAGGCAACTTAGCTGCTCAGTGATCTAATGTTCACTGCGAAGGTGAGGGAGAGCAATAGATCATGTGGAGGTCTAAATGAAATAATTATCACATGTTGTCACATGATGCACTTCACAGTCCCAGGAAATGAAAAAGAAGCAAAGGTAGCAGGATGGGGGCAATTCACTTCATTTTTTTTCAGTACTGTCTTGAGGATTTAAACCAGGATAGCACCCTCTCAGTTACAACTACTGCATGGAAGTGTTCTCTTCCAAGTACCCATCAGTACAATATTTACTTGTTAACACTGTGGCCCTCTGAGAGCAATTGGAGTGGAAAGTGAAGAAGAAAAGGTGGTTACAGGAGAAGGCTTAGCATAAGTCAAGGGAAGCATTAAGGTGTCTTTTAGAATCTGGAAAGGAAATCAAAGGAATTATGCAAAAGTAGACACAAATAAAATATGATTGAGTCTAAAAATTAATGCTGGTATAACTATGTAAGCATAATCAGAAGTCAAAGAAACACTACAAAGGAAAATGAGCAAAAGACTTATTAAAGCAGCCAGGAGAGCTCACATAGATACATGAGAAATTAGAGGAAGACAAAAGAGATGAAGTTTTACTGCTTAATATGAACTGGTATAGTTAATAAGAGAAACAGAAGACAAGCTGGAGTACTGAAGAGCAGGTGAGGGAATATTTATGTGAGTTGAATGAATTAAAGAAGTAAAGTAAGGTCGGTTCCTTAGTTTACCACAGAGTATTTAAGGAAATGGCCTAAGATTTTATTGTGAGATGTATAACTCAGTTATATTTAAGAGGAGGGTTGGTATTGACAGTATTACTGAAATCTTGTCGATCTTTGTAACAATTTGAATGATGGGTCGTATTTCTGAGCACTTCAGTTTTAAGAAAGAGAAAGATGAAGATAAACATACTACCTATGTTTAGGTATTCTTACTTTCTTCTGTAATTGCTTAACAACCAGGCTGGTGAAGGGACTTGAGCACAAGCCCTATGAGGAGAGGCTGAAGGAGCTGGGATTGTTTAGCCTGGAGAAGAGAAGGCTCAGGGGAGAGACCTCATCGCTCTCTACAACTCCCTGAGAGGAGGTTGTAGCCAGGTGGGGGTTGGTCTCTTCTCCCAGGCAACCAGCAGGAAGACAAGAGGGCATGGCCTTAAGCTGTGCCAGGGGAGGTTTAGGTTGGATATTAGAAAGAAATTCTTTACAGAGAGAGTAATCAGCCATTGGAATGGGCTGCCCAGGGAAGTGGTGTATTCTCCATCCCTGGAGGTTTTTAAGATGAGGCTGGACGTGGCACTGAGTGCTATGGTCTAGTAACCGCGGTGGTGTTGGATCAAGGGTTGGACTTGATGATCTCAGAGGTCCTTTCCAACCCATCTGATTCTATGATTCTATGAACTCTCTCTCCACATTAGGTGGGCATTGGTGAGACTTGTTACTAAAATAAATATTTTCCTTTTTGTACCTAAAATGGACACTACTGGTGTTGCAGGCTGCTGTCTAGCACACATCAAAAGTGGCTGAAGGCTCAGAAAACTTGAGCTGTTTGGGGAATTTGAATGCTTTAAAAGAGAAAGAAGGGGCAGATGAGTCTTCTTATATGCAAATATTTACTTCTGGCTCCACAAGACTTAGGATGCAACAAAATAGGTTTGATTTGTAGGGGAGACAACTTACGTTACAAATCAGGGGAAACCTTTTTGCAAAAAGGGCTAATTAAGCAGGAGGAAATAGCTTCCCTGAGGAAGGTATGAAATCTTACCTTTAATAAGATCTTTTCAAAACAAACATCTGTCAGAGGTAGTCTGAGTCTATCTAATCATGGTTCAGTGGAGGATAGACTGTGTCAGTCTTAAGATGAGTTCCAGTCTTACTCCTGTGACATCATGGAGGATTTTTCTCCCTGACTGCACAAAAACATCAGCTGGCCCCAAGCTGTAATTAAAACATCTGCTGAACAAATCTCAGCTCACAGGAGGCACACAATTAATACTATCAATGTACCAGTCACTTTCCCCCTCAAACTTTTCCTGAGTAGAGTTTCTTTGTGCAACACTTTAGTTATCAATCACTAATTTCTAATAATACTTTAATTGGTTTAATATTTGCCCAGTAATATAATAATCACATCTTGCCCTTTGGCAAATAAGTCATATGAAAGAACAGTTATCCTCAAATAGTTCTGTCATTCTGACCCAGTTATTTTGATTCCTCACTGTCTTTACTTAGTAGTTATACAAAAGGGATTTTCATACAAATGTAATCCATTTCTATTGTAATGCAAAAATTAATTTGTTTGACACTCAGTTCCAGTTTCCAGGCTTAGTGTCTAATATTTATGTGCCCACCATCTCTGAATTTGCTGTTATTTGATTGCTGTTGGTTTTCATTTTGCTTTACAGAGGTAAAATATCTGATGCCTCCTGAATTAGGCACTGCGGGATTAATTTCCGCTTGCCTCACACACTGCTCATGTCTTTCAGAAGAACAATGAAATGGTTTATATTTTCATAAAACATACAAAAGTAACATTTTAAAATGGTACAGAGTCAGTCCCACAATTTACATGAGTAACTTTCAATAAAGCAGTATTATGAAAGTAATGAGTAAAGTGGTCTTACATCATTGCTGTAGAGTGCGATCTTTCTGAGAAAATTTGCTCTTAAAAAGTGTTTCACCATTTGCATGCTTCAGGAAGGCATTCAATCCTAAGGGAAAAACTACGTGGTTTTCGGTATGTTTGATCATCAAGATCATTCAACTGGCAAGTTTTCTGCCTTGACAGTGGGTTGGTTAAGCATGTTGAGAGAAAGAGACAAAGGAAAGAGAAAAAAAGGAAATGGAAAGGGAAAAAAGAAAGGGAGGAAATGAGGAAAGGAAGAGGAAAAGAGAAAGAAAGGGAAGTTTCTTCCCAATACAGAAAACTACTGGGTTATTATAAAGAAGACTCTTATCTCATTAGAGTCAATATTCAAGTACTGAGTCTTCCTACATCATAATCATCATCACCAACATCTATTAATTAAAGATGGGCTTTTAAATTAGTTATGTTGGTGTAACAATGGAGAGATTCATACTGACTTCTGTGGGATCAGAACTAAGTCAACAATGAGCTCCTGTGTAAATATTTTTCTAACTGAGAAATATTAAGAGCTCATAATGCAGTGTTACTGTATGTGTCTAATACAATATTTGCATTATTTCTAATGGAATAGTTGATAATATTTGAACACCCCCCTAAAAAAAAATTGAAATAATTTAAATAAGTGCTACCTATCAGCCATTGAACAAGTTCTTGGAAATGCTTTCTTTTTCTGTTGCCAAGTGGAAATATTGTATTTTTTTTTTATTGCCAGCTTGCTAAATGACTTACCTTAATATTTCCAACTCTCATCAAAAGCATTGCTTATTGTGGATTTTTCTTCTCCATGAAGATTGTAGCTTTTAGAAACAGATTATGGAAGACAGGTAGGACGGGAGAACTAACTTTAAAACAAATCATGAACATGGACTGTCATAATTTCATTACTGTTCTCACTACGAGGTTGCATTCTGCCAATACATGACTCTGAAACTGAGAATAAGTGTTGGCAATCACACTGTCATCTTACAGGCTTGTGGCAGCCTAAAAATTTATTGTCTATAAAGACACAGCAAAGAAAATATTCTCATGACTCTTATGACCTCTGGCTGCTGTTCACAGGACTATCAGACCCCAACATGACTTCAGTGCTAGTAAAGTTGTTCTCCAAAACACTTCTGCCAGGGGACAGTCAGTTTGTGGGCTATTCCTCCACAATATATCACTTCTTTCTTGTTAAAATAAACGAAATCGAGTTTTCTCCTGCAGCTGAATACATTTGCTTCTCTCTTCTGATTGCTGTTAAATACTTGGTAAAATATTCAAGAAACTATTCCCGTGGTAAAACACAGCTTTGTTTTCTAACCCTACTGTCCTAATTCAGGGTTGTCAGTGATATCTTACATCTACTTGCAAACATCCTCATGTTTAATGAGCTGGTAAAAGACTTTTCATTATGTATCTCCCTTTTTGGAAGGGAAGAAGAACCTCAACATCCTATATTTGGCCAAGCAGAGATGTGATCTGTCTGAGAAATATTTGTATTATTTTCTGTAATAATCATTATAACAAAATACCATTAAATGCTTGGAGAAAATCCACCTTTGCAAGCAAGAAATTGCCTGGAAATTACCTTTTTATGCTTTTGACAGAAAGCTATAAAAATAATAGTAGTTGAAAAGTGCTGAGTTTGTGTTTTTTTTTTTTCCTTCTACTAATAGAATTATTTACCAAAATTCTGTTTCTTTCATGTAGCATAATAGATCACTATTTGCAGCAAGAGTCAAATAGATCTTATAAAACAACACAGGGTCAGGATTTTTTTCCTCATTTACTAGCATTTTACTGTGGTAATGAACATGTAACCTCGAGTTCACCAAGAATTTCACATAGTAACTACATGGAACAACTGGAGAATAGCACAGGTATTTTGAAGGGTCTTTTTAAAAGATCACAGAAGGACATCCATTCTACATAAACATCTTGGTGTTATGAGCTGAACCTTCAGTGCCTGTCTCCACCTTTAGCTGCTCATCGTGGAGTCTTAGCTCCCACTTTTGGCAAAACCACTACAGTTTTTGACTACTGTCATGACCAGAAGTGAGACATCCAGCCAAACAAAATAATGAAGAACACCATGGGTTTTAAGAGAAGTTAGGAAATCTTTTATTGTTGTATGTACTTATTATATTTTTTTTTTTCAAAAGGAGTTAAAGGTAGCATGAGAGGGGGTTTTTTGTGCAAATGTATCTTCAGGCATTTCTCAAAATTAAATTATTTAATGTTAAACCTCATAACCTACAAACAGAAAAAGGTATCAAATTAGTATGCTGTATGTTTATCATAAGCAGCTGACAGGGAATTTATTTTGCTTTAGTAAAGCTCCCTGTATCAATTGTATGTGTCAAAGTATATAAACACAGAAGTGTTAGTTGTGTTCTAAGTGCATATTCTGTCATATATTTGTTCCAGAGAGAATAGACATCAGTGTTTGTTTAGAAACATGTAAGTTTGATACTTATTGCACTTTCCACCTTAAAAATGTCTTTGAATGTCACTTTCAGTTCAAAGGAAAGAATTTCTAAGCTTTTACATCTGAAAACAGCTTGCTTCGTATGATCAAAAAGACATATTTATATACTTTGATTTAGTTGTCCTTTCAATATAGCAGTGTAAGAGATCATTCAAGAACTGTAAGCAAGTTTTGCATATGCAAATATTCTTCTATGGAGGAAATAAGACTTTGAAAAAATCTTAATAATTTAGAAGACGTTGAAGTTTTTTATTGCACTTTTATTTGCACTGGCTGCAAAATAAAAGCTGTTAATTGTAGATCTTTTGATAATACTGATAAGAATGTAAATTTAGGGAAGCACAATAAACCATGAATTATTAATGACAGAAAAAGCTGGGCATTCAAAAAATTAATGAAAAATTCTGTTTTAAAGACAGTGAAGGTAATGTAAGTAAAATCATATATTAAAAAGTGTCCAAAAGTAGTACAGGACAAACTTTGCCCCTGGAAGCATAAGGAGGTCTCCTGTTGAGCTCAGTGATGTATGTGAGGGCAAAATTTGACTTAATGTTCCTGAAATGTTAAAAAGAAAATTTAGGAAAGGGCACTGTCTTTGCTAACCTACAAGGCTGTCGCTCTGCTCACCTTTTTTACTCTTGGTGAGCAAGCTCCGAGAACGAAACGTCCTGCTCTGTCCTATTTGTTTCAATGAGATTTTTCATCCTTCTTTTGTTCAGGAATTATTATACTGGATGATGTACATATTTGAGACTATTTAACTATTTGAAACTACCTCCTTATGTAGCAGAAACTTGTTCAACACTTGTTGTCTGAGTACAAGCAGCTTATTTATGAAAGATGTGGTAATTTTTTGGGGGGAGGCGTTTTTTTTTTGGTTGGTTTTGGGTTTTTTTAGGTTTGACGAGTCTACAATAATAAAAGATAAAAAAAACTGATGGGAAGGATGATTCTAAATGTAAAAGTATCTACTATGTGGCATGAAGAAAAAAAAATGTAGTTAATGGGAGTTGAGTAAATATCCAAAAGGTCAGACACCCAGTTCATCCTTTCAGTGTAAAAGAAAAAATAAAAAGGTTCCAATGATCTACAAAATCTGAAACTCTGAAAGTAGAAGAGGAATAAATGCCTGTATAGTAGAAAGGCAAAATCTATATGGGATGTGGGGTTTAATTCACTTTGAAATCTAGTTTCAACTAGATTCAACCCTTCCTGATTTCGAGAGAGCCTGTATTCACAGAGGGCTCTACAGTCTGCCTGCATAGGCTGTTCCAGGTGAGGAGCCCTCTCTTGTTGTTCCTGTTAAGGGAATTTCACTTATGTAAGAGAAATTATATATACTTGGCCAGAGAGACACTGATAAGAGGTGGGTAAGACTATATCCAGATACTTACATCATTTTAAGTTAAATTTCATTCTGTCATTTTGTTTACAAACACCAGGTTTCATATCACAAGATATTCCTATACTTGCCTCTGGTATCCCCATCAAGAGGGCAGGGAGGAAAAAGGATAGGATAAAATCTGAATAACAATTCTAAAATGACAGTTTAAAGAAAGAAAAGTAGAAAGTGCGTTATTAAGGCATGGAGAAGGGTTATAGACCTTAATATCAAAAAAAAAAAATTGTCTGAAATTCTGAACAAGTAAGTAGGAACATCAGAAGTAAGAGTCCAGTCAATTGATAGCACAGCTTATATTTTAAAGAAGACCTGTGAGAGGTGTGTTATGGAACAAGTACTCTGAATCTTACTATTCTGAAGTCAGTATTCTCATTACTGACACACTTCCTTCACCAGATTTTTCTTCCTGTTTTGAAATAATGCACAGTGCTATAATATTAACTTGCAAAAAAAACCCAAAAAGAAATTGGCGAAACAAAAAAAATAGGAGTATGAGAAGAGAGAGAATTCTATGAGGCATTTGACTAATTGCTCCATTGAAAAATAGATTACTTACAAATTAATTTGTCATTAATAATCTTGCATCTCAGGTAGAAAATCCCACATTACTACTGTAGAAAATACTGCCCCACTACAGATGTTACTAAAGACATTTCTTAATGGTTATAAAATATTCTACATTGTTGGTTTTACTTTAGTATTGTGGTAGTTTTGTATTATTCCTTATCATCATAGGATTTCATATTAATGGCAGGAAAAACTGAAAAAATTACCTCTACTAACTCAGTGTTGAGTCAGCTATAAATGCTTCCTATATATTGTGAGTGTTGTTGGTAATTTTTTAAAGTATTTCATGTAGTGGTGCATGCTTAAGATGAAGATATGTTATTTCTTTGACATTTTCCTTGCCCATCTTCAGTCTGGAACTGGCCTATCTTTTTAAAAGATAAATCATAAGACTAATTTCCTGTCCTGTTACAATATATCAATATTTGCTGTTCTTAGAAGTACAGCTTTTCTTTATATTAGCTCAGGCTAAGGGAGCTTCTACATGGTCCTTACATTTTTCTTCTCTCCTTGTTTAAGCGCTGTGTAAGTGACATGCAAGCCAATAAAGTTTGCAATTATATTAGCAGTGTGGTTGACTGGTTGAGACTCAGTAAAGCTGAATTTCATTTTTAGACATCTGAAATATGTATGACCATCACAACAATTCAGTAGAGCTTTAGATCATGGGTGTAGATTTAATAAAGTAAAATGATGGCCATATATAAAGATGTACTATTTTATTGATGAAGCTGATGCAATAACTTGTGCTATACGGCACAAATTATCATTTTTATTTCTATTGATTTCATCTTCTCCTATTAAAAATCTCAAATGGATGTTATTTCTTTATTCTGCTTAAACCTGACAAACCTAAAGAAGGCTTTATTGCCGATACAGCAAACGTAACCGTTAAAAGTGACAAAGAAATGACATTTTGATTTAAAAAGAAAAAAACAATGTAGGGTTACATTGCAGTTATAAAAGAGTAACCTTATTATCCTTCTTTAAAATTTCACAGTGTCTTACCTACTTTGCATGGTTACTTTTAAATATTGTCAGTTGTTCGCACCATCTAACTATGTATAATACATTTGTGTCACCAGGACAAAATGTTTCCAGGATAATCCACTCAAAAAGCAAAACTGATGAAATTTAAGCTTCATAAAGTATAATTAAATGTGATTGGGCAAATCTAAACTATAAATACTAGCACACTATAAAGGAAAAAAACTTGTTTCATAACAAATATTATACTTTAGGTATATATAGGTGAAATTCTTACTGCTAGGTAACATTTTTTCCCTACAGCACAGGGATAATATCTTACGCCTTCTTAGCCGGTACTTCTTCACTCTTGAGGCAGCAACAAAATCTTTTCCCAAAGGATAGTTTAAGTGAATGTTAAAGGATTAACAGACAGTCAACTTCTTGGTTAAAGACCAACACAAATTGGCTAAAACTTTCCACCACCTGTTCATTTTTCTTTATGAAATGACTACAGTGGACTCACTCCAACTCCCGCCAAAACAGTGTTCGTATTAGAAATGTCATCATAGCTGGTGTCAGTTGTCATGGGTTTGGCAGTTCCAGGGGGAATTTAACTGGCATGAAGACTAACTATCACTTCATACAGAGAAAAGTTACCTCGATGCTGGAGTTTATTATTGTTGGCAGGAAGTCTGGTGAGTGCATCTTAGTTTGCTAACTCTACTTCTGTCAACAGAGGGAAAACAAACCTTCTCTTCCCCCAAATATGAGAGCCTGAAAGGACTCAGTAGTCACTGTATTGCACACAAAGGGAAACAAATCATTTAGTGTCTTTTCTGTCCAAGCAGTAGCTGTAATTCCTGCCCAGAATTCTTTAGATTATCCCAAATGTTCCCATAAAAATCTGTGGGTTTGTGGTTGCTAGTGCTTTTCCAAGGACCCTGGTTGGAGACTGAATGAATAAAATGAAGTGTTTGAACTACGCTATTGCACATAAATGTAGTATCTTAGATATAACCTATGTTGCCTTTGTTAGGAAATATCTGTCAGTAAAACAGCAAAGCTGTCTCTCAACAAAAATAGCAAATGCATTTTTGTTTAAAATGGCATCTGCACAGAGTAAACCCAAGCCATAAAAATAAACTGTAAAAATAAGATAACTGGTCATACATTATTTTAACACATAGATTAAAATAAAGAGAAACAACAGGACCAAATATGTAACAAGTGTACAACAGCACATACACTTAGTTCTAGAAAATAAAAAATCAGTAATAAATGAAAAAAAAATAAAATAACAAGCAACCAAGAAGACTCAACATTGTTTTTCCTAATGGTTTCATTTCTTGAACAGTACAAGGACAACTTGCCCATTTCTCATGATTTCATGTATTCATTCTACTCAGAGCTAGAAGAGTTTATTCAGATGTAGGAGATAACATGAAACAATATAGATCTTCTTGGTGAGAGGTAGTGGACACTAATTAAGGCACAACATATAAATTATAGAGTCCTTAATTATGAAACTAGAGTAGTCACAATGATCAATATGGTCCTAAATATCATGGACCACAGGATTCCTCCTGACGTTTTATTTTTCAGGCAGATCTTTTAGAGGAAAAAGTCAAATTTTTCTTATGAATTTAAAAAAACCCACAGGAACAGAAATTCTAGTTCAGGCTGAGAGGAAGAGTTTTAATGGCTGATTATCAGAGCTTTTACAATTAATTAAGTTTTGGATTGGAAATAAAAAAAAAAAAAATTGAATCCAAACCAAAAATGTTCAGTTTAATCTTAGAACAAAACATATGCTGTTTCTGTATCTGTATTGAAGAAATAGGCTGAAAGCTGCCAGATATGTATAATCTGTATTTTGGTCCTTGGCTAAAATCTAACCCTGGAGGGTATTTCAGCCTTTTTATTACTGCTCATCCAGCAGCCTGACCATAGCAGCAAGGAGGAGGAGAGGATAAAGATTTTCTCTTGGTCCTTCCTTGTCCTTTTGTCTTGATTTTCTTTTCTGTCCTTAGGCGGATTTCAATTCCTTTTTTTGTCTCTATGAATTGTGCATTGATGGGGTTCTCTCCTAAGTCTTGAGTAATTTCTCACAAACACCCTAACAATTCTCATCTGGTAGGTGTGTATCCAAACCAAAACGAGGTCAGTATATCCCAGCCAAACAGTCAGGAGGGATAGGGATCAATTCCATCAGGGAATACTCCTTTCTTCAGGTCCAAATTCTGTGGCATACCAGCTAAATGTATGGGAGACTTCTTGTCTTATCTGGTGTCACGGATTTTGGTCCCCTGTAGTTTCATGTTTTTTTCTTTTTCCAAAGAGAATGTAACTCTCTGCTAGAGCTCCAAATGAAACTCAATAACCTACAATAGATGTGTACTCATAGAGTTGTCATCAGCTTCTTGTGCATTGCTAACGTTTTAAACCATGCCAACTACTAATTCTGTTAAATTTCAGATGCATTCTAATATGAAAAGAAAATTCAATTTAAGGATTTTTTAGGAGACACTGCAGAGAACTGAAATGAAAGGGGAAAGGAAGAGAAAATTGAATAGAAGAAAATTGACCAAGGAAAATTCAACGTGTAAATCAAATGCAGAGCCAAAATTAAAAGTCTGAATGAAGCATGAAACAGCCGCCCACATGTACTGTATCCCTGGAACCAGAATTTTGGGAGCATTGTAAAATATTCCAGCTTCAACTGTGGAAACCTGGCTGGGAAGTTTCTGCAGTCCTGTGAGCCAGAAGACATCTCTAGCCCTGAATTAAGCAAAATCAAATTACAGCAAACAGAACTAACCTTTTAACAATCTCTGTTCATTTCCTTTCTTTCTGCAATTTTAGAAGATATGAGTTTGGAAATGCTGAATTAAACTGAGGGGTTTTTTTAAAGTCTTTTGGACACTACATGTCACTGTATTAGCCAAACTACCTTCACAGATTTTTTTTTATTTTTTTTTTTTATTTTTTCTTTTTTTATTTTTTTTTATTTTTTTTTTAAATAATAATAAAAAAAAAATCTATATTCC
>VXAY01001848.1:209700-230594 GCA_013399855.1 Oxyruncus cristatus
TTTTTTTTTTTTTAAATAATAATAATAAAAAAATCTATATTCCTGGCACTTAGAGATATTTTATGCAAAAGTATCCTAGTTCAACACTCTTTCTGTACTAGCTTGGTTAAGGCACTCTGGGGGAATTTTTAGTTGAGAAAAAGAAAGGTGATAAAGGATACTACCAAGACTTACAAAATTGGGAAGATGGTAAATGGAGAAATGTTGTTCCCCGAATTTCACAGAACTAAAACTAGAGGGCAATCACTGAAACTACTAAGAAGAATGACTACATTAGACAAGAAAACCATTTTTTCTCAGTGGGCAGTAAACTTCTGCAATTTGTGGCCACAGCATGTTGCAGAGTAAACACGATCAGTAGATTCAAGGCAGGATTAGACATGGGGAAGTAGTAGCAGGCACAGGCAAGCTTGTATCATTTATGCCCCTAATTCAGCGTGAATTCTAAGGGATAAAGCAGAAATGGATGGAATACAGTGGCCCCCCTAAACGGCTTCTCTCCTCTCTCTGTAAAGCAGATCAATGACTTTAATCCCTTTTCAAAAAAACCTTTGCATGTAAATAATTCATAAATTTACCTGGATTTCTCACTAAACACACAGAGCCAAACCTCAAATACAAGATTTCTGGGGTTTTATGGATCTAAAGTGAAGCCAAAAAACCAAAATAAAACAAAGAAAGACACATTCAAATGGGCTTTTTTATGTTTCTTCCACACATTACTGGAAATGACAGGAATGAGAAACAGGATCTGCAAATAACTGTCTCAGGCTTTCAACTAACAGGATAAAATATTTGGCTAATTCAGTTTTCTTTTGTTTTAGATTACTTGCAGTCTAGATCCTATTCTGTCATCGTCCAAAAACTTGGAGGAAATGTATAACTAAGTTGGTTTTATTCTGTTAGTTGTTTTAACATTTAAGTTGGCATTAAAGAGGCACCTCCTGCAGACACATGAAATGCTCCGCCAACTAAGAATAGAATTACAGGGTCAGTAAATCTGCAAACCTCCCAAATCTCAGTCTGTATCTACTTGTAGGTATAAAAAATTCATTAATTTGCTTTAACTTCTTTCTTTTTTTTTTTTTTTCCCCGATCATTTGGCAATATATGTGAGAAACTAGATAGGGAATATATCAGGATGATAAGTCAAGATTTGAACGTTATATTCCTCTGCAGTGATTTCCAAGGGAAAAATAATCACAAATCATAAAGCTGTTCAGTGCTACTTGGTTTTCTTAGACCAAGTCCCTCACAACGCAAAGTTAACTTCCTGAGAGCTTCCTGAGAATGCAAGGAAGGGGTATATGTCTAACACTATTTACTGATGGCCCCATTGTGCTTGTCATTAAAAATACTTTTAAAATTGCTTTAAGATGAAAGAAACATTTAGACAATATCAATTCTCCATTTCTAGAAGAATATTGCAAATTTGTATTTTTATAGTTTTTACAGGGGGAAGTTTGTGTAATCTGATAGATACTTTGCTCAGGCTTATATCCTATAGTAATGAAAATATATATGACTTGCATATTCATTTTTAAAAAAAATTAGATCACTATTTGTCTTATTTGGCAAAATCTTTTTACAGAGACAAGACTGAATCATTTTTACAGGCAGAAGAACAAAATATGCTACATGTGTAAACTTTACCCTGTGCTTAATGTTTGCTCTTACTAGGCAAGTTGTCCAGAAGGGGTCTCGGCTTGTCATTTCCTCACGTGTTTTATCTTCTGGCCATCTCATGGATTTATTGGTGTTTGTGTTACTTCAGCTGTAACCTGGACAATGCTGTCAATTGTGACTCAGTAAATCAGTACAGCAAACAGCAGACCTGTAAAGAGTCCAGGTGTAGAAAGAAGTGAAACAAATGGGATAGAAAATGGTGATTTTGTGTTTGCTCATGATTTTTCTCTATTGATTTAGAGTGTATTACTGAGGGTGAGATATCAGGAGTATTTTAAAACATGTTATTTACATAGTTCTCTTTCAGAAATTTAAATTTTCGTTTAGCACCATCATAGCAAAGGCTGAGATGTTGCATTGTTACTAGAAATCTTTTAAATATCTTCTAAATTTGTACAGAACCTTTTTTTATGTGCTTATTATTTGTTATTCTTAGTCTCTGGAATAGAATAAGTTTTAGAATATTGATATCATCTTAAAAAGCTGGAAATAAACTCGGTGTATTGTTACTTAATTTGGCATTATATCACAGTGTTTACATTTGCATGAAAAATAGTAAGGAGGATCACAGATGAAAGCATAGGAACTGTGATTCTGGTAAGTGAAGTCATCTCATATAGATGATGACAATGGGGCATGCATCTTAAAGGTATGAGTGTTGTAAATTGTACTGTCAATTTTTTAGAAGAAGGAAGAAGGAACATTTTGGGTAATTCTTTACTATCTCTTTTATGATACTAGGCTTAGGCATTTGCTGTCTAAAACCCTCCATTTTAGGTGATTCTTGTCCTAAAGTGAGTTATCTACATCAAACATTTTTACAAATATTTTATCTTCCACTGTTATACAAAGCTATATATGTGAATACAACCATATTATTAGAACAACATAGATTTGCAGAAAAGCAAGTGCTACTTCCAGGTTTGTTGCAAGTTTCTAGTCTAGTTTGTAACTTTTTAATTGTTACTGGTGGTGTTTTTTTTAGAATCTCTGACTATTGTTTCAAATCATAATTAAGAACGAGTGTATCATTATGTTTCAGATTGCATACTAATAAAACAATATGCAGGACATTACGAAAAAATTTCCACTTTCTTGGGATCTCTGAAAGCAGACACAGAATTTTGAAAGAGTACTTTGAGATACAGAGTTTCCAGCATGTACTTTTATATTTAGACTCCTAAACTATTGTAAAATATCTATTTTTAATGGTTTTAAAGGAAAACATAAGAGAAAAATAATCTGGAGCTTGCATGATGATTTCTAGCTCTCTGGCAAAGATAATGTTCATAATGAATTAATATTTCTTTTGTTCACCATGTTTTGTTTGGTTTTCTTGCTCTTAATTAAATACTTCACATCACCACTGTGAAGTAGAAAGTGAATTATTTTAATAGTAGCACCATAAAAGAATAACAAAGTCCAGTAGATATTTTATCTCCTACCCTTGTTTACCATCACATTACATCTCACAACATTAAATTTTATCTCCTCTGTAAATGCTAGGAATGCTTTTCAGCTGTGAGATTTTGCTGAAGATACAGGAGTTGTAAACCACTTGGAACACCTTTCCTACGCTCTTATTATCTCCTGGAGGTTTTCTCAGGAAGGCCTGAAAAAAACAGCTCTGAAATGTTTAGATTAACTTATTTATTCAGTGCTTAGGTAGGTCATGTGCCTCCCTCCAGATATAAAGTATAGGGCAAATTAAACATGTACGTGATGACAGATTTCAAGAAGTCTTCTCTTATTTCTAGTAGCCATTGGAAGTTTCAACAGTAAAATAAGTAGAATTATAATTAGATGCAGGGCATACAATACTGGTAGATAAGGTGGTTTATTTCTGCTTGGTTTAAGTGGACAAAATTTGAGACGTTTCTCTGATCCACTGACAACAATGGGAGTGATGCAAGACAAGCAAACTGAATTTTGGCTGAACTCATTTATCACAGCACAACAGTAAAATAATTTGAATGGTAAGTTGAAAATAAAGAATAATACTGTAAATTTATAGCAAAAACCAAAATACATTAAATGCAAGAATCTACATAAGGTAGCATTACAGTTATCTAGCTGATTTAAAGGTGATAGAGCATTACTGGGTAATTTCTTCACAAAGTTCATATTCTTGTTAGCTACAGCATCTCTTCTTAGACAAAACAAAGAACTGTTAGAGACTATTGAAATGTTTGCCATTTTGCCAAGGGAAAGTTTTGTCCCACGCTATTTCAACATGGAAAGAGCTGAATAATTCTCTTTGCCAGGATTGTAGTGTCCCACTGAACAACTCACACCACTACCTCTTGAGATTCACCAGCAACGGGTGATCTGTAAAAGAATCCAAATGTTGGTCTTCTCTTTTTCTTTCTGATTTAAGCATTTTTTTTATTACCTGAAACTGAACGATTTCAGTTTTCATTGAGTAAGTGGCATTTATTGCTATAGACAAACTAATAATTCAGGTAACAAGCTGTTCATGGACTTGAAAGCAACTCAGTTTTGTTTTTATAGGTTGCTGACATGTCTCTCTCTCTTCTAGATGTAATAGCAAAATATTTGACACTCAAGAGAAATTCAAAAATTAGACACATCTAATTTACTAGAAGTCTTAAATTAGATGCACAGGAAAACAACACAGGCACCTTTCCTCAAAACCCTAAATCCCCTGTCCCAGCAATTTGTTTTAAAGTTAATTCAGAAATTGCAAGACTTTTTTGGGGGTAGTAAGAGTAAAATAACCTTTTTTTAATTAATTCAATATTGTCATAGGTAGAATATGGTTAAATAATTCATTTATGAGACAATAAGCATCTATAAGTATGATAGAGCATTTTCCTACAGTAGGTACTGTATTATATTCATATACAACTAGATAAATGTGCAGTGCTTTTCCAAGAAGCAAAGAAGGACAGTCTTGAAAGTTGTTTTTAATCCTTTTCTGTTTTTATCCAAGCTGCTGGGACCTTGTTTATTGAAAGGCCTACAATAAATGTCTAATTTCCCTTATCTTTTGTTATAAATTAGATGGGATTCAACTATGGGTTCAGTCATCCACAGGTTTCCTCATATTTATTTCTTAATTACAATTATGAAATTCTGAAATGCTACTGAGGTATCACAACTGAGACAGAAATAGCCCAAAATCTGACTTTTCAGTCCTCTGTTCACAGTCAAGTTAGTTCAGAGATACAGAATTTTTTGTGGTGTTAAGCTGTGTTTTTGTCGCAAATCCACTTGACTCTCTTATTGGACTATCAGGTTGTGTGGATTTAATCTCTCAATTCAATGTGAAGGTTTGAAAATCTCTGGCATTTGATATTAGCTGTGATTGCTCTTTGAAATTTATATTGAAAATACGTCTGCCATATGCTTGCTTGTGACAACTTCTGTTAATAAGAAATTCCCTATCATTGGAGATGATGCTTGTAGCAGGAGAGCTGCTGCCCAAGCTCCTGTGGGCTTCAGAAATGTGCTCAAAAAACGAAGTTCCCTCCCTGTAGTTCTTCGTGCATCTCTGCAGAAAACTTTTCCACTAAAGATATTCCTGCATTTCTCTCACAGGACTAAGAAATCATGTTGTTATATCAAACTTTGTCAGACTGCATCTGTAAATTTTCTGCATTTGGAAAATAAATTCTAAGTGTAGCCACCATTAACATCCACAAATATAGCAGTAGAGAACATTTTACTACCTGGACTGAATATATCAGTTCTCAACTGATTCCTTCACTGTTCCAACGAAACACCTTCACCCCTAGAAGTTCTTTCCAACCACTGCTCTCATACTGTTTGCGTTGACCTGTGGTGTTGTAGAGAAGGAAGGATGCTGCTGATTCCCTGTTGTATCTGCACCACGTGTGGATACTTATAAATGTTTACAGGCATTCGGTTATTGCATTATTGCAGTACTGTTATCTTTGGCTTTTTACTTACGCTAATATTTTGACCAGAATTTTTGTACTTGTATATTTCGAATAAATCAAGTAAGGGGCAGTGCTGATGTAATACATTTGTTATGGTACTTTTAGAAGAGTTATCAGTCAATAACTCATAGTTGTTAGTCAATAACTCATAGACTACAGTTAGCAGTCTTGGAGCAAATAGAGTTTTCAAGTTTTTTGAAAGCACAGAGCATATCCAGCTCTGCAAGTCCTCCTTTGGTTCATAAACTGCATGCAGCTAGCAAATCATTGAGTCTGTCTGAAAAATTTCCTAGAAGACACAGTAAATGAGAAAGGGAGGGAGGTGAGTACTTTGGGTAAAAGATAAAAGATGCAGCAGAGAAATTCTTATTAATTTGAACCTTAACCTGTTGCTCCTTGAATATTGTATAGTTTAACACTGAATTCAATGACAGGAGCACCCGGACATCAATGTACTTATCAGGAGTGGCTAACATTAATTTGGTTAGTTACTGAGCAACACCAGAGAGCATTACATTCCTACCTAGCAGTGGAACAATGAGTTTCTAAGAGTTAATTTAAGCTCTTCCTCAGGGGTAGCAAATCAACCCAGACACGAGCTGTATTTCGTAGAAACTAGACACCAACTTCTAAGAGGGGTGTAATTTGGGGGGCTGGGGGGAGAGCTGGGGAATTGAAAGAAATACACTAAACCCCACAAAGCATGGGACTTAGAAATCTTCAAGTGCATGCAAGATAGTAACAAAAGGTTCTCACAGGACAGCTGAACAGGGAGTGGGAACGAAGAACAGCTGAAGTGGAGAAAAGGTGAAGCAGCTGTTCTCATTTTTTTTCCAATTGGTTTTGGGAGGAAAGTGAGATTTAGCTTGCTGATGGATCTGTTTCTTGGTGGCTGCTATACATTGACTGTCTCATTCCTTGTCTCCAGGATGTGAAAATAATAATTTGCCAGTTCTGTGATAAAGAAGCGAGACAAGAACCAGTGGAACAGAGGAGATGAAGATGTGTTAACTTTTGCTGATGGTTGGATACATGGTTGATGTTCCCTGAGGTACCAGTGTTGTCTTCTTGCAAGTTTGTATTCTGCTGTTTGGATTTGTTTTCTCAGTTAATTCCTTTCCCTTTGCTAGAACTCAAATGCTTATTCTGAAGGTAAGTGTTGCTTACTTCTTGCCCAGGCTTCTGAAGGGAGAGAGAAAAATGTGAGGTTTCAAGACAGTGCCATTTAGAAGTTTCAAAACTTAGCAAGTAGAGAGATCTACAGACCTCTCTGTGTCTTCCACCTTCCTATTCTCAATCCTATTGCACAGACAGTCTGTGATTATTAGAGACTACTTTATTTTCACTTTTGTTTTTTCTTGTGTATTGTTTTTGAGAAAGATGAGGGCAGATGAAGCTAAATAATTTTGACAAATGGATATTTATAAGAATGTTTTGTGATTGTTAAGAAATCTGTAAAGTTCTTTCTTATGATTCATGTTTTTTGGAGGGTATTGAGTTTTTTTTTTTTTTTGAGCATGCATTCCATGAAAAAATTTCAAGCAGACAGTACAGGTGATGAATTTTTAAATTATAATTAAAGCCTACCTAATGTAGCTCCCGCAGCTGTGGACAATAATCATCCTGGAATGCCACTGTTTTCTGCATGTTACAGTGGGTTTTAAATAGAACACGAACATCAGGGTGAGGGTACAATATTTTAGAAAGGTGCTGTTTCTACCATCTTTAATAATTGGGCAACAACATCAAAGATAGTGAAAAACAAAGTAAGTTGTGATTGTGTCAGGAATGTATTTCAAACAAAAGACTTTGTATTTTGCTTATTTCCTTCCCTGTCTTTTCTCTGGCTTTCCCCTTTCCAGTTATCTGTCGGAGTGCTGTAAACTATATTAGCTCGAAACCATGCAATCAAAAGTGGTTTGATCAAATTAATTGTTATTTTAACATAATTAATTTTCACTAGATAGAGCCATAACTGAGGGATTAAGATAAAAATTCCTTGCATGCTCTTGTGTCTATAGGAAATTGGTAATTTATGTCTGTTGCAATCATGTGGTTTTCTTCAAATTGGGAGTTACTGGGAAACATATAGTGCATTTTAATTCTGCTGGTACCAATCCACATACTCTATTGGGTTTTCTTTCTTTTTTTTAATATACTTTTAATCTTTTTATTTTGAAATATGTTGCTGGATTTATTCACTTGAATTGCTTTTTATCAAATAGATTTGAGGAGGGTCAGGGATAGAGTAGATAAAAGAGGGGGGCAAGAGTTATTAGTATATGTGAGAGAACTGTATTCTCTCTTTAATTACTTTCTCTAGAATGTGTCTACTGATAGTTAACTAACCTTTAGGTAAAATATGACTCAACTACTGTGAAACATGTCACAACTACATTAAGAAAAATTCTGAGGAATTTTCTTTATACAATTAAACAAATCTTTCAGTAAATGCACTTCAGTTGTGAGTTCTGTGAGGAAAGACAAAAATAATGACTTCTTTGTGAAACTCTGTATTTCTTTCCAATAAAGTTTCATGGTTAAAGCCCAGCCAGGAACCAAGCCCCACACAGCTGTTCACTCTCTTCCCCACCAGGAGGATAAGGGAGAGAATCTGAAGGATAAAAGCCAGAAAACTTGTGGGTTGAGATGAAGGCAGTTTAATACGGAAAGCAAAAGCCACACACGCAAACAAAGTAAAAGAAGGAACTAATTCACTGCTTCCCATGGGCAGGCAGCTGTTCAGCCATCTCCAGGAGAGCAGGGCCCCATCACGTGTAATGGTTACTTGAGAAGACAAATACCATCACCCCAAATGTTCATACTTTACCCCTGTTTCCCTCCAGTTTATATACTGATCACGATGTCATATGGTCTGGAATATCCCTTTGGTCAGTTGGGGTCACCTGTCCCAGCTGTGTCTCCTCCCAACCATCCCTGCACCCCCAATTTCCTCACCAGTGTGTCAGTGTGAGAAGCAGAAAAGGCCTTGGCTCTGTGTGAGCCCTGCTCAGCAATAACAAAAACATCTCTGTATTATCAGCCCTGTGCTCAGCACAAACCCAAAACACAGCCCCATCCCAGCCACCGTGAAGACAGTCAATTCCACCCCAGCCAAAACCAGCAGAGAAGTCCACACTGTCATTTGATTTGCTTGCACATTATGTTTAGTTTTATGTAAACAGAGTGTATTTGCAGATCTGATCTGAAATATTCCATCATGCATGTTTTACTCATGCATGAGAATAACTCCAACATTAAATAAAACCTTGCAATAAAGGAACGCTATGAAATATAGGACAAATTTCATAAATAGCCTCGTTTTCTGAATGAATAAAATATTTTTTTTCTATTGTTCTCTTGCATCACTCCAGAAGCACCTTGTTAAAATTCTGAGGATATGCTATCTGTTTGTGTTTTTTTGGGTTGTTGTTGGTTTTTTTGGTTTTGTTTTGTGGGGGTTTTTTGTGTGTTTTTTTTTTTGTTTGTTTTGTTTTGGTTTGTTTTGTTTTTGTTCTTTTTTAATTGTGTTTGCATCCATCTGCCAGGCATTGCTATCCTATTCTGGCTAAATGTAAGCCTCCCTTTGATTTCTGAGAAGCAGAAGAACTTCTGGGTGGACTAGACTATGTCAAAATAAAAAGTATTTTAAAAAAAAAAAGTATAAAAAACCCAGAAAGAACATGCCTTTCTTTCTCTACAAGGTCAAATGCTTAATCCTTTTCCTCAGATTATACAAATTCATCAGTGCCCAGTGGGCCTGTCTGCCATTGCCCTGAACCTCACACAGTCACTTGGCTGGTACAAAATAAATGTAAAGACATGTAAAATGCTATTTAAATCAGAATGGTCTTCTTTTACATCAGCTCTATAATGGCATAAATGACTACATAAATTACAGCAGAAAGTGAGATTTTTTTCATCATGACATTTGAAGCAAGGTAGACCCTCAGTATAAATTCAGCAGTTCCTTTCCATTTTTGTTTGCTTGCAAAGAAGACTTGAGTTTTTCAGGAGCAGCACTAATCTGAAGTGTTAGAACCTGCAAGGCTCTGTCTGAGTCATGCTGACAGGTGAGAGTAAACAAGTATAAAAATGGAAAGTGTTTCTCTACAGACAGGGGAGGGAGTTTCTAGCTGAGTATGGAAAACAGGAAGGTCCGTCTTCTGATGCTTGCTAACTGTTTCATCTGAGTTTGAGCTGGACCAGCCTTTAGCTGATGGTTTAAATTCATTATTTATATTTATTATTGGTCACTTTTCACAGGGAAATCATTAGATGACCAAACTCTACAGTCCAAAGCTCTGGTGAACTGACTCGTCTAAAAAAGATTCTTTTAAAACCAAGTTCCTTATCCTTTTGTCATTACATCATAAGAATAAAGTGTTTTAAATACTTCTAGTAGCAGAATTCTATAACTATTTTGTGTAGAACTAGCCATTTCTCATTAATGTATGATTTTTTTTTTCCTATTAAATATCCTAGGACAAACTTTCCCTTAAAGTAGAAGAAATCACAGAATCATTAGGGCTGGAAGGGACCTCTGAAGGCAGGTGACACAGGAATGCCTCCAGGTGGGTTTGGAATGTCTCCAGAGAGGAACACTCCACGACCTCCCTGAGCAGTTGTTCCACTGCTCTGCCACCCTCAGCATAAAGAAGTTCTTCCTCACATTGAGAGGAAACTCCTTATGTTTTAGTTTCTGGCCATTGCTCCTCATTCTGTTGCCGGGCAACACTGAAAAGAATCTGGCACCATCCCCTTGGCACCTGACTTTGAGATATTTATATGCATTAATGAGATCCCCTCTGTCTTCTCTTCTCTAGGCTAAACAAGGCCCAGCTCTAGCAGTTTCTTCTCATAAGAGATATGCTCCAGATCCCCTTTGTGGCCTCTGCTAGACCCTTTCCAGTAGCTCCTTGTCTTTCTTGTACTGAAGAACCCAGAACTGGGCACGACACTCCAGGTGTGGCCTCCCTAGGATCAGGTAGAGGGGGAAGGATTGCCACCCTCGACCTGCTAGCCACGCTCTTCAAGATGCCCCCTAGGGTACTAATGGACGTGAGAGGAAAGTCATAATTGTGCTCATCTTACCAAGTTTGCTTTTTTACTTCGTAGTGTCCAAATCATAAATCCATTCCACTTACTATGTACTGTACCTTGTAATTCTGATACACAGGGGAAGCAAAATGTACTTTGCAAATCCATTGTCAGCCAAAGTGAAGTGGGAAGGCAGATCCCCAAACTGTGCTCAGGTCCTTGACCTTCTTTGATTGACACAAATGCACATGACTGATGCAGTGGCAGGCTCAGCAAGCCATGAAGTAGTTTTCTTTAACCAGGGAATTGTCCACGTCTGAGAGTGTTACTTATATGGGGTGTGTCTGTGAATAAATATTTTTGAAGTTTGTGTGTTAATGGTGACTTTACAGCAGAACTGAATCTCTTGCCAAGACTGCAGTGCATGATGCATGTGAGCTGAACAACAAAATGTTGAACAGGGTGTCTCCTGGGTGTGTGAAGAGCTGATGGAAATACACTTGAATGCTTAACCTGACCAAATTCAGTGCTTTTAAAAATAAACAAAAAAACCCAAACCCCTTGTTTCAAGGACAGTGTTGTGCTTGCATGACTTATGTTTGCTAACAAATCAAGTAGCTCCTACTCTCTGTATTACAGTGTGGGTTTTTTAGATTTTGGGGGGGTTCTGTTTTTTTAAGAAGTTTCACCAGGCTCCACCTTCTGGCTATTAGGCTGTAGAAAATTACAGCCTAAAAGTAGTGACTAGACACAGTTTGAGCACTGTGTTTGGAAAGGGTGGATTTCTCCTGGCAATGGATCCCGTAGCATTATCCTAGCTAATCCTAAAAAAATCCCTTTCCTCTTGTACATGCTGCAGGATGGTCTTTCAGGCTTATCCTGTACCATTAAGGTGATTAGGATACCTGCTATAGAAAAGAGGTGTTCAGAGCCTGCGGTCACCCAAGAGGAAAGAGGCAGAAATATAGCAGTGAAACGGAGGCAAGGAAACAAAACCATTCATTGTCATAGTATTTAAAATATAGAAGTTGGGTTCTTAAAATATTTAAGCATTTTCGATAGCTGCTGTGCCTCAGCTGTTAAATACTGCTCCTTTACTGAAACCTGATAAACGTGTGAGAACTCTGTTAAATTAATGTAGGGCTGGCAGGTTTTGTACAAGGAATTTTTACCTTTTATAAGATATGCTAGGAGTGCTCATTGTTGCTTATTATCTTCCGACTCAGGGTAAGTCTTTCAGACATGCACTTATGATGTAGCTAAGGGGCGGTTTAACTGAAGTGCTATTTTATTTCAGCAAATTAGTGCTTGCTCAGCTTAATCCTTGCTCTACTTCATTGTATGTGTGCAATATACTTAAAAGGTCAAAAGTTTAATACATCATATTTTATGGATAATTTGATGATGTCTCTAATTGTGACCATTTCAAATGTCTTGGTAACATTTATTATTAATGATATTCGAAGGAAAATATACAGGTGAGGATAAGCCCGTGACAGAGCTGTCGTTACAAATCTTTTCTGAATGTTTTGCCCCAGGATCTGGATAAATATCTTATTCTCCAAACATCACATAAATAAAACTTTTCTCAATGCTGATTGTGATCAGTGGCCTCACAGTAAGTAATTCCCTCAGTGGGAGCTCCCAGTTCTGCACTCACCAATATCTGCAGTGTGTGGATGGGTTGTTGTGCTGGTGTTGGCTGTCATGTCTCTACCTTTTGCACCTCTTGCAACATTCTCACCTTTTCTGATTATCTTCCACGGCCTGTTTGGATTTTTTCCTGGAATACCTTTTACCTTGCTGCTGCCTCACAGACCTGCCTGTGCCCTGCTCACATATCACTTTATAATCTCAGTATTGAGCATCCTTTGGAAAGCACAATGCTGCCTAAAGTTATAGTCTTCATTAACCAATCTATCAGGATGAAGGATAAAGACTGCTTGGCAAAAACTATGACCTTTATAGTGATAAATATGTCGTCCTATTCATCATAATAAATATAAAGCATTGTCCTGACTCCCTGCACATTTTATGAAGAATACTGTTATTCCATGTGTGCCATTTGTATGTATGCAGGATCTTTATTTAAGGATTAAATATAAATAAACACAAGCATGAAGGTTGAATAAGACAGATTAATGTAATTTAAGAGATGTAATTAAAACACCATAGACAGGAAATTTATTACTATTAAAATAATTTTAGAAAACATTTTTCTATACTAAAGATATAATTTGTATTTTTGCGGCTTGATTAACACACTGTGATGAAATTCTAAAGCTGCACAGCATTAATTGTCAGAGAACTAAGGCTAAAGCCTAATATTTTAATTTTAATGGGTTCAGAGCAGTTTAATGCTGTTCAGTTCTGCATATTTCTGTGTGTTTTAAGCAGCTGAAAAATGCTTTGAAATTAGGGAAGATTAATTGTTTTAAATTTAAGCTGGCTCAATGTATAGGGCACTTGATTGTGACTAAGAATATTCAGTCTCTAACTTTGTCACCTTTTCACTGCTCTCTAATATGATCTATACCAACTTCTAACCCTCATTTTATTTTGACTCTTCTATAACTTCAGTGGACTCTACTGTTGTTGTACTTTCAACCCTTTTATAGAATTTCAATCATCTTGGGGTCCTGATCTTGAAATCTTTTAGATACATGGTAGAAAATAACAAATACTATGTATAAATGTGAAAAAGTTGTATATAAATAAGATACTGATATCAACCCACTATGTACTCATGATACTTCTCTTTTCCTGTAGCCCCAGATTTTATGTCCCTAAAGTTTGCACTGGGCAGGTCTTGCAGCCATCACAATTTTCAAAGAAAGAGGAAAATATCCTTCAGGTTTAATTTTGGCTTTGACAGTGCAATGCAAACTTTCTCTATGATTCATAAGCAAAAATAAATCATTGAACAGTTAACTATATAGTTACTGATAATTGATTGTCTACCACAATGTACTTCTGTTTGTGACTAAAAATGGCAATTTTATACAGTGGAAAAGCAGTCACCCCCAACATTCCAGTTCTACTTTGTACTTTGAAAGAAATCCAGGGTTCAGATTTTAAGCCTGCAATACGTTTATATTTGTGTGTGTCTTTTCTGGGATCTATACACTAAAGATAGAGGTGCTTCATAGTAAAGAAAACAGAACTCACGTATATGATGGAGGAACTGTGGGCTGAAATGTGATCAGCATTACAGTGGAGGCTAGACTAGGTTGTGATGTTGTTATATTCTGATTTTAAAAACTGAGTCACCAAGCTGATTAAATCTTTTGTGCTCAAAGAAATATCACTTTATGATCCCTTGTTTTTGAAATGAAGTATTAAAAGGTTTCTAGTGCATTTAAAATATAAGAAACTTTAAAACCAGGATTTTTTTGTCTGTTTGTTTGTTTGCTTTTCCCCCGGTACACTTACTGTGCAAAGTAATCAGCTTCCAGGTGGAAGAGTTGCAATTTATTCTCCTCTTGTGCAGTTTCAACCCAACAAAATTTGTCGAGTGTAATCCTTATGTTATTAGGAAATAACATAATGGTATTTTCTTTCTTACTTCATAAGTTTTATCTTCCTACCTCAACCATGACACTTGCAAGTAAAAAAAAAAATGATCAGGGAAACAAACAGGATTTTTTTTTCGAGGTTATTTTCCCTTTTAATAGTAGTGGGATATATTAGGACTCGGAGGGTGGTTTGTTTGTTTATTTGTTTAGAGGGGGCAGGTGCTGACATTTTTTTTTAATGAAAGGAAAATAACATTTTAAACAGGCTACAGGTCCCTGAGATGTTTTTATTAGTAGTAGTTTATTCTAAATTTGTAAAAAACAGACTATAGCAACACCCATTTGTCTTTTCCTTTAAATAAATCAGGCTTTGTTTTTACTGCTTAAAAGTGTGGAAGTATTTTATGTTCACTTAAAATTTGCTTCAGGCAGCTTCTGTGACTTTATCTGCTCATGTAAAGAACAACAGAACATTCCAAATAAGCAGTATTGCTGTAGTGTTTGATACAAAAAGGTTTCAGCTATATGTGTCTGTATCTACATATCTTCACTTTCCCCTGGAGCTTCCAACAGATAAGTAACGTTTGGGATAAATCTAGATGGAAGAATAATAAAAACTGAAAAAATACTGTTAATATTTTTGATCAAACCCAGTTATATTTGATCCTTAATGATTTAATTAACTCTGGTTTTGTTTGAAATTAGGAAAAAATTGTTCTGTGCTAGTATTCTTCCAACAACTACTTGAAGATATAAGTCTGTTCTTTGGCACTATTAAGGAATATTTTGTAACTGAACTGTTCTGGAGTGTTTTTTCCTTCTCTTATACCTCAAACTTTTACCAGAAAAAGAGCATTCAGGTCACTGAAAAATATTTCAATTGGCTACAAGTCTCTTCTTAGCACAGATGGGTTCAAATTATGAAAATGGTTTACTAAGAGGGTTTATCTGGAGATACTATCAGTCTGATGAAGGCTGAACAGAATACAGCTGCAGGCAAAAACAGCCAATTACCTGAGCAGCCTTTTTCCACCATTATTTTCAATTTGAGCTAGAAACCCTGTCCCTGATAACTCATAACCCATCACCCAGAGTCTTTAGTCATAGTGACCTGAGGGTAGAAATCAAATCTCTCCTGAAAAGTTAAAGAAAATACAAAAATGTTCTTTCTGACTTGTATGTAATCCAGGAAAATTTTCTCACTCTGCTGGGACTTCATTGCTATGAACCTTTTGACCAAATTTATCAGGCTGATGGAGATTTGGTAAAGCTTTAGAGAGTGCCATTAAAATCTGTATCCATTGAAATTAAAATTACTTTCTCTTCTTGCACAGAAAGCAAATGCAAAGTTGGTAATAAAAGGACCTTCTATTAAAGAAGATTGCTTGTGTCAAAAATGTGCACTTTAATATGACTGCCTTTGAGCTTATTAGGTTTTATCAAAGTTGAATGTATTGGAAGCTGAGGAAAAAAAATGAATTTTAAAATGAAGCCTAACACTGAGATAGTGTGTAAAAAATGGTAGCCAAGATGAGACTGCACAAAAGTTGTGTGTTCCAGAACCAAATAAAAAATGGTTTAAGGTTAGAAAATTATTTGAATGAAAATTATTATGTGTTAAAGATGATAGGGCTTGAAATCAATTGAGTGATTTCACATTATTAATATCTGCTACCTGTAACTGTGCTTCTTCATAGGTGAAATAGCAGATCTTGAAAGCAAAGGAAAGCAGATATCCAGTCAGGAATAACTTTTCAGTGTGGTTTGTTTCACTTGTTGTTTTGGCCCATAACATGTACTCAGTAGTACAAAACGCACGGATGAATTCCAGGACACCTGTAACCAATATTTCAAGAAGCACATGACCTGTCAGTTCACCCTGGAGTGTCAGTAAACAAATACTTCTGTTAAGTAGACCTCAGACGAACCAGGGGCTGTGCAGAAAGGATGATGGGACACGATGAGCATTGGGGATAAGACTGGTAAGGACTTTCAAGGTACTAAATATCATAAGCGAAAGAGCTGAGGTTTGGTCAACCAGATTGAGTTGTCCCAGGTGGAGTGTGTGAATATGACTATAGCACAGAAATCTTCCCCACCCAACCCATGTTTTCTCTGGTGGGAAAACACAGATTTCTGAAGTACCTTGGATTTTACCAGTGCTAAAAGAAGAATTTTGCAATCACTTTTTAAAGTAGTAGTTCAGATTTTTTTTTTCTTTTTTCTTCTCTTACTTTTCCCTCTGTTTCTCTTCCTCTGTACTCTTGCTCAAGTATAAGTATCAGTATCAGGACAACTGTCTCCAACCTATTCCAGGTGAAAGTGATCTGGTTCCCTGGCATTTTGCATATTACTGATGAAGAAACTTTAAGTTACTTTTCTACCCAACTAGTTTGAGGTTGTCATTTTCCTATTGCAAGTTCAGAAATGTCAATTATCAAAAGTTATTATCAGTTTATTGTATGTCGTGGTTTCTGAGAGGAAAAGTTTGCTGGGGCTCGGCGGAGGCTTCATTTCATTTTTTAGAAATGAGGTGGTAGGGACAGCTGAACTCCCTCTGACTTCTTTCTTGGAGGGGGGAAAGTGAAGCAATGGCATCTTTCATGCCATTGACAAGGGTAACTTAGGGCTGTCTGGAGATCGCTGAGAGGCACGATCATGGAATCACAGAATAGCTTAGAAGGGACCTTAGAGACCACTTGGTTCCAAACCCTCTGCCGTGGACAGAGACACCTTTTAACAGACCAGGTTGCTCAGAGCCCTATGCAACCTGGCCTTAAGCACTTCCAAGGATGTGGCATCCGCAGCTCTGGGCAATCTGTTTCAATGCCTAATCACCCTCTCAGAAAGAATTTTTTCCTTATATCTGATCTAAACCTACTCTGTTTGAAGCCATTCCTCCTTGTCCTGTCACTACATGTCCTTGTAAATAGTCCTTCTCCATCTTTCTTGTGGACTCCCTTCAGGTACTAGAAGGCCACATTTAGGTCACCCTGAAACCTTCTCTTTTCCAGGCTGTAGAAATCCAATTAGGGCCTTTCCTCAGAGGAAAGGTGTTCCATCCCTCTAATCATCTTGGTGGCCTCCTCTGGACTCACTCCAACATGTCCATGTCCTTCCTGTGCTGGGACCCCAGGGCTGGATGCAGCACTGCAGGGGGGGTCTCACCAGAGCTGAGCAGAGGGGCAGAATCACCTCCCTTGACCTGCTGGTCACATTGCTTTGGATGCAGCCCAGGACACGTTTGGTTTCTGGGCTGCAAGTGCACATTGCAGCTCCTCTCCAGCCTCTCACCCACCAGCACTCCCAAGGCCTTCTCAGCAGGGCTGCTCATGATCTGTTCATCCCCCTGCCTGTGTTGACACCAGGGGCAGCACCTTGCTCTTGGTCTTTTTAACCCTCATGACATTCTCATGGGCCCGCTTCCAGGGTTTGTCCAGGTTTAAGCTGGTAATGTCTATGGCTTGGGAAGATGGCCACTGTTTCTGAGATCCCAGATAGAGAAGAGACCTAACGGGTATTTTCCTTGCTGCTCTAGCAATTTTGGTGTGTTGTTCTGTGGTTCGAAAGAAACGCCAAAGTCTATTCCTACCACCCTCCTAACCTTCACCCAAAAAAGTTATTGAAGAAACTTTTATTGTTTCAAGGGAGCAGATTTAGGAAGTAAACGATGACAGGAACAGATACAAGCAACCAGAACGCTTTGCCTGTTATACCATGAGGAATATGAAGTTTCATGCAGTAAAATAAAAAAAAAAATCTTATGACTGTTGTCTCCTTCTCTGTGAGTCGGAGGTATTTATATATCTGTGTATGTACATACAGTATACATTCTAAACCAAACCAAAACAAAAGCTGCTTGAATGCCAAAATTTTCTTAGAAAACTGAGACATAGAAAAAATTCAGGGAAGCTGTTAAAAAAAAAAAAGGTATGAATTCAGACTTATTTTGGAATTTATCCTCATTTATGAGGTTAATAACACTTTTGCATAGGTTGAGCTAATACACACAAAATAAGAAATAGGTCTATTTGTGAATCTTGTGATTCTTCAAGAAAATGTGAAAGGGTTACCTAAAGCCATATTTTGTTTGGAAATCACTGGAGTTTTAAAGTACTATGGCTTATGTTGAAAATGAATGTTTTGCATCTTTTCTATTTTAGAAGGTGGGAAATTCCGGTTAATTCCAGACTATCACTTGCTGAATTTAGGTTTGTGTTGGATACCACTTTGCTTGAAAACTGTTTTTCATGTTGCACTCAGCTTGTGGATAACTTGGTTTTTTATCCCAGATGGTTTAACAGTATTTCTTTAAATGAGCCATCAGCTAAATGTGTCTGAAGGGACTTTGTGAAGTAGACCTCTAAATTTCGTTTAAAAAATACCGTAAGTCTGTGTTATAAGAGACGTAAGGTTCCATAATTATGTCATTTATTCACAGTGGAGTTTATATTAATTCACCTGTGGGAGGTGAAGTGTAACCATGACATGCAGTGGAAAATGTCTCCAGACTGGCAAAGTGAGAAGGAGGAGATCTGTGAGATAATGAGACCCTGCAAGAGGCTTTGGACACACATAGTTGTGTGACAATTAATAAGAATACAGTTCACTTTCCAAGAAGGCTTGGAAAACATCTGTAATATGCTCCGAGAAACCACTTCATACTGTGTTTTGTTTATTTATGGTTATAATAATTAATATTTATACCTAGCATGGCTAAAGCAAACAATCTTTTTTGACTCTTCTGAAATGGGATTGATTCCCCCTAAAATAGAATTGATTCAATATAGAGAAAATCTTATATTTCTAGCAGGGTTGCTAAATCCTCAGAATGTTATAGGTGTGTATGACCTGGATAAAAATCGTAAATGTATATATAGTTCTTATCACTTAAGACCTTTGAACATCTCACAGAGATAAAAAGCATTTGTCACATTTTTGAAGGGGTTTTCATTGACAAAGGCTTCAATCATGCAGAAAGCTGTTTCCAGATTTCCATAAAACAAAGCGGACACCATTAACATGATAAATTGCTCCTAGACAACAATCTTAGCTGACTACCCGAGTGCTACCCAGTGATTCTGTTATCAGTGATTTGTCCTTCAGTTTTCAGCAGAATGAAAGTGAAGGACTTGCAACTAATTGTGCCAGGAAAACAGAGCTAATTTGTTCATACTGAAAAAAATAAATATTCCAAGCCGTTCGAGCTGAGCATAAATCATATCATATACAATAATAAAGAATTATTAATAGCTGTACTGTCCTACAGAGAGTCTGAGGCTGATATTTTGTAGTAAAATTACTTCTTGAAAGGTCTAGAAATTTTTTTAAAAGCATGAAACCATGTTCTTCTAAATGTTTCTGAAAATTCTGTCTTCCAACAAGTGATATGGACCTGTACTTTTTTAATCAGTACTAATGGAGAGGAGAAAATAAAGTTTATGTATATAAATATATTCTGGACTCCCATTATTACCAAATTTCATTCTGATAAAGATATCTGGTTTCTGATCTATTTTTAATTCTAACCTATCAAAATGCAAAGCAAGAGGCTAATGGATACTTTAAGCAATATCATGCTGAACTACTAGTCTGCTCTAAGTACTCTTTTTTATCTATTCCCAGCCAGACTGACAGTTCAGAATATAAAGTTTCCTACCAAAGGAGAAAACCTGACCTCAACAGAGAGTTCAAACATTCTCCTCTTAAAGATGCCTTTTTTTTTTTTTTCGTAACTCTTTTGGAATAAGATTAAAGGAGCTGTGACACCGATGTAGACAATTTTAGCTATTTTGCTCACCATGAAATATTTTCCCTGTAAGCAAATATTATCCATAATGTTAGCTGTGCCTTTTGTTCTATGATTATGTCCTCTTATACTTTCATCTTGCACCTTTTTATTGTTCTGGGGAGCATTTGTTGTTGTGATTTTTATAAATAATAAAAAAAAAAAAAGAAGAAGAAAACCATTTCTTGCATTCTTAACTATCATATTTTTCTGCCTTTGCAGTTTCTGTTGGTGTTGTAGGCATTCCTTTGATTAAGAAATGGAGTTCGGACAATAGGTTTGAACAAGAGGAAATACTGCTTTTAACTTTGAGGTGATCAGTGTAATTTCGGTCTGTATAGTCTTGGTTTTAAATTAGACTTGGATTGCATTGCTGGCCAAAACAGGATGATGTTGTGTTCTTGCCCAAAAAAACCCCAAAAAGGTATGAAAAAAATATAATTGAATTGGAAGAAAAAACAAGAATAACAAAACAAATATGTAATTTCATAACTGTGTGTTCTAAACAACTGGTTTAAGTCATCTACTAATATTCCAATCTATTTTACTGCGGAGCTAGTTCAGCTTCACTGTCATGATCAAAATAGACCTTGAGAAGTGGTACTCACAAGAGTTGCAGGATAAAGACATAATTGATATTTTATTTTACTTTTTTAATATTGATGATTTTTACTTTTATTTTTTTCTTTCAAATTAATGAAACATAGAAAGATAATAGCCCCTCTTTGGACTTTTAAACGAAACAAATACCAACCCGAAGAGAAATATAACAAGGTTTGAGTTTCAGGATTAGGTCAGCAGTTCTAGAGAGATATGAATGTTGATCTTTCTTGAATTGAATCTTAAAGTAGCAAAACTTCCTCCGTCATATGCTGAAATTGTGTTCCCTGACTGCGTCACTGTTTAATGTTTTCTGCGTTGGATTTTTTGGGGGTTGTTTTA
>VXAY01001848.1:230645-492534 GCA_013399855.1 Oxyruncus cristatus
TTTGAGAGGGAAACCAAGATCCCACTTCATTCTGTCTTCCTCTTACTATTATGACAAATTCACAGTGGAGGAAACTTTTTAGAGGTCAGGAGAAATCCTCACTAGATGACAAATAGGACTGTAATTTGATTGTGTGCTTGACCAGAGCTCTGCAATGCATAATGAGGGGTGAACATTTCCAGCGTTCAGGTTACTTTTTTTTTGCGTGGTGGGAGTTTGGGGACCTGAACAATTTCTACACTGATGTTCCCAAATATATTGACAGGATTTTGATTCGATTATTTTACTTAATTTTTCTTTTCCATTTCAGTTTGGTGTCATCATATTTCAAATGCTTATTATTATTTAAAAGATCATGCTCTATTTTTCTTTGTCTGTTGCTCCTTAACGCTGTTCTCCTAAGTACTAATGTGCTGCTTGGGCCTTCATCAAACTTGTTCTGCATTAAAAAGCACAAGGATTTAGAAAACTGTTAGTTCTTGATTTTACTTCTGCAATATATAAAAAACTATTTTATGTCTGTGAAAGTTTCTGGTATGTGTTTTACTCAGTATATACTCTGGGAATGGATGTCTAGAACTGAAAGTAAGAATACCCTGAACTATAGATGTAAAAAGAAGCAGTTTAGGGGTAAAAACACAAATTAAGAAAGATGAAGAGAAAGCAGAAAGTTCTCTAAGGAAATAGAATTTTCAGATTTTATGGATTTGTCATTTGCCAGTAATCTGGCTTGGTCATTCTCAGACTGTCCTCTGTAGAGCACTTTTATGTAGTCTGAGGAGTTACTTTTCTCAAAATTGTGCAGCAGTGATGAAAAATTGAAATTACAAGGTGGACCCCATATCCAAGGAAATTTCACTTGAGTCGTGGCTTCAAGGAGAATTGCCTCTGTTCTCTATATTTCACTGTTTTATGGTATTCTCAGACATAAAATGAAGTTTGTTTCTTGTTTAATATTTTTGTACTGTAAGGACAGCTGAGATTAGTATGCTGTTGGTATTAAAATCAGAGAGACAAAAGAAAACCAGCTAAATAGCAGAATCATCTGGGAGCATATAGTTTATAGGGCTAAATATGTACATCAAACAAACAGATGAATACAAATATTAACAAGTTAAAAAATCTGTTCTTTTAGTGGCCGCAGAAAGGAGAATAATCATATTATTTTAAATGTACCTTCCCCTCAGAGCAATGAACAAAACAGGTTCAGTGTTCATGTTAAAGTTATTCTCCTAAATAGTGTGGTAACAGCGTTTGCCATGTACCTGCAGTATGTTGCCTTGCAAAGTATTTGCAACCAGGACATGCATTTAAATTACTGGATAGCAGCTGCCATACAGGAATGAGAGAGAGGAAGGCTCTTTGATGATAAAAAAAAAAAAATTCCCCTCTATGCAAATAAAACACCAGCTGAAATGCATAGTAGAAGTCAAATAGGATTATGATCTTAGTGCAAAGACAGTTTCCTTTCAGGTGAATTAAATCTGATGGTGAGGCATTCGATTATAGAAAAGAATGAATTGTGTTGCAACCTAAGATATATAGGATACTGAAAGGGAAAAATATTATGACAATGGAAGGTGATAAGAAATACCCTTAAAAGAAACTTGGAAGGTATTTGTTTTGTGGGGAAAAAAATAGATGACTAAAGGGAAAATGATTAAGTATTCACAGAATGAATGTAACAACCACAACTATCAAATATTTCAATTAACCATTTTTTCAGTTTTGCTAAACTTCATTCTGCATGTTAGGCTAGAAAGTTTTCATACTAAGCTGTATGTTTGTGTTTTGTCTATTACATATTCTTTGAACTGCGTCATCTTAATTGCACATTTCTCTGTCTTCTCTTTTATTTCTACATTGTTCTTCCATACCAATACTCATATTGGAAAAGAATGCATAACTCTGTTATTTACTCTGGCTTTAGAGAAAATTTGCTCTTCTTTAATTTTTGGAATATGTGGGAAAATTACATTGGTGCTGCACGAATATAGTGAGACAACCCCTATTTCTTTTTTTTTTGTAACACAGAGTCAAGAGATGGAGCTACTTAGGTTGAAACAAGTGAAAAATCAAAACTCCAAAACCTTAAAGGGCTGTTCACTTCAGTTACTGGAAATGTGGCCATTCAACCTCACTGCCAATAGAGGTAGTTTCACTAATGAAAATAAGATTTGCCCTAACCTGTTTTCAAACATTACCCACTGCTACATCTCGACAGCCTCTCAGTAATGTTTGCAGAAACAAATGCTGCAGTCTTCAGTGAAATAAAACCTTTTCTTAAGTCCATGCATGTTTCTCTCCTTGGAGCAGCATTTTTTTTCTTCCAGGTCTCTCATTCATCATTACTTTCCCTTCCTTAACAGCTACTCATTTTGCCATTTGAGCAAGGTATCATTTCATGTACGTGTATCAAATGCTTCTGTCCTTCCATCCATTTTAAATTATTTTATAGAGAGATTGTTGTGGCTGTTTTTCACTGATGTCATGGTCTAACCCCAATTGGCAACTAAGCCTCATTCTTCCCTTGTGGTATGGAGGAGAGAACTGGAAGGGTAAAATTAAGAAAACTTGTAGGTTAGATAAGAACAGTTTCATAATTGTAATGAAAATGCAAATAACAAAAAGAGAGACAAATGAAACCAAAACAAGTGATGTAATGGCAATCACCACATCCCACGGGTAAACAGTTACCCAGGCAATTTCCAAGCAAAAGTTGAACACTGTCCTAATTACCCTGATTTCCCATTTTATTGTACAGCATAACTTCAGATGGGATTTTTTTCATAGGGATTTTTGCAGGTGTGTTTGGGTTCTATTCAGGCTTTGGTACCTCCATGTACCTATAAATATATATAGGTATACATATATATCTTTTATAAGCAGTGATGTAAGATATATACAGCTGGAGATACATTCTTGTAACATCTAAAATTCCTTTATAATGGTCTGGTTTCTCCGCCCTTCTTTAGCAAAGCTCTAAGTGATTCTATTTGTCTCCCTTGCAAGCAGTGTAGAATAATTGTCAGTTTTCTGTGGCACAAAAGCAGAATGCACCAATCATTCAAGTACAATTTATAAAAAAAAAACAAACCACAAAAAAAACTTTATACCACCTCATTAATCCATTCTCTTAAACTTTCCCAGTGTTAGAAAAGTAGAAGCACAAAATAATTTGAAGGAAAGGAACTGCTATAAATAAGGAAAGGACAAAAGACATAAGGCCTTGTCTGAGTTAAATGATGAGTTTCAGCTATTGTCTGGAGGTGATTTTCTCCACTCATTACCATTCTAACCAGCTGCACAGATGGCCTCTGAAATCTACATAAAGGCAAGAGTTTAAAGGTTAGGAAATAATGAAAAGATGATGCCTACAGTCTAGTAAAATGATAGCTTTTTCCTGTTGAGGGTAATGCATACGATCAGAAATCCAGAAATTACAAGAAGATGTTTAAGTAACAGTTTTAAGTAACACTAAAGGGGAGAAAATTAGAGAAGATCACATGAAGGTTATAGAAAATGATGTCTATTAGCATCACTTCTGGTTATAGTACTAAGCAAACCGCTCTTATTAACAGTTTGTTCTAGCAGTCCTTCTTCTGTGAAATCTAATGCAGTGTTTCCCTTCATCTCCTTCTTCCTTGCATCCCATCTCTCCACTGCAAATAGGGAATGCAGCTGGTCACACTCCTGATCTTCCTTCCTTTCTTCTACCTGGGTGATAGCAGTAGCCCTCTGGGATTCTTTGAAATGAGACTGGTGAGCAAGACATTTTGCTGTTTACAATGACTAGTAGTGTTTGCGAGCTCAGAGAGAGCTTAATTAGTTTTTCTTTTTCTCTGTCTCAGTGTGTCTCAAAGTCTCTCAGTGCTGAAATATATGCTCTCTCACACACACCAAGGAGGAGAGAGAAGTACATTGTGAATGAGCTCATTTTGAGCATCACCTTATGGTTTCAGCAGCTCTCTTGGCTCTCTGCTTGGAGCAGTGAGAAATGTTTGGCAGCTCAGTTCCATGATTTTCTATGCACTCATCAGTTTGATCCAAATGGGTGAACAGCTGGGATCTCTCCATCTTGAAGACAATTGCTTGCTGGAATTCATTTCTCTGGCAGACATCGTGCTGTAATCTTGCTGAATGGTGCTTTGCTATTTTCCTTTCTTTCCCTTTTGCCTAATGAAAAGAATAGTGAAGTTCAACCAGAGGATCTTTATTATCTCTGGTAATTAATTTTGCAGTGAAAAACATATTATTTCCAAACTTTCAGAGAAGGCATGAGAAATAAAATTTTTGTGGACATAGTCTAATGTGGTTTGGTTTGGGTTTTTTTTTTCTCACTGAAAATATAAATAAGTGTTTTTTCTTATTTTAAAAAATACTCAAGTCGTATCAATGAAGTTCAGTATTTATATACAGTAGACCCACAAATGGTCCCATTGAAATAGTTCCTATTTGCCTGTAGAGGATGACAGAAATCTTGATTCTTCCAAACAGAAGACAGTTAAGGTAATTGGACAAAGATACTCTTGAAGTATTCCTGGTTGGTTATTCTGTGTGTTTTTTGGTTGAATGGTTGATTTTTTTTTTTTTTTAAGGCCACAAAGTAGTAGAAGTAAGGGTGTTTTTTCTTTTTCTCCAAAACACAAAGTGATAATGTGTTGTTGATTAAAGGACATGCACTTCACTTCCCCCAAGTAGCTCCAAAAATTTAAATGGAATTTCATATCTCAGGTTTTTTTACCACATGTTTGATTGCAAGCATCAAATGATTTTACTTTCTTTTTCCTCAAAAAACCTATAATAATGTTTTTCTCTTCCAGAAAAGAACACTTAATATGCTAAGGTCACTGATACTACTTAGCAATTATGGTGTACTTGGGTATCCTGGTTCTTCCTAATAATTTGTCCAAATTTCCAAATAAATTGTCGGTTTCTTAGTTTTCATAGTGGAGAAGACCGAGGTAAAAACAGTTAAAGTGGATCATCTGTGTTTACATAGTTAGAAAACACTAGATCAAATTTTACTTTTGGAAGTAATAGACAGATGTTAATTTTCTGGATGACTGCTGGTTATTTGTACTCAGCTGATCTGATTACCTTAACATTACACATTATAACCTCTCTGTGTAGTCATCTCTAGAGGGAAAGGAATTGTTTGTCTACACCTAATGACAAATTAGAACAAGAAGAGCAATGACTTCTTGGCATAATTTTCTTTGCTTAATTTAAGACTTCTTTCCCTGTGTGATGAAATATTATTGTTGCTATGTGCCTCTTTGGACAACAGTAGTATATTTAATCTATGTGGAGAAGGGATTGAATTATGAGTTTAATCTTTAGTGTGTCCACCTGGATAATACAGGTGGAGAGCATGAAGACTTTCATGCCTCTTCAGCCTCTCCACAGGGTTCTGGTGAAGTCCTGGTCACTGATGATTTTTCAAGACACAGTTGGTCTTGATTTAAGAGAATTTTGTGGCTAATTAGCTTGCAGTCAGCAGAGAAAGAATAGCTTAGAAAGCTGAGAACTTTTCTCCTCTCTTCCTCATAGTTATTAGTTATTATTTAGTCTCTGACATTAAAATAGATCCAAAATCATTCCATCTGAATTGAGTGAATCTTCTAAAGTGCCTGAGAACTAAAAGAGAGAGTCAGAGTGTTAAGGGTGATCAGGAATGGACCAATAAACTAATAGTGAAGGTCTGCCTGGACACCCTGAGCGATGTATAAGGAGGGGAAATAAAGACGGGAAAGAGATATCCCTGGAACAATCATCCCAAGCTGCTGCTGAAGTAGGCTGTATGCACACTGATGATTTTGTGATTCCTTTTCAGATTCGTTTTTCTTTATTTTCAATCTAAACTTGTTAGTTCTATGAGAAAAAATTGTGCAGTTTGGGGTATATAAGAAACATTTAAGTCTTCTCTTTCCCTGTAAAGTATGATCAGTTTTAGGAGAAGACACTAAATTGTTGAGCCTAGTCTTTCTTTGCTACAGAGAAAAAAAACTGGCACAGAAGTTGTGTATGTAATCTCACCCCAACTCTCTGGAAATGTTAGTTTTCCAAGAGAAACAAACAATGAATCCCTACAGTACTGCTTGGAGCAAATACTTATTCCTATACAGGAGAGAGGATGAGTATAGAGAATTTCTTCTTTATCCTCTTTATCTAGCAACTTCCAGTTGCTTCTATCTCTTTTATCCTTCTGTTTGGTTTTGTTGTGGCTTTTTTTTGGTGTGGGGTTTTTTTTTTGTGTGTGTGTGGGTTTTTTTGTTTGTTTTTTGTTTTGTTTGGTTTTTAATTCTTCTTCTTATGTTCAATATTTTAATGTACATTTTTGGTGGTGGGAACAGAAAGCTTTTTTGGTGGTGTTGTATTTTTTTTTTTTTTTGGTTTTTGGTTGGTTGGTTGGTTTTTTTGTTTGGTTGATTTTTTTTAAGCAAAGCTCTAAGTTAAAAGTCTTAAATAAGAGCTGATTAACTATATTTGATGTTGTTCCACATGTTACTCTGGCACAATTAAATACCTAGTGGAAGTATGTGAACCTTCGTTTGTAAAGTCCAAATATCCAAGCAATCAGATGTTCAACTTTTTTTTTTTTAGATTTTGAGCAAAAATCCTCTTCAGGTGCAGCTGTTTTGGTAGGAAAGGCCACACCTTTCTCTCAGTGGAGCGGATCATGTGTCAAATCAACCTTGCTAACTTCTCTTAAAGGAAATTAAAGAGTAATCTCGTAAACTGATTTGTGACAACCCTATATGTATTGGACTAAAAGTCCTAAATTTAAACAGCTTTAAATTAATTAAATACAAATATTACCAAAATTGACAAACCATATGGATGGATGCTTATTTGATGAATGGAAATCTATTTTCGGCAAGGGAACGTGACAGTATTTTTGAGAAAGTTCAAAAGATACACTTAGAGAAGTTTCTACTTTAGAGGAAAAAGCCTGGAAGCTCAATCTTTGCTTAGACATATCACAGCTATCAAAGAAACACATGCTTAAGTTAGTGTGTCTGTTAGAAATTACGTGAATGGTGCTGTAGATGTTCTACCCAATGGCCCAGGCTGTGAAAAACTGAAATGGGATGGAAGAAATTTGATCTCACTTGTTTCACAAGGAGACTTTCCTATCCAGTGCATATGTAATGCATATACCAAATCTAGCTCAGATCTTCAGCATTAGGAACGAATTCCTCTAAATGAAACACCCAATATTGTTTGTCCCCCACATGACTCATTATGTTGGTTTTGGGAAGAACAATAATTTTTTCTCCATTTAGGATTGCTCCTTTTTTATGTGCCCCTAATACGAAGCAAAACTAAATCCTAAAAAATGCCAGGACCGATTCTAAGAATCTAAGAAATGTTCTAAGAAATAACATAAGATGTATGAAAGTGAGAAAAAGGACAAGCTTAAATCCTTTCCTTGGAAAAGTCTGTGTTGAAATGCCATTAAAATAGAGGCAGCTCCTGTGTTACCAGGTGACAAGATGCCATCCATGACTGTGTAGAAACATCCAGATCTGTTTCTGACTTCTACAGTTTGTCACATTTCTGGCAACCGGAACGTTCTGCTGTCAAGTATTTCTAGTTTTGTAACAGTTTTGATCTATGAGTAGAAATGTATATATGTAACTTTCAATTCTCTAGCTTAAATGAAGCATGAGAAGTAAAAGAAGTCTACTTAACCAAATATATGATGAACTGCATTTTATTTTAATGTTAAATGCTGGGGGAAAGAGGCTCTTTTCCAAAGCTTTGAAAATATGTTTGGTACTAGTAAATGTATTTTTAATGAAAAATAAAAATATTGTTTGAAGGTTATAAGCAGGAAAAACAAAATTGGAATGGAAGTTAAACTGGCAGTGTTGTAATTTTTGAGGCTGTATCTGCATCTGAAATGTGATAAAATGGTGTCCAGTCAAGAGAACTTGATATTCTCTGGTTTGAATGAATAGTATCTAGAGAACGATTATTCTGTTGTGTAATAAAATGCAAAATGTGGCTGTGCTGCCTTAAGTCAGCCAAACGTTTATGTAACTACTGCCCTGAAAAAAATGGCTCAACGTATCTGGGCAAAGTGTTTGAGATGAGCCAGGACCTTGGAACAGACCGTGTGGTATCTACTGACTGGGCAGCAGCCTCGGGCACAGAGAAAAACTACTCAGCTCAAATAGCTCAAACCAAAATTAGGATCAAAGTGGTTTGTGAATTTATTAATGACTGGAAATCAACTGGCAGTTGTTGAACTATAAACTCATGATCAATAGGAGCAATAAGTAAGCTGAAATATTGGACACTTGCAAAATGTTAATAAAACCTAAAATTTCTAGCCACTGATCAACAACTAAGTCCTAAGAAGTTACTGTTCTCTGAGCACAGTGACATACATTCACTTCCCCCTCCCAGCCCCGGGGGTACTAGCACCCACCCCTGCTCTTGGAGAAACCTTGGGAAAGGGGGATAAAGATCTCAGGAGAAGAGTGGACCAGACTCTCTTTCTTTTTATTAAATCTGGATTTAGAGGGGGATAAAAGATTTTTCTGTCCCTTCAGGACCATGTTGGCTTGAAAATATAACGGGGAATACTCTAATGTTGTGCATTTATAAGCATATTTCTGGATTTGGTTGTTAGGAAACACTGCGGATCTGGTACGGACACTGCTCGTTCTCCTGTGCTTGGGCACACAAAAGGGTCACCTTTGTGGAAAGAAACAGTTCACAAACTGGCATTGCAGTGTTAAGTCAGCTTGCTACAAAACAGAGTCACTTCAAGCTGCAGGGGACTAATTCCTTGAGAACGTTTCACAGTACTTCGACAGGCTGCATATCTGACATTTTTCAGAAGTATAGGTGACAAGTAGTGGCAGCTGATCTCCACATGACTATAAACTGTTCTCAAAGGTCTGAATGTTCAAGACTCTGTACCTGCTATGCAGATGTCTCTGTGTGATTCACAGAGTCAGGGTCTATTCCTAGCAAGGAAGCTGAGTTATATTTTTGCCTGAGGTTGATCTGCCCAACTCGTTTGGAGTTGGGCTTTTTTCCCCATCCAGGTGTATCAGGAAGGCAGTGGATAACACTTCCATAATAAGATTGAATACACGTTGAGCTAATGTTTCTCCCAGGTCACATATGCACAGTTTTCTCTGAAATGTTTATAGCAAGTAGCTTTTCTGTATTTTCATATGACTGACGCTCAAGTTGTGGTTGTTATTGATGTAGTAGATTTGTATCTGTATTTGTACATTTGTTCCCCTTGCTGTGCTTGGGATATATCCATTAAACTAGCGTTGTTACAGTGCATTAATGTGGTATTTCCTGGTAGCTTTCCATTGTCAGGCTGGCTCCAATACAAGTCTCATTATTTCTAGCTGCTTTTTAGCCATTTGCTTTATTCTGTTTAAATTGGCTTAATTTAATCCCATAGTGCTCCCTCTCACTCCCCTTGTTTCTCTCTCATTCAGTGTTTTCACCAGCATCTGTGACAGCTTCAGTAAACTTACTTTAGCTAGAACAGAATAACTTGGATTGTTCAGTCCCATGAATTATTATTGGCTGCCTTTGGTTTTCCTCTTTTCTTTATTTCTAAGGTTTTACATATTCTAGATGATTTCTTAGAGATTTGGGGTTTTCCTTTGGCTTTGATATAAATTCTCTGACTTACTGACATCCAAACCTTATCATTCTGTTGCAGAACTGTGGCAGTGCTGGACCAGAAAGCCCACGCTGGCTCTGGTTTCCTTGCTAGTCTCACTGAGATAAGGTGAATCCCATGAATACCCACGATATGGGTATTGACCAACATTTTTGGCAATGAAGAGGTAGGTGTGCAGCTGAATCTGCAATAAGAAAGCAATGACAAGATAATGGTAGCGAGAAAACATGTATAATTTTTAAGAGATCTTGCATTTAATTCTTTCTAGCCCCCAGAAGATTGAAACAATTGTGTAGGCTCACTGTAGAGCTGCTGTTGAATGCAGTATCTCAGCACTTCCACGGGTGCTTTCTGTGGCACTTGAAGCTCATACAAACCCAGTTAATTTCCTTATTTTCTAGCAGTAACAGCTCCTAAACCACCTTTAAAGATAATTCCTCTTTTGGCTTTTTATTGATCGCTCATTTTCAAGAAAATGATAACTTTCAGTCAACCTCTGGGGGTCAAATAGTTCTCGCTTCCTGTATTAAAGCATTTCTTCTCTTAAACCTTTTTAATTAAGTCACTCTTACAGAGAAGCCTGGGCCTTATTCCGTTCTTGAAGACTGTTCAGCTTTGTTTGTCCAGAGATAGTTGAAAAAAATTATTGTCCAACAATATTAAAAGGATACTTATAAAATTCCGAATGATAATTAATTAATCTCAAAAATAAAACCAAAATCTCTAAGTTTAAATCATTCTCTCAACCGAGTTACTTGTTTGAAGTGTGTCAAGTGACCTTACTGTAACTGTCCATAAAATATCTTTGTTTTTACAAAGTAGGAGTGTTGGACTCGTTTCTGGTCGAAAGACATTAGATCCTGCTCAACCTTTGAAGGGAATATATATTAACCCTTATATTGAAAAATGAATGTGAAGAATCAGTCCTCTCCACAAACATACATATACGTTTATGTATATGTTCATAAATGTGTAGACATGTGTATATTTTCATAAATGTATCTATTTTCATAAATGTATACATTTTTCATAAATGTATATATTTCCATATATACATTTATGTATATGTTCACAAATGTATAGATTACATTTGTGCTTGGAAACTTTAACTTCAGACTTGGAAAAACAGTTTTTTAACGTTAACTAATCTTTTTCTACAGAAATGTGAGAGGCAGTCTGCTTGTATGACTTTGCAGTTCTGATAAGATCATAAGCACCACTGACTCTGAAACTGGGAAGATGGATTAAATTGGAACATAGATTAAATGGCTGACTGCAATTTTATTTCAACTGCGTTTAAACCTTGCACTGGTCAAATAGGTCAAATAGAAGCCTGAATAAGCTTTTGCTGTGATCTGAGGAGTTTGGTGTCACACAACACATGCCTTGGAGCTTGGCAAATATCTTGCTTCATGTAGTCCAAGGAAACAATTTGGCATTCTGCTTTAGTTTCCTATCTGGAGAGCATTTACTGTCTTTTACATGTTTGTTTGTTTGTTTGTTTCTATTTATATATATATATACTTTTTAGAGGCAGCTAAAGGCTTTCAAGTAGTGTAGGCAAAACTGAATTCTTGGCACTCCAAGTATGTAGGGCCAAAACCTCTCCTTCACTCCTGGAAGAGTTGAGTAGAAGTTTTGATTCAGCCATTCTTGATGCTGTCATCTTGTTTCCCATCCATTCAGCAGCAGCAGCAGTTTCTGGAAGGAGTTTACCCCTGTTACAAATTTAGAATGTGAAGGCATGTGAAATACACAGAATTATCCTGAAATGTGGTCTTGTTTTATGCACAATAGAAAAGACATACCCAATTTAAAAGCATTGCTCATTTTAATACAAAAGAATTTAACAGTCGAGGGGTAGAATAAATGTGCACCTTTTTTTTTTGTGAAGTCTGTTCAGTTAATTCTGGTTCAAATGTGTTAACTGTGGAAGAAAGATGTAAATGGTTGATTGCAATCTGAAAGAAAGTGGAAAAAAATATGCTGATGCTCCTTATACTACAACTTTTGGAAAATATACAGATGTGTTGTCAGGCTTGAAACTGTACTGCAGTTGTAGCTGTCATAGGTCCACTCAAATGAAACCTGTACAGGTCAATACATTTAACATTTTTCTAGTATATGAGAAAAAACAGCACATCAATCCTTCCTGAAAATGAAGAATTTCAAGTCTAGGATTTGCATGAGTAATCAAGGATTTCTAGCTATGACACATAAGCCTAAATAAGACAAAACAAAATTGTAAATAAGATTTGAGACGTTTCATACTGCTCCAAATATGCACACTGTTATTATAAAAGACTGTATTTTAAACGGGATTTAGTCTTATGTGTTACCATATTCGTTCGTTTGGAGCCATATCTTACTGTAATTAAGAAGGTAGAATCTATTCAGACATTTATACTGATGTAAAAGGGCAAGGAATACCAGTCAGCAGCTTTCAGCAATCACCCAGTTGATCCATCTGCTTCGGTACAGAATCAGATGCAACTCATACCTGCTGGATGTAACTAAGTTGTTCACCAGAGCTGCTGGTGAAGGAGTCTTCAAACACCTCCTAGAGAACTTTTGGCATTTTGCATCCTTTTCTCCTCATGTTTCTATCTTCCGTTCTCCTACTTAAAAACAAGTTTTTGCCTGGGGAAGGAGATCCATTTTTAGGCCTTACTTCCTAATCACTGTGTAAAAAGAGAAGAAGAGGAAAATGGAGGAATATATCGCTTTATCAAACAAATACAGTCAGCCCGGAACATTAACCAGATGTGTAAAATGTATATATTATGAAACAGGACAGCAAGTTTAAATAATTAAAACATTTATATTATTTAAAAGATTACACAGATCTATATGGGTCTATGCCAATATATTACATTATCTCCTATTTTTCATCTATTGTAATGCAGAAATTGCATATGGTTATTACAATTATTAAATACATATAAATGTATTTAAATTATTATGGTTGAGGTTTTAAAAATATTGTAAAATTACTCTAAATATATGTTTTGGTCTTTGGTTGGGGTTTGTTTGGGAGTGTGGTTGGGATCCTTTTTGTGGTTTGGTTTTGTTGTTTTGTTTGTTTGTGGTGGGGTTTTTTTTCGTTATTTTGGGGTTTATTGTTTGGTTTTGGTTTGTTTTTTTGGGGGGTGGAAGGTTAGTTTGTTTTTTGCAATCATGTGTGCAATTATATGTGATAGCATTAGTGTTTTGAAAATTCTATGACATATTTTAGTTTTAGCAGGTATAAAAAAATGCAGATTTTTAATGTGTGATTGGTGAGTATCAAGGAAATTTTTAAGTTTTTATCCACAGTTGTGTCACACTGGAAGCAAATATCAATCTGTAGTTTCTATTTTAGAATATGGTCAGTAGATAAAGCAGATATTTTATCTGTACGCAAATTACATTTGACTTTATGAACATAGTTCCTATTGTAGCATATTATTAAAGTTGTGCCATTAAGCAAGTAGTATTTTTCAACATCAATTTAAACAGAACTAAATGTGTCCTCTTGAACATACTAATTGCATCTTAGCATCTTTTTTTTTTTTTAATTTAAAATAATTCATTTTACAGACAATAATATGGTTTATCCTCTAATATAAATTCCTTGGGGCACAGATAATGCATTATTCTCTATTTGGAAGACAGGCACATCATGGGAACTACAAAAAATGAAGGAGAATAATTATATTCCTTAAGGGGAGAAGGAGAAGCTTAGTTAAAAATTTTAGGAGAGATATAAATGAGTACTCTGCACAGAATCAATTTAAACAGATGAGCAAACCCTTTGTCTATATATTTTTAAAAAATCATATTGCGAATTAAAGTTTCAGGCTGTTTTTTAAAAAAAGGCCTGAAAATATGTTGAATATTAGTTTTGAGTGTGTTTGCTATCAGATAAAATAAAATGAAGTGTTATTATTCCAAATTATTATGGAATTGAAGGTAGCTGATCTTTTGTCTTAAAAGAAGAAGTCAGTATTTAAAGACTCATTTTCTTCATTGATTGACAATTAAAAAAAAATCAGTCAAAGAAAAGAAAAAAGAAAAACAGAAACCTTTGGGTTTCTGAATAAATTTCTATAGCCTTTTAGGAAGCCTTTCTTATGAGGACAAACAATAATTAAGCAGGTCTGACTGTACACTCTACTGAAGTGTGATTGTTCTATGCTACTGAAGTCCATCCTTGTTAATGGATGTATAATCACTGTGTCAGATTCTGAAAATTAAAAAATGCAGCACTTAAAAAAAGAAAAATAGAAGGAAAAACTTATGTCTGCTTTGTTTTTAACCTCTGCACATTATAACTCAAAGCAAATGATGCTAAATGAATGAACATTAAAATCGGAGATTATTGACCAAACTTCTCCTGCTGCTCTACTAATTTTTTAATATAAAACCACAAAACATAAAAGTCACATTTTATTCTTGTTGTAATTATTGTGGTGTCCTAGAAACTGTTTAGCATTCTTATAGGAACAGTCAGTTGTTTTGTAAGAATCCCCATTCATGTCTTCCTTTTTCACCTCCAAGTGATTGAGTTACATTCACGGCAGTTCCCAAATTTGACATGAGGTTTTTTGCCCAGACCCTTCGTTACTAGTTTTGTGATGTATGATGTAAATAAACCTAGAAGGAAGGTTAATTGCATAGTCCTAAAATTGTTCCATTCCTAAATGACTGTCAGACGTTTTGAGGTACCTTATTATCAGCATGCCTCCATTAGCCACTGTTGATAACAGCTCCACCTTCCGTGGCCTTTTCCAGCCAGAGGGCACAATGTACTTCATTAGTGCCTTTCTTTTCACAGAGGATGCATGACTGGGACCTCTAGGCAAATGGAGGACTTCCAAATGATCTTGCCTTGTTTGTTTAAGGAAACAAGATCATAAATACCTCAGGCATGGAAATTATTATTTGGTAGAGACATGCGGTTGTGTCCAATTCCCCAGTAAGACAACGCTGGAGCTACAAAGCTGGCTAGGTCATGACAGAGAAGAAAAATATCAGATTTATTATTTGTCTTTATTGGTAGAGTAAAAGCATCCACTTATGCTTAAAATAAAGTAGAAGTCCATGTTTGTGGACTAGATCAAAGGTGGGAAGAATACCTCCTGGGGTCCAAACTTCGTGTGCTGCAGGGGATCATTTGTTTCATTCATATTGAATTTTTTTTTTGTAGGAGTCAGGCTCCTATTAGTACAGACATTTGCAAGATCAAATTCATCTTTTTTTTGTTTGTTAATTTTAACCCTGCTGGCTTTCAGTGTTACAAAGAACATACAAGCCATGTGTTTTCAGTTGATTCTTTTTAACAGTCTGGTAATGTAAATGATAAATAAGCCTTCCTTTAAACAAATGAGTTGCAACTTTTGATTTCAGTATAGGTAATCATGTTTTGTTTTTCTACTTGTTTGGGTAGAGCAAATGTTATTAAAGAATATATATAATGAGGGAAAATATTATTTAACTAATACCTATAATGAGGGCAGAAAATTTGTCCAAGGGGAAAAGTTGAGTCTACATTAGTATTATCAAACAATCCCAATGTAAACGTTAGTTCCTGACACTGAAAGGAAAGGAAATAGTTAATATAAAATATAAATGCTTACTTTCAATACAAGTTTTTTAGAGACCCTTTTGAATTTTAATGGAAGAGCTATTTTCTAATTCATTTGAATGTAATCTCTTTTCTTAAGGTTGCATTTTATGACAAGTTTGACAATCACTCACTGTAAGGGAAAGTTTTTCAAACCATAAGGCCTTGAATACATTAAAAAAACAAAGGTAGTTTTGTTATCAAAGGCACTGATAACGCTGAAAGCAAGCCAAGACACGTATGAGTGAAAAAAAAAAGGAGAAAGAAGTTCTTTCAAGGCTTCAACCTTTAGAGATCAGTTCATCTGAAAGGATTCTGTCCTGGTTATGTTTTAAAGCTTGCACACGTGAGGATACATGGGCACACACACACACACAAATTCAGTGGTGCCCTCAGGGTGCCTCCGTTTGTATTACAGGGCATCTCATTTGCAGTTCACCCGGGATAGAACTGCTCAGCTTCCCTTTGTGCTCTCAAAGCCACCTATAATAATACAAATAGAAGTACCCTCAGGGTACTGCATACAATGCATCCAGAAACGCCAGAGATCCTTTGGGGTATGAATAAAATAAAATTTAAAAAAAAAAAAAAAACCACAAAAAACCAACAACAAAAAAAACAGGAAAGAATTTGTTCTCCTCCATGGTAAATAAACACCAACTATCTGGTGATTTATATTTCTGAAGTTGTCATTTCCTATAAAGCCGGGGCTCTGTAGTATCTTTTAATTTCAAGAGCCAAACGATTGGTCACATCCTGAGAGATGTAGGTTGTTCCCTGGGAGATTTGCCTGTTCCTGTACTCAGAGAACACTTTCAGAGCAATTTACATTTTCTTTAATAAGAAACCAGAAGCTTCAAAATAAAAGGCTGAACAGAACCAAGTAAGATTCGTGGCTGAAATTCTGCATGACAGAGATTCCCTTTACAAAATAAGATTGAATTATTCTTAATCTGCTTGGGTTTTCTTCACAGAAAATAATGTACTTTTTTTCTTCTTTAAAAAAAAAAAAAAGGCGCTATCTCAAAGCTTTCCTTTTTCAGAGCTACTCTTTATCTTGTCTACCACATTAAAAAAACACAAACCACTGAAAAACCCCAGGAAGCTTTATCTAGTCACACTACCTCCTTTTAGCTTAGGATCAATTAACGTTAATATCTTTGATATAATGTAATAAAGTTTTCATGATAATTAAACAGAATTGTATTGCAAACAGTTATATCTTTTTATTTTTAGAAAAGGTGTAGAAGAAAGTGCTTTTCTCCTCTTATTTCTGGATCACTGAATATTTTCTTATGTTCCCTTCTACAATGCAGAGGGCATATTTCATGCTTGTTAAGACTACAAGAGAGTCTCTATCACAATTTGAATAAAGTGCCCTTTTGCGGACACTTACCTCATGTTTTGGATTTTTACTGCAGTTTTAGAAGGCTGATTATGAGCAAGGTTATCAATGAGCTTGATCTCTATTTCCAGTGACCTGAGTTAATTTAAGGTGTCCAGCAAATGTTACTAACTGGATTCCCCAGCTGCAGTGGAGGGTTTAATTTCCACCAAAACCAAGGGTACTCTCAGGCACGCTTGAGAATGTGGCTCTATAATTTCACCCTTTAGTTCCTGCATATTTGATAAAGCTCTTTATCTTTCATGCTGTATTTTGCTTTGATGTTTCTACATTGCTACTTTAGCACTAGTACATTATATATTTGACTTTTGCAGCTTCCTCTATGCATACATTTTAATAAATCTATTTACAATGGATTTTTTTTTTCCATTTTACTTGAAGTACAGTTGTAATTCTGAAAAATGTCTTTCTAGTTACAATTTCCCAGCAGACCATGAAATCATAGATTCATTCAGGTTGCAGAGGACCACTGAGATCGTTGAGTCCAACCATTAAGCTAACACTGTCAAGTTCGCCACTACAGCGCGTCCCTAACGACACATCTACAGGTCAGATGCCCGTGTCCCTGAAGTCTGGCCCCTTTGAGTGTACTGCTCTTTGGGTGGAGGCAAATATCTCCTTTGTTTCCTAAGCCTGTGGGGAGTGTGATGGAGACCTGGGCATTGATGAACCCTTCTTTTCAGTTCTTTTATTGTAATGTGGAGCTGCCGGCCCTTGTTACCCAATGCCCAGCCCCAAGGAACAGCAGAGTTGATGCTCGAGCCACGGAGGGCCCAGAACATTGCCTCAAGTTGCAGTGACTGTCAGAAGTACCATTCCCACCTTCCATTCCCTCTCATGGGCTGAACAGTCGGGTCAGGTCAATTAAATGCCACATCCTGCTGGACTGTGGGACACTACAAATGTCGGGTCAGCTTTTCCTGTGGTGGTCATTAGGGTAGTTTACCATAGACAATACTATCTTTCAGCTAAGCACAAGCCTGAAGAAAACTGGAACTGTAAGGAAAGAAAACCAATTCAATCTAATTCTGGAGAAGATTGGAAAGCTGTCAGCAAGAGGAAAACAATTTGAAGAAAGACAAGTATTTGCTGTCAAGTGCTGTTATCCCCTAAGAGGGTTGCTCTCAGGTTCTTGCAGTTTCTTGACAACTCAATAAAATCAGAAAGCCAAAATACATTTTTGGCAATGCAGGGATGTTTTTTGTTGTTGTTGTTCGATAGTACCTCTACACTCAAGAAGCAGCACGATGTATGTTTTCTTGGTTACAATCACTAACATGTCTGAAATTGAATACAAAAGCCACAAGAAACTCCTTTTCCTCTAACTTAAGTATATACTTTTCAAAGTATATACTGCAGTTTTGCTTCAGGCTGAGAAAAAGAAGGAAACAGTGTTGCTTGAAAATTTAAACTCGTTATGCAGAAGAGGTACAGCACCCCTTGATTAAATGTTACCAGAATAATTAAGTCATTATTACCCTGACAATGTTGTGATTTCTCCTTCAAACGTCAAAAAAATCTCTTACCTGTGAGCACAGAGTTAAACACATAGTTTTGAATATTTGGGTGTTTCCCTATGATACGCAGAAAAAATAATAAACAGTGTTTTTAAAACGAGTGTTACCAGTTGCCCTTTACCAAAATGAGTTCTCTTTCCTACTGTAACAGATTTTTTTCCTTACCATGAATTCAGACACATCAAGATGCAGGCATAGGCTTCCCCCCCCCCCCTTGTTTCCATTCTATTCCATATTCTATTGTAAGTTCTTTATTTTCGTTTTTCATGCTATGTGCACCACCACATGTATCATTTGTTTTGATGACAAGAATGGATAATGAAGAGCAAACGCCTTGCTGACCTGGTGTGAATTTCATGTGCATGTGTGGTGATCGCTGTTTTATAAATGAGCTTGAGGAGTGGTAGGGGATGGAGGAAAAACAAAGTTTACCTCATATAAAATGCTCATCAGTACACTCATAAGCCACACAATGTCTGAAGTAAATCAATCCATCATCGTGGGTCAAACAAATTTCCTGTGGCTGAAAGGGAAACAATGAATTGATGGTATGAATTTAAAAGCACTACAGTCATTTTAAAAAATGAAATCCTATAAATATTGCCTCTGTGTGTTGAGGCATCTTTAATAAGCTGGATTAACCTCTTTTGACACTCTTCACAAGTTTTGAATTTGATGTAAACTGTGAAACTTCTTAGGTGTTAAAGCATGATCTGGACTTTGCTACTAATTGCAGAATTAAGGCGATATTACCTGGATCACAAAAAAAAACCAAAACAAAACCACACTTAGCCTGTCTGTGTTTCCCACAAGTGTTTACAGGCAAGTCAGTGTAGATGCCACCATTCTGTCATCTAAACTATTCCCGGTTTGAGTTTTGATAGCTGGAGAAATGCTCCTGTGCACAGAGGTCAAGTCAACAGCTTTGTCATCTGCCCCCTTTCATGGCAGTAAAACTTAAGTGAGTATTTACAAACTCCACAGTAGATCTAGCTTCTAATTTATCATTCTTCAGGTACATAAACACAGTACTTTAAGCCAGTAATAATATTGTTTTGCCTCAAGAAAAAGTCCTGAACCCAGTCCCTGGAGAAATTACTATGCTTCTGCCTCTGTGATTAAACAATAAGGTAGAGCTTTGTTTGCTTTTGAATTTCTCCTGTGTTTATTTTTCCAATCTCAGATTTTATCTGAAATAAGATGGTGGGACTGATGGAGTGGAAAGTGAAGTTTCTGCATAAATGCTGATAGATTTTTGTACTGATACCAAAGAGATCTAAGACGCTTATGCTTGGTAGGAATCTCTATAGAAAAAAAGCACGAAGTACAGTCACAAAATATTTGATGTACAAAAAGATTATTATTTTAGTTCAAACTATTCCACATATGGAAAGGGAGAAATTAACATTCTTTTTAGTTGCTAAGTTGTTTTTTTTTGGTGACTCATATTCATTTTACATGTAATTCCTAGGTCAAAAAATCAACATATACCTCACATTTCTGAAGGTGTTTCTTTTGTGGGAATAATCCTCCTAGAATCATTGCCTCGGACAGTCACTGTGAGTTCCCATACTCTTGAATGTTCAACATTAATTTATTAATGCATGGTTGGGCTGGCTAATTAGCCTTCCACGTTTTCCACAACCCTCAGCTGTGGCCAGAATCAGTTGGCTTGTTTCAAGTTGGGGTTTTTTGGTGTTCTTTTGGGTGGGTTTGTTTCTTTATTCATTTGTTTGTTAATTTATTTTAGATCCTTTTTCTTTTCCAAATTTGGAGATATACCTAGGTTGACTTTTTTAGGGATAGAGGATTGAACTATGTTAAGAGAAAAAGAGAAAGCTTACAGTATGTCAGCATTGATTTCACTGGAGACAATATTGGTGTGAATCCAGAATGTAAGTATATTCTATGGCAACCATGTTGTACTTCGTGAATGTATACTGATTATTTTGTTTTTTTCTTTCTTCCCAATTCAAGACAAAGCTTCTGACAGAAAGCCAAACCACTTAGTCTGTGGGTTACATCATTTTAAGCTACCAGCACTGATGAATTTGAAAAATGGTTACTAGCAATACTTCCAAAGTTATTAAGAAATGACCCAAGGTTTCTGAGACTTTGAATTTCATTTCCTGTCTCTGTATCCTACAGGAATTAAATTCCTTTTTTTTTTTCTGCTCATTTGTCACCAGCTAAACCTGTTTTACTTACAGTGCCTGAAATTTAGTAATGTTGTAGAGGCAGAGAAAGAGAAATCGACCAAAAACCGAAGCAAAATATTTCTGACTTAAAGAGTTTGAAGCTCCTTTTCCCCTCTTCTCCCTATTATTGCTTAGCCTAAGACATTTTGCAGGCTTTGTATTTTTGCTGGATTTCACCAGCACAGAATATTTCTCCTGGAAAGCCCCTATTTTATATACTTTGTCTCTTTTCTGAGGTTACAGGATACAACAATTTTCAGTCTAAATCTCTGAAAGGAAAGCCACTATATGACTTAAAATTGGAGGACTATCTTCTTCAGGAACCTAATGGAACACCATTCATTTTGCTGCAAAGGCCGAGCCTTTATGCTAGGCTTGTGCCAGATTTTCAGATATTCGTTTCTATATGTTTGTTCATACTGTCCTTTCTAGGTCTTCAAGCAATTAGTTTTTATTTGCATGCATCATTTCACTTCTTTGCTCCCAGGATACAGTCCTTGCTTTCTGGCTGTCCTATGATTTTTTTTCCTCTCAACTTTCCATTTGGGTTTTTTACTCATTTTCTTCAGGCTTCTATTTGAATTCCATATCCTCAGGGCTTCTCTTTTTTTGCTTTCCTTCCTTATTTTACCCCCGTCCCCCTCCTTTCTAGATTTTTAGTTGCTGTCATGTTGTGCTGCTTATCTGAACAATAATACCAATCTCCCATATTGCTTTCCCTAAATCAATGTGCCCTTTTTTATTGTTCTTTGTTCATATGACTGCTTTGAGTTTGGTTCTTCATTCCCAAAAATGCTACATAGAGGAAGAAGCAGCAGTTTTGGAAATAAATGTCGCAGTAAAGAGACTATTTTGTTACATATATTGATTGATTTTTAATTTTGTCAGGACTGGTCTTGGCATTTATGTTATTAGAGATTGAGTACTTCACATAGTGATATGACTGGGTAATCATGTTATCTTCAGAGGCAAACTTCAGAAGAGGATAATGGAAAAAAGGCCTAAACCATGTTAAAGACCTTGTTTTTTAAAATGAGTTAGTTCCTTCAAATATCTATTTTTAGTTAACATTTGAGTAGTCCTTCACATAGATATATTTAATTTATTCAAAATATTTTCCAACACAGTAATCTAAATCAAATTGTGATCTATGCATTTATTGTATAGTTTTAACTAATGCTATTTTAATAAATATGTTTTAATTAAAATATAATTCCTGTTTTGTACTGTCTTTAAATTTGAATACATATTTATAAATTTAATAATACGTTATGTATTGTAAAATAAGTATTTTATAAATAATGTGAGTATTCATTGTGATTAGGTTATTTTTCCCCTAACTTGAAGTAGTTTTATAGATGTCAGTAGTTATTCCCTTTAGATATTCATGCATATAAATAATTGCAATATAAAATGTTTGGCTTGCATTTTCCCTCTTAGGAGATTTGCTATAGGAAATATTTTGCCTCAAGTGAGCAGCTCTCTGGTGTCTGGGGTTACCCTGTCCTTAACACTGCACGTGTATGTTAATGTTTGAAGAATTAGAAGTTGGGTTATTTTATTGTAAACTTTTAAACTCATTTCTGTCTGAAATTAAAACTTGAGAGGGTTGTGCTATCATAAGAAATGAAGGAGAAAAAGATGAGCAAGTATTTTTAAAAAAAAACAACTAAGGTGTTTAAATTTTTTCCCAGCAGAGAATAAATTTGCTGGTACTGTATTAGTGACAATTAGTACAATCAGTGAGATATGCATCATTAGGAGAGTAGGAGAATACAGAAAATACAAAATATTGAGAGTGAGGGTTTTTTTTCTTCTCCATACTCTATTCTTTAGGCATTCAGTTATTTAATTTCAAGGTTTTATTTAACTTCAAAAGGTTCATGTCCTTTGACCTGTATGGTCCTCTTAACACCAGCTGGAACCAAGAAATGTTTTTTGCAGGACAAATAGGCATGAAAAGAACAAAGAATTGGATGCAAGGTGAGAACAGGACATTCTGGTGCTATACTTGGGCTGCAGGATACCTTTTGAAAGCAGGAACCTGATGTTCAAATACAATGAAATTTTCCAAGATGAAGTTTCCTGATATCTGAACTCTTTTTTTTTTTTTTTTTGTCACTGGAAAAACTTAAGGGCTTAAAATGTTTCTGGTTTGGGGAAGAACCTTACACTACTTAGGATATACTTTTCCAGTTTTTTGTTCTGATGATTTTTTTGAATGAGTATCTGGACACAGACTATTAATCTCACTTTTGCCCTACACTCGATCCCATGTTACCATCAATATTATTCATCTGTGATTCCGCTCTTCCTGTTGAAGTTTCTCAGGAGTTGTGGCAACCAACAAGATAAAGGGATTGATATCATTACAATTGAGAAGATACAGTAACTGGTGTAAATTAGATGGTCATTACCTGGCACAACTACATCTGTGGCAAAATCTCTATTTCTCTCATTTGAACTTATGCAAATACTTAGAATGGAAGCACTCAGATGTGTAGTCATGTATGTGTTAAAAGTTACATTGGAAAACCCAAACCCCAGGTAAATTAACATTAGGGGTGCTTTATGAAGGGGGTGATACTTCCTTCAGTTGTGCTGATAACTATTGAATTGGTACTCAATTTTGATTACTGGCAATAGCCTTCTTAAAAAAAATCCCTTATTTTGAAATTAACAATTATTATTTAATTTGCATAGCCTTCTAAGACAGATTATTTGTAAGACTTTTGGAAATCTAATTATTTTTATTTATGTTCAGTTGAGGCTCTTTAAACATTTCATGTGACAAAAATATGGCCAGCTTCTGATTTTTGAATTTTTACAAGGGCTTATCATAGTGTTAGTCTTTGAACTACAGTGTGTTTACTGGAATTCTGTGCATATGTACTGCATTACATTGCATGTGCATCTGTTAGCTAAAACGGGCTTAAACTGGGATGCTGAAGCAGTGTCTGCCCTCACAATAAAAACACTTTGTCTTCCCTTTACATATTCATTAACTATTAAGTAAGTCTACATCCATTTTCAAGAAAGTTAGAAATCACCTCACTTTTTTCATTGTAAATTCACAAAAAACCATAGCAGGCCTATGATTGTCAAGCTGACCACTACTTTTCTTCTTTCTGCTAAGGTCCCAGGTAAAACCAATAAAGTTATCCTTGAGCCACAGTGTGTGTGGTCAGCAGCTTTAGAAAATTCATCTTCATATGGATAAGAGGTTATCTGTAACTTAAAAAATAAGAACAGTTACAACTAAGGGCAGAAATGTTTAAAACAAAACAGGTCCTTCACAAACCTGTTAAAATAACTGGACACGGTAGTACGAGTTATAGATTTTCCAGGATAATTGATTCAGTTTGTCTTCTGATGGTTGTATTCAAAAGTAGAACTAAAAAGCATAGCTTTGAGATTACATTAAATTGCTAAGTGGCCCCAGACACGCTAAATGAGAAAACTCTGAAGATTTGTCAAGACTGTGTATTTACCTCGTTCCAGTTCACAATTGTTGTCCTTTTTGTTCTTTCCTACATTTTTCTTGGTCAAAAAATTACTTGAATTCCGACAGAAGTTAAAAAATAAAAGTGAGAATCTTAACATATTAATGTAAATTACAGAAAGGCCTCTTCAGTAATGTGCTGATAACAGATGTGTTTTTAGAGAGTAGTCTGCTGACTTGAAGTGCAGCAGGAGCTTTTGTGTTTGGCAGCTTGGGAACCATAGGAATTACAAATGGTGTGTAGGTGTTCATTTGTGTAACATTAGTGCATCAGTTCAAATAGGATCACTCTCTCTTTAAGGCATGTTAAATGCTTCAATGTTTAAAATGAAATGTTTTATTCTAGTATCTTTATTTTTTAATATTACAGAAAATTGAATAATTAATGTATTACTAATAGTATATTAGTATATCTAGTATATCTAGAATTTATCTGCAATTATTTCAAATGCCTGTTTTGCTTGAAAAATATTCTTGTGTGGAAAACTTTAACACATGAATTAGAAAGGTTTTTAGAAGCTGTACAAGATTAAACACCATAGATTCCTCCTTTTATCAGAGACTCCTATGTAGTTTGACCTTTGTAGCCTAATCTCTCCCCATGCCTCATATAGGAATCAAAAAATAATTGTTTCTTCAGAAAACTTCTTGACTTGTATTGCCTTTATCTCTCTCTCTCTCTTTTTATTTATCTTTTTTTTTTTTTTTTAAACGGGAAAAATGTTAGCATTAGATGCCACTTTCTTTTAGTGATTTTTCACCAGATACAAAAAGACAGAAGTATTAGGCAAGAAGGTGATGACCCCTTTGTGTATGTGCAGAGTTGCTGTTTGCTGAAACTTTATGGAACAAGGAAATAGAACTTGATATGAAACTATTTCTTTAAAGGAGTTATTTCAGACAACTTTTTGAAAAAGAAATAAATATGAAGACTTAAAATTTATTCTTACAATTCCTCTGGGAATTTTACCTCATTCAGTTCTCTTTTGATTGACAAGTTTCTACCTTTCTGACTTCAATTATACACTCAAAGTATACAGGTACTTCTATAAATAAGAGTTTGTATGAAATGCATGTTCCCAGTTAGTTAATTAAACATAATAAGTATATGTTTATAGATGGGTGCATGACATGACAGGTCAGGAATTGCATATGTTGCCCAATTTCCTTTGGAGAAATTGAAATGAACATATACATAAAGTTATTTAAAAAACACAGGTAGCTGTTGTTCTGCAATTTCTTGAAGAAGAAAAAATTGTTATAATTTCTAGTGAATTATGTTTTGTCATAAAGAATTTCTTATTTGGAACAGCAAACCACAGTTATCAATTTAGAATATTAAATACAATATCACATTATTTTAATCTGGCATTCCAAACATTTAGAACCCGTGAAGCAGGAAAATAACGTTTCTTGGTCAACATGTTTCAGCTCAAGTATTCATCTGCAGCAATCTGATGGGATAGCTAATGAGAGACTGCTTCAGATTTACTGGTTCTGTGGGTAGGAGACAAATCACCTCATGGTCATTCCTGCAAATGTTTTGCTCCTTACTTAACCTGGTTCCTCCCCTAGAGATGCCTTCCATCTGTATCTTGAGAGTTAGTATTTTATCATCTTTTATCAGAAACGCAATCAACAAAGATTATGATTCTACTGGCTTGTCTTCTTTTCCTCCTTTCTTCCCACCTTTGGCTGGGTGAATTTCTTTGATGTTGCAGTTGTAACATCTGCGAAGAACAATTTTCAGAAATATCTTTGAATCTATAACATTTTCTAATTCATCAGGAAAAAAATAGATTTTTATTTTATATATCTTTTTATAAACTCAGATTTGAGATCTGTGTGTTTTCTTAATGGAATTGGAAGTTCTCTGAATTGTATGGAGTAGGTTTGGGTTTGTTTGGGGTTGTTTTGGGTTTTTGGTTGTTTTTCATTTGTTTGTTTTCTTTTTTCCTTTTAATAAACACACCACAAGTCAAACAACAAAATAATAAACAAAAAAAAATTCTTTCCACTGTTAAATTAGGCAATGATACTAGAATTAGTATTCTTTATAATATAGGGGGGAAAAAAATCATTTTTTTATTTAGAAAAACGTAAAAGGAAGTGGTTGAATATTCTGATATCTAATCAGGTTTTCATTGCTATTATGCAGATGTTTTCCTACCCAGAAAAATGGGAATATTTGATACAGAATTTGTTGAGACAGTAAAATGGATAGCCCGTAAATGTAGGTTAGCAATCTCTTTGGGTTATTGCTCTGTAATGATAAAGAAGAAATAAAAAGACATCTTATTCAGGAAAAAAAATGATTTTTAGAGTACTGATGTTAACTCCATGTTGCTCTCACCATTATAATTAACATAGTTTGATGTACAATAAAGAGACTTTTGAAATATCAAGGTTGAAAGTTCTCAGGCCAACGCAGATATTCCAGTATAGGGCAAAATCTTGAGTCAAACTCCAGAAACACAAAAGTCACTTTGTAGAGACCAGTGAATACTTACTATTGTTATTTGACCATTAATTCATAATATGATTTATACAGACACATCAAACCTGCTCTTTAACCCCTGCTCTTAGATTAAATTGTGATGGAAATAAATGATCCAAGTAAAATTAGTAGATTTGAGGACTGCTGGATCATACCATATGATGGGTTTTACATAATTCAATCCTTAATGGGTATCCAATATGCTTAAATCGTATTTCTAATTTTCTTTTAAATAGTTTGCATCACTAATTTGCTTCTAAGAGATTTCTGCCAATCAAGTTAAATACTTTCTGCAAACTGCTTACATTCTTGTCAGAGCATACTTGTTATGCTAAACACCCACATTCTGTTCTAGTTCCATTTTAGTTACTTTATTATTATTTTTTTCTAATCTTTCCTCCCACAGAGTGTTAGCGACTTCTTATTGACGGGCGTCCAGGAAGCTGAAGGCACTATTTATTTTTAAAATATATTCATTGAATCAGTGCAGATCTAGACAGCACCTAAAAAGGCAAATTCCAGGTTTTGAGAGCTGTGTGTGGGTGTTCTCCCTCGCTCCCTTCCTAGAGCTGCTGCTCTGCACCAGCAGTTCTGCCACTCCTGCAGCGAGGCACAGGGCGTGCCAAAGCCAACAGCCCTGCTTAGTTCCTTAGCAAATGTTCCCTTCCAATGGTTTGCTTTTCAGGTATCAAAAAGTGTCAAGGAAACAGCAGAGTTTGAACAATTCATAAGCTCACAAGAGAATAAATGGTCTTTGGACAGCGTGCTTGCACTGGAAATGTAGTGTGAGGAATATTCAGATTTTCTTAGCAGATAATGCATTCTTATTAGTGTGTGTATAATGTTAATGTATGGTAACTCATTATCCTGTGTAAACATTATATTGGGATAATAAGAACATTGTTAAGGCTTTAAAAATGCTTTCTATGTCTCATTCAAGGAAACATTAAGAGATTTTAGCTTTAACAAGCAACATTTCCCCCTTGGGAACACCAGTATTGAAAGAAAGACAGCTCAGCTAGTTTGTCCACTATGATAATTTAAGGCTAATATAATATATTAATTCAAAATGGCAGCACTAAAAGAATTTATAATTTTCAGGCAGGTTCTCATTATGTTCAGAGTACAGAATGTGTGTTCAGAATGCAGAATGTACAAACAAAGGAAGGCAGGAAATTTTTTTGGCGATGAAGTACCTAATAAGAAATGAAGGTGTTGACCCACTATTCATTTCTTATTTAAATTCTCCTTAGCCAAGCAAAACTCCCTTTTGAAATTCATCACTTGACTGCCATTGAAGTTTTGATAAAAGAACTTCTGTGTTTGTTCACGATGGTGAATTCTTTCATTTCATTTCTCCCACTTTCTAGAAGGAGCTTTATGTGTATTTTCCCATGATATTATATATGTGGTCATGCTTACTGCAATTCTGCAACAGCAGCTTTCACCATGTAATTTCCATTCATCCTTTCAGCTGGTTAAGAAGTTTTTAGGAGGTTTTTTTATATGTGTATTTTGTGGCAATTTTAGAAAATTTCAGCTGCCAACTTGTGCTCCAAGACTTGTCCTCAGTTACAGTTCCCTGATTCTGCATTTCTTAAAGATCAATGGTAGGAGTACTCTGTGATGTCATTAGGGAGTTAGTTTGCCCTCTGTCTCTTTGTCTTTGCTGCCAGTGACTTGAAGGAGAGCTACATTTTAGTAAATGGGAACAAAATTGCACCACAGAGGCCCAAAATATTTTCCTGACTGTTTGGATCATGTATGATCATGGAGGTGTTTTACAGATAGAGCTGTTGGAATTATCTTTACTTTTCTTCTTTAACTTTTGCCTTCTTAATTTAAAATGGATGTGATGTTCCTCATGTTCTGGTGAGCTTTTGCTAGGTTATCTCATTTGGTTCAGTTTGGGTTTGTGCTTTTCCTAGCCCTAGCTATTAGAGTCCTTGATTTTCATTGAGTTTTAATAGTTCAAACAGGCAGAAAACCTCTCCTTGTATTTTTGACATTATTGACTTTAAAATAGAACTCAAATACACGAGATTAAAATATTTCAGTTTCTTTTTCTGTTATCTTTATTGGGTAACTTGTCAAAGGTCTGCCTCATTCCTTGTTTGAGTTCTCATCCATTCAGCTGCATCTCTATCTTCAACTGTTTCCAACCAGCCCTTATGCTGGTTGCTAAGTGCAGATCTATATAATATCAAGTTAATAGCTTTGTGGAAATTATTTGAGCATGCACAAGTGTTAAATAACTTGTTCTTTCTTTTCAGAATCCAGGAATTGTGATACTCTTTATCACTGTGTATTCAGAAGGCTCATTTAGCTAGCTGGCCGCGTAGGTCTACGCTTTAATGATAACCAATACAGAAAATAAATTAATAAGCAGGAGTCTGTCAGGATTATGACCTGTGCAATGTAAACCAGAAAGACAGGAGGTAATGCAAGAGCTTCTACTAAGTAGGTATTTGGAAGGTCTAATGAAAAATATGTAATCTCAGAGACAAAATGATTACAGGACTAAACATTAGCCTTTTAGGTGTGTTTTGTTTGTTTGTTTTGGGTGTTTTGGTTTTTTGGGGGGAGTGTGTATTTATTTTGTTAGATTGGTTGCTAGTTGCACTTTTTTAGTGGTTTGATGTTGGGCTGTCTGTTTAGTTCTGTTCTTGTTTTTATCTTTGTATTAGACAGTCAGCATTTGAAGAGTTCTCGTTCTCTAGACCAACTACCAGATGTAAAAACCTCCAGCCCATTATACTTGGGATATAATAGAGAATTGCTTCAAGAAATCAATTAGCTGCAGCTGGTTTGCTCTCAATCAAGTCTCAGTTATAATTAAAATAAGCTTATTTTATATCTTAAGGTATGTTTTGATCCCATATTTGCCTTTTACATTACCTCCTGTCTTAGCTGTTGGGAAATACCAGCCCCTGGGACAAACAAATCAAACTCTTGATCTTACATAAGGGCACGTTACTAGATTTTCAAAAGTGATAATTGTTTTATTCCATTTCCTTAGTCCACTCCTAAAGTCTCTGTGTCTAATGCTCTCAACGTAAAATCCAAACCTTTACTGTTTAAAGTAGCAAAACCTATGAGAAAAACTAGATTTGTTCATCTGGGTTTTGTAGCCATGCAAAATTTATGGCTTTGGAAGTTCTAGTAAGGACTGGACGCATTTGGTTGTCTTGGTATCAAGAATATCTTTGGAGCATTTACTGTGCTTTGTTTCTCTCAATGCAAAAAAAACAAGGTCATAATTCTGATGTGGTTTAGCTTTTGAAGAATATAATCACTGGTATGTGGGGCTTTGAATTGCAATGTGACTTAGAGTGCAATTTAAATCAACTTCTGATGCATCACACTAGTTATTTCCATTGCCTGCTGTCTTTCCCCTGCCAATCTTGCTGAGTAAGATTCTAGACAAAATTAAGTCTTACTCTCTAATATTGCTGTGGGAAGTTTAAGTACATTACAGGCATTGCAAAATGTCCTTTCAGTTGTATATTTTTGTTTTTAAAGATGCTGAAATTGAGATATTTTTTAATTATTCAACAATAACAGCATTGTTAGCATGAATTTAAAATGTGTTGGGACATGTGTAATTTTATGGTTTGGATTTATATTGTTGTTCATTTAGGTCTACTTTAGTCAGTTGGGGTCCATAGTGTAATTCTCATGCCTTCTGTGATCCTGTTCATTATTTTGTGTGGCTTCAGAGTGACAGATTTAAGTCTTTTTATAGTTACTGAAGTTGAAATTTATCTTGATTCTAGTCTCTCATGTTTTAGTGGATTCTACAATAGAAATAAAATTTTACACCTAGGAGAACTCTCTGGTGACATTTCTTCTAGTATGTCAAGTATAGCGTTTGATAAACTTTTGTAATCATTTACTGCAGACAGGTCTTATGAGAGACTTTGCCTTCCTACAGTTACATCTCTTGTTAGCACAAGCATTTTAGTTGAAGTCATTTTAATTTCTCACTGTGACTGTATCACTGGTTTGCAGGTATTACATATGATCCTTGAATACCATTGATTCCTAACTCTATAGGTTTTGGTGGCCCCTTTTGGTGCTGGACAAGTTATTCAACAGAGGTTTTTGAGGAATATACTGTGCATTTTGCTTAACCAGTTATGGAAAAGAGAGTGAGTTCTTAATGATTTTTTTTTGGATGTTTCTTTTCTCTTGTGTTCATAAAAATAGTAATTTTTTGTGCTCTCCTAAAACGGGTTTTGTAAGTACTGTGGGGATTTAACAGCTTTTATAGTAATATTACAGGTTTTAGAATTTATAGGGAAACTTTAATTTGCTGAGTGATCTTCTGAGTAAAATTGGGCTTGTTTTCTTTTACACACCTCATTGAGTGGATACACACTCCTTTTGAAAGTCACTAAAAGTATAATGAGTGAGAGTTGTGAATAATAATGAAAGAAGGATGAAAGAAGTTAGGGTTCTAAATATTTACATGAAAACCTGAGAACTTTTTCTAAAGCCTGCTGCATCTTTTCAGTGTTTCTTTTAAAATAACTTACTTAAAAGCAGGTAAAAAAAAAAAACAAAACAACCTGCAAAACTAAATGCTTGTCTTTAGCTTTGCATGTATTTAGGAAACTGTAGATTTTCTCAAGCATAAATGTAACAAGAGGTTTACAAGGCCCAAGGACTCTTACAGAAGGAAATAATTTTCCTTTGTGAACACTAAAATCCCATGTATGCAACACTTTTAGTCTAACTGTGTACGAAAGGACATTGGTTTAGATCTTTGATTTGTGCCTATTAACTCCTGAAATTTTCCATTTATTTATTCATTTATTCATTAATTCAGGTTTTGAAACCTTAAATGAATAGCTTCAATCAAGTTCCTCATGTTGTATTCTTGGATGAGGTTATTGGAGCTTCCACAGAAGGAACATGACTCCTGATTATTTAATTTTAGAAGCTGGTTTTCGAGGCCCAGTCACAACTGTTTGACAAAACTTCTTAGCATAACCATGAGTCATTTCTTGTACCTTTAGGTATGGTAGAGTTATTATTCAGTTTGTTTAACAGAATAAACTGGTAGTGACAATTCTACGTGTATGACATGCTTTACTACACAAATTGAAAGGTTTGACCATGTCTAAAGTTTAAACAGTAAGACAAGTTTAGTAAAATGAGTCAAGCTTTTTTAAAGGATGTATTTTATAAAAGTGTCTGGCTTTTTCAAGGTGCTTTAGAGGTCCTTCTGAAGTAACAGAAAGGCATACTCTCCTAAACAGCAGTTAGTAACCTTTTGCATCTAAAGGCTTCAACCAGATACTTTGTGCACACATTTAATTCATAATTATTATTGTTATTATTATTAAATCCTAATACAAAGAAATTGATAATTTAGCTTATTTGCTCAAGGGATGCATTTATTTTTGAATAGGATAGAAGATATTAGCAAGTTAATATCTTCCCACTGTGGTGGAAAGCGAGTGAAAATTAATGAAGATAATAGGCTTTACTTAGATCATTTCATTATTGTCATAGCTTTACCTGCCCTGTTTTATGACTGCCTTATTGTCTGTAGTGGAATTATTATCTTAGCTCAGCCTGAATTACTTTATAAAAGAGATAAAAGAGATCAAATTACATAAATTAAGTATTTTTGCACCTGGTTGCTTTCATTAATCGCTTATGTATGTTGCAGTTGATTTGGGTGGCTTTTTTGTTTGTTTGGTTGGGCTTGGGGTTTTTATTTGTTTGTTTTTTGCTTTGTTTTTGGTTTTTGGTTTGGTTTGGGGGAAGGTTGGTTTTTTTGTTTGTTTGTTTGTGGTGTTGGTTTTTGGTTTTTTTTTATGTGGCCTTCCTGATGTTTGTAGAAGTAGGGGAGGGTTAATTTAATTTTTTTAAGTACTTGCTGGATGCCTACATTCAAACAGAAGTTTCTACCTGAGGATTCCGCTGATTCCCCATTTTTCAGTGGACCATGTGAATGTAGAGAATTCCAAAAGAGAAACTGAAACTTTCTCCCTTCTTAGATGATTGGTTTCTCAAGGACACTCTGAAGGATGCCAAGATTCTCTTTCTTAACTAGGATATGGGAATAAATATGATGACAACGTCTTCCTAAACAAACAAGAATGCTCAGGGACTCTACCAAAGATACCACTACGTGGTGACAGGTTCAAATTATGATCTTAAGGACATGAATAGTTCATACTGTTACTTTTAAATACCTCACATAATGCAGCTCTCATGAAATGTCATCTTCGGACAAGTTCAACCAAAAGGAGAAAAAAGCCTGAATTGGCCCAAGTGATTTATGTTTCACCATCTAACAGATAATGGAGGCGTTTAGACAAAAAACCTAAAAATGCCTGTGGGAAATGTTTTTGCGGAATTTTTTTTTGAGGAACTGAAAAAGCTTTGGAAACAGAAAATTGTTTATTAACTCTCTGAGGTAGGTTGTTAAACCTTTCCTATTGTTACTGCTGTATTAGTTCAATAAAAATACAGTAATATCAACACATCTAGGGCATTTTTCTGTGTGACATAAAATGCTTCCTTAACACTCGAATCAAGTAGCATCACTACTTGCTGGTGTTGCCAGCAAGCACATGCTTTTGTATTTAGCTTGCTAGGCATATTTGCTTTTCCTTCAGCTCTTCTTCTCTGTATGGCATGCCAGCATTTCTTAGTTCCATCACATCCTTATGCTTGCTTTCAGTTTTCATTTTTTCCTGTGCCAAATTTTTTGCCAAATGTTCTGTTTCTTCCATGGATGTGTCTGCAGCAGGCTCCCTCTGAGTGTCTGTGTTTTATATTTGAACAGCTCATCAGCAGGCATATCAATTCTCTTGCTGGGAATTTGTTTTCTTCCTCAAAGAGATCTTTGCAGCTTGATGTTGACAGCTTTTGTCTTCCCCTGAGGCAATTTTATTTAGGGTCTCTGGGTAGTCTGTCATCTGCTTTTGTAGAAATAAAAAGGCGAATAACTATGCTAACTACTTCAAGTATGGCCCTCATGAAAAAATTGCTACAAGTGGCCAAAACAGTGTTTTGACCCTTTTTTCTGGACATAATCAGACTGTGTATATATCTTTATGCCTTGGAAGTATCTATGTTTCTTTCCCCCCCCAAAAAAAAAAAAGAAAGAAAAAAGCAAAACTGTAATATGTACTGGGCTTTTGATTACTTAATAAATCCTGCAGCATCCGCTGCTTTGAAATACTCCTTTAACCAGGCTGAAAATGGAAACGTTTCCACTCCTATTCCTTTCTCTTCCTCTGCACCTCCTAAGAGATAAGTGAGAAACGCGGGCATGGGAGGGAGGAAGGATCCTTAGCACACTGACAGCCCCGGATCACCCTCTGTTCGCAGATCAACAGCAAAAGCTCGGCGACACGGCGCGGGCAGGACCGGGGGAAGCGCGAGCAGAGTTTGACTTCCCCGCGACATTGGAGGAGGTGTTATGTGGCAGGTGGCAATGTAGCAGTCTTGCAGAGACCAGTCAGGAGTAATGGGCTGGAAAATCCAAGGTCACCAGTGCGGTATCTTCCTGGTGCTTACTATCGGTGTTGCATAAAGCGGTGGCTCAGATTATTTACAGCACAATTGGAAGGGGGGGAAGGAGAAGGTGGAGGGGAGGACATGACGCGGCACGGTGTTCTTTTTTTTGCAGACACTCTGTTTTTTAGGCAGGATTTATTTTATTTTATTTTAAAGGCAGATGCTCATTTGATCCCTCATTTGGCCGCTGGGTAATTATACATGGCAATCGTCACCCTTTCCTGAGGTCATGCAGGCTTTAGTGCTGGGCAGTGTGGAATCCAGCCCAGCTTCTATTGAACTATTTAGAGCAGTATTTTATTTTCCCTCCCCCAAGCTTAAATTCAGAAGTAATTGCCTTTTTTGAATTTGAGATTGAAAAGGGTAACCAAGTCATGGGGACAAAAAATACCTCTCAGGGAAAGGTTGTTGACAACTAGCACTAGGTGGCCCTGCTTGATCAAGGGATTTAGATCAGATGACATCCAGATGTCCCATCAAACCTCTACCATTCTGTGAAGTTCAAAATCCCAAAGGACCAAAGGTTTTTGGGTTTGGTTTTTGCTTTTTCATTTGGTGACCGAATTTTTTTCTTCCATTTGAGGATAGTGAGCTACTTACTCTTCACTTGCTCCCACATTCTTGTGTAGGCTCAAATGTCACTCTGTAGTGTGATGTGTTAGTGTGTTTCTGGAAACTGATTTAGAATGTCAGACTAAAAAGAGGAGAGTGATCTCTGCTGCAGAGCAGTGTTTTTCCTTTTTTTGATTTCAAGAGCTATTATACAACATTTTCCAAAGTTTACTGAACTGTAATGGCAGATATTTGCAAATTCGAGCAGTAGATTATATAAACCATCCTATCTGTTCTTAGCACAGAATATGTTTTTGTTTGGGTGGGGGTTTTTTAGTTTTTCTTTTTTTCTTTACAGCTTCATCAGTTTTATGTTCTTATAGAAAGACTTAAGAAGGAAAACAAGGATCAATTTTGCAGCATAGCTGTCAAAATAGCAGTTTCTAGTTTGCACATCTGTGGATTTCGAGGGCCAAGGAGTGCTGGTTTCAGCCGAAATCTGAGAAATCACACATCTCAATTCTCTGACAAATAAGAACTTTCTGTCCCTTTAGATTTTTAGTTTAAACTGATGTTCCTGTCAGCATCCCAGATGATACCAGTAATGAAACTGCCACCACTGTCAACTCCATTGGGTTAGCTGCCCGTTTCCCTCAAGGTCTCAAGATTCAGGACAGCCCTGCTGGCAGACTCCCTGGGGCTATTGCCCTGAAGCTTCAGGAGTCCCTGGCTCTGATGCAGACTAATAAATTAAGTCTGACTTTAGCCAAAAGGTGCAGTTTTCTCTGGCCCTTGGGCAGGTACATCAGGAATCCAGGTAAAAGGTTAACTAAAGCTGATGATACCCAGTATATTTAAAACCTAATGTTTATGGATCAGCTTTTCTTTGAAGAAACTTGGCTTTATATGAATGTCTCTGCCTAGTTCTACCTTTCAAACCAGGTCAGACATGTCTGGTATGGACTGTGTAGCACAAGATGTGTAGTAGCTGTGTATAGTTACTAATGAGGAGATAAGATGCTCTAGCCTATCAAGCAGATATATTTTTACCTTTCAAATCAGATAATGTATGGTAGATATTTGAAGCACAGAGAGATCCTGTCTACCTTTTGAAGCTTATTCAATTGGAACATATTTTTTCCTATATTTTAGAGATCTTTTTGTCTTGTCTTGACTTTTTATCATCTTCTACTATGACTCAGGGAGGGCAACCTGAGCTCATTACATCATTCTGTCTTTTACCTCTGCCTCTGTGGTTTTCCTTATTCTCACCTGAATCTATGCACTCAGAAGTTGAGACAAAGTTGTCCCACAAACCATCTGTCTGGATCAAAGGACTCAATTCTTTTTTAAGCTTCATCCTCCCCCTGTATTATACAGCCTACCAGCCTCACCAATTCCTCTTTTTAACTGTAGTCCATTCATGTCTTTTACCCCCACATTCATCGTGTAGCCTTCATCATCTCTGTTATCCCACCTTTTCAGAATTCACTTGCTTATAACCTGTAAGTTTCCAGAATCAAACTCCTACCAGCTACATTTTCCTGTTCTCCCCTCTCCAGTACCCGAAAGCAGATTATTTTAAAAGGCATTCTTTAAAGAAATTGAGAATAATAACTCCTCTGGAAGTTAGCACAGTTTTCTTGAGGAGAATCAGAATACTTCTGCTACTGAATTCTGAGATACTGCATGGAATCCACCTGTGCTATCTGTGTGTTGTATTGTCTGAATGTAGCATTCAGCCTAATCATATACATTTAAAACTAAAAATTAAGAGTTTTATTTCTTCAGCAGAAAATTAGAGGAGCTGAGACAGCTCATTTGGCATGGCAACATTCCATTGAGCCAAAAGGTAATTTTCAGAGGCTGCATCTTTGGTAAGTGTTCCTGCAGCAGTGGGGTAGTGATTTTAATGTACAGTGCTGCATTTTAATAGCCAATTGAGATGGCTATTAAGATATAGCATTGTACATTAACATCACTGCTGCACGGGCAGCTCCTGAGATGACAGCTCTCTCTGCATTCTGCTTCATAGCAATGGCTTTCTGAGTACCTCCTCTGATCTACAGCAAGGGAAATAAAAATCATTAGCTAGTTAATATTTCACACTGTCTTGGGCATCCAGATCCTAGAGAGAGAGAGAGAGCAGGAGAGTAGAGATGTGATGCTGGGAGCAGGGGCCTGTGAGGCAGAGGAAGAAAGAGTGTGTGAGAGAAAATCCCCCTGTGAAAGGATCATGGTTTTCATCTAGGAGAAAACACTTTGGGTCAGGGAAAATGTGATTTGATAACCGTGAGACTGGGTATACAGTGCTATGGGGAGGGCTGTGCAGCAGAAGAAGCTGTATGTAGCTAAAGAGGCAGTAAGATACTGAAAATAAATGAGGCCCTGAGAAACAGCCAGGGAAAATGTACAGCTGAAAAAAAACATATATACTTGAAAATTTATCAGAAATATTTAAGAAAATAATTCAAATTTAACCCTTTGCACTTAGAAGAAACCAATGGACAGTAAAGGCCTAATCAGTTACCTACCATTTGATGAGGCATTTCCTTTGCTATAGTGATCTGTTCTGATGTGAAAAAGTTTAGCTTGTTGTCAGTCTAAGCAGCTCACAGGCATCTCGCAACTTTTACGTTGCTGAGATTTCAAAACTCTGTGAAAAGAACCCTGATTGCACCTGAACAACCTCCCTCGCAAAAATGCAGAAATTACAGGAAAAGTCTTTGTGACATTATAAGCTCCCATCTCTCTGACAGTAGTTGTGAAATTACTTTCAGAATTAGGAAAAAAACTAATCATTGTGACATCCTTCTCTGCCCTGACTTTCTGTCCGCAGATTTCTGCAGATAGCCTAGGACGGAGAAGAATATTATTGCAAAATGTTGTTATAACAGAGGGAAAGATGTATTCAGAAGCTCTCTTGAATGGTCTTACCATATCCTTTGATCTCTGATTTTCCTTAGGAATGAGCTACAGCAATTATCTATCTTAGGACTTAGTTTCTGAAAATTTGCTTGAAGCAGAGCTGCGGAGGCCACTGACTGAGATCAGTAGTTTTACCTTTCAAATTCTGCTAAATAGAAATGTTTATGAGTGCATTTTTAGTTAGCAAACTTTTAAAAACAAGATACAGAAACTTCCCAGGTAATTGTGACTCGCTGCTTAGAAAGAAACTAGTATCTATGAATTCTCATAACTTTAACTCCAAAATACATGAAACTTCAGGATGGAATTACAGCCTAAAACTTCAAACTGTAAACGTTGATATTTTTCCTGAACATTTGGGCAGACAAAATCAAGAAGCCTTGCAGAATATATCAAAAATCAAAGAAAATATCAAAGTAAAAAGATTGAATAGCATGTGCACAGAGAGGTAGTTGTTTAATATTTAACCTACTAAAGAATATACATGTCTGTACTTTGTAGTATGATAGTAAATCTTACCACCTGTGTGTGAGCCTTCCTACGAGGTGCCATTTGTTAGCATAAGGTCAAATTGGTATGGTAAAATTTTATTTTGGTGTTTTCTACTCAGGAATTGACCTATCAAGTGTTGTCTTTTAAAAAAATATTTCACAAATACAATGATGACAGTATTTTTAACATGTAGGACTAATTCAGGTTTAAGAATATCAACTCTATAAACACCTTCTCTATGGAAAATCAGATGTATTCTCTCATTCAGGATCCATAATATTCCCAATGAACTAGTGAGTGACAGTATCAGCAGGGCAAAGCTTAGCTATGTAGAGTGATCAAATGCCTGGGAGAGAGAAAAAAAATGTAAAATAGTAAGGATTTGAAATAATTTTTAAATTATTCTAGTGTAATCATGTTGGCTTCAGGATTTTTTTTCCTTCTTACCAAGCAAAAAGTAATTAAACATGCACATTCTTTGCTGTGTGCTGTATTCTGCTGTCCCTCTAACTCGGAAGATCCAATTTGAATGTATGTTTGTTTTAATTCCAGTCTTTAAAACTCTGAGGAAATGGAGCAGCAGTTCATCATTTTCATGCTGCTATGCACCACTAGAGGCCATCATACACCTCCTTAAATATTAGATGGTTATGCAAATTATTCTAGAGACAATGTGAATAGCTGATGAATGTAAAAGTCTATATAAAAGGGCATGGGGAAGCTTCTTATTTGAGAGAAGGCTTTATCATAACTGATTAGTGTGAACACCATGCCTTTTAAGGTTAACTCTAACTGATTCAGAGCACCTATGTCCCCTTGCACATCCCTACATAACCTTTGAATCGATAATCCAGTGTATGTGGCAGGTGAGCTCTGGAGATGGTAACTGTTCCTCGCAGTCTGCAGATGAACTACACCAAGTAGGTACAGTCAAGCTTAGAACACAAAATGGGAATCTTTTAGTCTGAATGAATCTTCTAGGCTAACAAACTTTTTGTTATGTTTAGAAGTTATATTTTTCCACCTTGATCTTCCCGTCTAGAAAATGGGATATCATTCTTGATCCCCCCAGATTACTTATTGGGATTCATTAATGAGCCAACGTGTAGTCACTATGCTAAGTAACTGACTGATACATAAAAAAGACTTTATGCTACACAGTGATACTCCTTAGAACTGTGGAAACAAACCACTAACTTTATAGATGAGGAAGTACAGGTGGCATGATTTTTCTTGGAAAAAAAAAAATCAAATTATCATTCATTTTATACAATCAGGAGATGCTACCAAAAATAGTAACACGAAAGGATGGTAAATTGATTTTCCTTTCCTTTTGGAGACTTGCTGTACAGTACTTTTCTTTGTGCAATAGATTATTAATATGTGAAAGCTTTGCATGTGTGTTTGTGAAGTAAATAATTAGAGTAGAAGCATTGAGTTATCCGAACCAGCTTGGTATGCAATATTTTCTCATCAAAAAGTAGAGAGAGAAGATCAAGATAAATAATAAATGTCAAGTACTACTGTAGTACCTCCAAACTACGTGTCTGATAATACAAGATAATTTCAGATTACTATCTGCATGTTCTACAGTGTATTCAAGTATTTTTAAAACAAGAAAAGGATATAATATGCAGACAAAAATAGATAAAAAAATGAGTAAAACAAAAGTGATTTAATAAGTGCATTTTTCACAACAGTCCATGTTTGTTTCTTGGTTGCTTTTTTTGTCACTTTTTTTTTTTTTCTTTTCGGTGGCAGAGAGGGGAGAGGAATTTATTTCATAGCTCTTAGTGGTATTATGAAAATGACTTTGTGCTTCAAAATTGTAATGGAGGACTACTCCAAATCATAAAAAATCCTGAAGTTACCAGCAAAAAAGAGATCATGTGCAAGGAAGCACTTTTCCATTAGATTTTGGGAAAAGTATAGAAATTTTACAAAGCTCAGGATTATTAATCTCCTGATAAAAGAAACAAAATTTAATATTTTATTAATCAGATGAAAGAAAAAGTGGATAAGAGACTAACACAACAGCACAGCTCAGTATCCAGTAGCCTCTCAACTGATGAATACCACTAAATGTTATTCATTCAGTAAACTCACCACATGCAATATCACTTCAAAGAGACAGGAAAAATCATACCTGGTATAATAAACAAAGTCAGCTCAGAAACATATTTTTCCTCAAAGGAAAAGAAACTGTATGCAATTGTCTTACTCTTTACCATATTATTTTTCAAACATGTAAGGTATTTTAACAGGTTTCCCAAACTGATTATAGCAAACTGATGCACAGTATACAATTTGGCTTCTTGTTCAGATCTTTACTGAGAAAACATGGGGGGTTTCTGCCCATGCTTTGGAGTCCAGATCAACAGGATTACTGAGAAGCCAAGTCTGTAAACAAGGTTCACTTTCCACCCTGGGAACAAGCAACACCGTACGGAACAGTAGGTGGCTTTTAAAGAAATCTACTTGATTGAGTCTTGAATAATTTATAGCTCTGCATAACCTGCTTTTCACCTGTTCAGTGCATCCTGGATTACCCAGACTGAATGGAAAAGAGAGTGTGTTGTGGACATCGGACTTGGTCATGCTGGAAATGTGTTAATGCAATGCCTGCTTTCAGGGCTCATCCTCTTGTCCAAAATGGTGCATTTCTGGTCTGTAGGGCCTCTGCACACAAACTGGCACATCAGCGTTTCTTTCCACTGTGTCAATTTATCAGTTTAATGTTTGTTAACTCCAAAAGGACTGAACCATGCTTCACTGTACAGTGTAGACATGTGATTTTGGGCATGTTGCTCTCCATCTTTGTGACTCGATTTCCCACCTGGGAGATGGTGATAACAATGCTAATGTGTCTCATTATTGTCTTGCCTATTTAAACTGTAAGCTCTTCAGGGCAAGGACTGTCTCATACCATATGTCTTCACAGAGACTGGCAGAGTGAGTCACTGATTGCATTTGGGGTCTCCTGGTGCCACAATAATTAAAAGAGAGACAATAATATTAAAAAGAAAGAAAGGGGAGAAGGTAGTTCCAGTATCAAGAGGCTTTCAGATTTCCTGGCAGCAACCCAAAAGCAAGAGAAGAGTTTATTTCCAAGGAGAATCCTTGCTTTTTTCAACTTTCTCAACTCCAAATGTCATATTGGTTTTCAGAGATGTACAGTAGGGAAGCTTTGTAAGTAGGTAATCCAGAAGATAACAGAGATCCTAACTGGAAGAGAAGGATTGGTAGTTTGAGTTACTTGCAAGTGTGAGGGTTGGAGAACAGACCAATTTTTTAATAAAAGTGCACCTAGAAAATGAGTGTTGCCTCCTTCCTCATTAGAAGATGAACAGATGTCTCTGAGAGTGGATGAGGTGTTTGTACTCATGAGCAGGGAAAGGCAGGCTGAAGTGAGAGAGGTTGAAGGTTGATTCACATTCTGCTGGAGTACATCAGTTGCTGACAGAGGTGTATTCTGTTCCAGTAAGTGGGAAGAAGCTTTTCACCCGTTATGTTATGCAGCAGGGTAAGAAAACGAGTGAAAGTGGTTATTAGAGATGACTACTTAAGTATAGTCATATATGCTGTATGAAAGCTCCTGTGTTAGGATTTCTAAACCCACATCTTATTTGAAAATGTCTGTAAGATTTGGGTCCTGTACCTATTTTGCATGTCAGTTAAGAACTGCTCCTCAGAACTAGTTTTCCCTTCATTCAGTACTCAGTCAAATACACCTAAATCCCAGTTTGTCTTTGTCCTTGTTGAAGTCTTCAGACTGCTTCAGTAAAGCCTATTTTATCACTGGTAGATGTTTTTATAGCTGATAGGAATGTTTCCCATGGATGCTGTTCAGTGGGCAGCAAACTGAGATTTGCTCTAAAGGCTTTTATGAGTTTCTGTCTACATCCCAAGTTTGAACCCTAGCACAGAAAGAGAGTAAAATTACATAGTTAGTCCTTAACTAGTCCATTCAGTTCACATTTTAAACTACTCTTTAATACCCAGATGTTCCAACAATGTCCCCAAGGTGTTTGCAGAAAGTATTAGAACTGTGGTTCTAAAGATATTCTGTGCTGAAATGACACAGATTAACAGGTCCAAAGTCTCATATCATTATGTCCCTTTTATTACTCATAAAAATCCACATATTTATGTCAGAGTTTTGAGAAGCTTCCAGTCTGACATATAAAACAGGCTGTTTGTTGTGCATTTAGTTTCTCCAAAATGGGGTTATGGGGTTAGTGAAGTAATGAATAACTTCTCATTTGTTCCACTGCAACAGTTCAAACCCAACTTACACAGATTTGAAAAACTCTGAAATTTATTTTCTGATGCGAAACCCTCAAGATCAGGACAGGAAGACCTCCCGAAAAAGTAAGATACCTTACGCGTTTGAGATGGAAATTGAAGGACCCTGGGAAGCAGCAGGCTTACCTGAAAGAAAACTTATCTAAATATCTTTGGTTTTATTTCCCTTCTTTGTGTATTGAGCTTTATGATTGGAAAGTAATGTTTTTCTCTGTCAGCAACTACTTAGATGATATTGGTATTCTTCACTTAAATTCAGATCAAGATGTTAAAGAATAGTGTACTTATCTTTCCAATGAACTGAGAATTTTGATTACAGGCCATTAGAGATATTCAGAGCAAGGTTAAATTACTCAAGGAACCTTTTTTTTCCTGACTTGGATAGAAAATTATTGTTTACATAGAAACAATTATTAAAGAAATTACGTTTAACAGACAGAGCTCTAGAACTAGCTCTGTTTCCTGCGGAAAGGGGTGATTTCTTAAACCAGTAAGGATGGGTAATGGTTCCAGTCCTTGCTCCCCACTCTCAGTAGTACTTCTGCATCCTACAAACCCTTTGCAGCATAACTTTTCGGCTTTCAGGAGGTGGTATGTAGATGGTTTCACACCCCTATTTGCTCAGGATGAATCTTCTTTCTGGAAACTCTGCTTGTAGCTGGCTGCAGCAATGTCTCCATGATTTATGCTAACTGGTTTAACAAATAGCTTCACGCCTTTGGGAATGTATAAGATTTTGTAATTGTCTCTAACACACAGTTTAAGTGGTTTTTTAGAAGGCCAGTCTTGCACTGATAAGACTCAAGTCATAGGGTTACAAATCATAAGCAAGTCTGTTTTTTCCAAAAAGTTTTATTGTGGTTGTTTGATACTTAATCAAGAAACAAAATATCTCTTTCTCTGTATTATTTCTAAATGAGAACAATTTCTATTCATTAACCATTCAGTGCCAACCAAAATATTTGATGAGTAGCAGCAGAAGCACTCCTCAAATCTTCCATTTCCATCTATCATTTCCTTCTTATTTTAGAGAAAGAATTTTTTTTGGGGGGGGAAAATACCTATCTCAGTGGACAAATACAGCTGAAAAATAAAAGGAAAGCATATGTTGAGTGGGAAGGAGATAGATACAGTATCCATGAGCTGTGTCTTTTTTTGTCCCCACATTTACAAAAAAGATGACAAGTCTTTGCAAGTGGAGCGGATGTAGGCTGGGAAACAAATCTTTAGTCATGCATGTTCTGTTTCTTTATCTGTAGGTTTTGCTTTGGGTATCTCATCACCATTATTTGGGAATCTTGTTGATACTTCTTTAGTCAATAATAATATTTAAATTTTTGTGCATGACTTTAAAAGGAGAATTTTTTATGCCAAGTTATATGTGACTACAAATGAAGGGTACACAGATTTAGTAAAGTACAGTAATAGTACCCCTAGTGCCCACTAGCCATGCCTAAGATCTTACTCTGGATTTCACTGTTGTCAAAGTGCAAAAACTGGTTTAGACTTGGTTGGTTAACCTGCAGCTGCAGCAAGAAATGTGAGTTATTTGCTGGTTCTCTTGTTTTTTTTTCTTCTGATTTACATCCTCCTTTAGATCTTTATAGCTTCTTAATTTTCAAGATAGGTTTCAAATAAAAAATATGGTCCAAATTATTCACAAGACCTAAGCACATCCTTAAGTTAATATTTTACTTTTATGGGAATTTCTATTGATTTCAATAGAACTACTTATTATGCCCAAAGGTGAGTATTTTCTGGGTCAGGGGCTTGTATCACATAATTCTTAGGAAAAAGAACACATTTATTCAGTTCTCCCTAGTTAATAAGGCTTAGGTAAAATTTATCAGTGATGTTTAGATTAGAAGGCAGATTCAAATTTCCCCAGCATTTGAAATTCAGTATTTTTGTTGGAGATTATCTGAGATGCAAATTTCAGTTTTAAAAAGCATCTATTTTCATGCCCATTTTTTTATTTTAAAAGGTCCTCTCTTTAACCCGTAAGAGCTTAATGCCATAATTACTTTTAATGTCTTGGCCAAATGTGAATTAGCAAAACCCATTGGAAAATGTGCTTGACTGCATCCTGAATTGTAGGGTGACCTCTCATTGTGAATTCCAAATCAGCTCATTATATTCAAGTCCTACAGAGATATTACCAGGGGGTAAGGTATTATAGATCTCCTACAATAACAATAATAATTAATAATAATTAATAAAGAAGATGGACTGGGTAGCTTGGTATGTAGCCAAGGCACTTCTGTTGGATTAACAGTTATTTTTTCCATTTTTATAATAACATGTCTAAAGTGCTTAATTGCTGTACTATATGTTACCACATGTTAATAGGTAGACTTTGGAAGCATGTGCAACTTATGTGAAAAAAGTTCCAACTAAATCCACGGAATGAAAAAGTAGGGCTTGAAGGGCATAGTAAAGTTTCAGCTTCTGGCTTTCTTTACTCCATTTGTTCACATTTCTTTCTCTAATGAATGCTTGATTATCCTAATAGGTTTTCCCTGATTGGACTGGGAAGACAAGATATGAGCCTGCATGGGTCAAGATCAAGAATTTTTGAAATTCATTTTTTTTAAGCACAGTCCTAGATTCTGTTCTGCTCCTATCCAAACATCTAGTCCAAAGCAGTGTTAGATTTTTATCTAAAAGCACCGTCTTTTTTTCCAATTGTATGGATTTTTATCCAAAGCACTAATAGATTTTTAGAACCACTTTGGGGAATCGCTGTGCTCAGAGTGTCATTAAATACTTGCCATCCTGATGCCCTGTTCAGGCTGGACCTGGAGCATAGTGCAGTTGTACCCTGTCCTCCTGGCCTGTATGAGCTTTCTTCTCTTCAAAACTCATGTTTAGCTGACAGCCAGAGGGAGATCTGGGAATTCTCTTTGCTCTGAGACTGAAATTCATTCACGATGCAGGCAAGATAAATGCCTACGACTGGGTGTTCATTTTCTTTCAGTTGTATGCAGCCACTAATGACCTTCAGGGAAAACAACTGTTTTTTTAGTCTGTTATAGCTAGCAGCCAAATGCCACACTAATTAATTTAAAAAAGAATCATAAGGAAGAGCAGTGACTGTTAGGGTAGGGAACTGCAATAAGCAATGGTAACATTAGCGTGTTTTACTATGAGAATTACCAGAGCAATTTACCCAGAAACTGTAGCCATAATCAGAATTCTTAACACTCAGATTTCTCATTCCCTTTTGTAAGCATTAATCATATTTTATTTTTAACTAGAAACCTCAAAGCAGTATTAAATTAAGTGAAACTTTAATAATGAAATTGCATACAGTATTATTCAGAAGTTATGCAGAGAAGCTTTAATATACTCCATTAGGCAGAGAAAAATGTTGAAAGGATATGGTTAATGTTCATCTGCAGTCAGTTTCTCTCTTTATTACAAGAATTCTGCTATTGACTTCAATGGGAGGAAAACCAGCCTCTGCTGCGGTGGTGTAATAGTGTGGGTTAGTCTCCTGAATCACTAGAAAAGCATTAAAGAATAAAGTTGAACTGAAGGATGGTGCCTGATATCACACAGGAAAGAAGATATTTATTAAAAAGGGCAGCTGGATTTTTTTAGGGACTGAACTGGGGCTGGCATTTGCACGCTGGGTCTCAGCGGGGGTGGCATGAGCAGAGCAGATGGGAATGAACCTGTGGGGCTGGGCCCTCAAAATCTTGTGTCAGCTCTGCCAGCCCCAACCAGGGTAAAGTGAGGGCACTGCTCCAACTATCAGGTGAAAATAAAGGTAGTGGGGAGGCTGGGTTTAGCCTTTCTTCTCAAGCATTCTGCACAGCGTTGTATGGAAAGGGAAACGGGAGGAAATGGGAAAAAATGAAAGAACTAGAGAATGAGTCTTCCTGTTTTTCTTAGGCTTAATTAAGGCTATGGGCTTGATAAAGTCCTGAAGTTACTTGAAGCATGGAAATCATCAGAGAAAGCTGGAAGTTCCAAGGAGCACTAAGTCTGGGGAAAAACTGTAGGCTCTGCTGAAACATGTTACGACATATCTACCACACACTTCAGCAGCGTTCAAAGTACGAGCTCCTCTGCAGTGATCAGCTGTGTGGACTTAGTCAAACCCTCCATCTGCTGCCTCATAAGATATTTGGCAGCGATGTAATTGTTAGATTTTCAAGACCTTTTTCCTCAAATAATGGCGGGGGTGGTGAGGGGGAAGACTATTTTCCCACAGAACCAAAGTTTCCTATCGCTCTCAACATTCACATGGAGTACACTGATACCTCCCGCCTGAAGAGAAGAACATCTCTGGGGCCTATATTTACCCAATTGTTTGTTTATGTGTTTATTGCTGGATCTCTCATAGAGAAACAGAAAGGGTTACAGAAAGAAACCAGAAGGAAATGCCGTGCACTGGCCAAGCCCTTCAAGTAGGCGGCCCTGGAAATGTACCTTTTGGGGCTGAGACTTTGATAGAGCTCTTCAAGCTGAATAAATCTTCTGTTCTCTGACTTCTCATTGAAAAGCAGGGAGAAGACAGAGCAAAGACCACTTTTAAAGAAGATGAAAGAAATTAGCAAGATTTTGAAACATTGGATTTTACAAGCAAAAGAAGGTTCTCAACTGCTACTGTGTGAACACCTAGGAAAGATGTTAGCAGTGTTTACAGAAGACTGAAAGAACTGGGAGAACATGCTTCCTAGAAATCCTGTTGCACAGCAACCGGTGCGTGTCTTTTTGGGAGACAGATGAGTCTTTCTTTCTGAGTTTGTTACTGTCAGTATTCCTTGCTCTCCATCTTTCTAATAGCAGTAGAGCAGCCAATACCTGTAAAACTGCAGAAGTTAATGGGGAAAATTGGTCCTAAGAAAGCAGTCTGAGCAAGGATAACCTACAGTTGTACTGGTAAGACAGTAAAACTTTGGAGAAACTGTGTGTATGTGCAAATTTGCATTCTGTAAATTTTAAAAATTTTATGAAAAACATTAAAAATATGTGGGTTTCACTCTTTTCCTTACTCAAAAAAATCCTTAAAAGTAGTATCAATTTTATAATGCAGTTCTCTTCCCATCATGTGTCAATAAAACTGGTGTTCTCGTGTTCAGAATGGCGCAACTATAATAATTTTCTTTTCCTGTTACATCTCAGCTGCTGGGTTTTCCTCCTTTCACTCTGTGTCTGGTACTAAGGACAAAAAACGGCGTGTTCAGTGAAAAATAAAGAATTAACAAATACAAAGCTCCTAAGAGGTAGAATTTAAAGTCAGCTTGAAATGAACAGGAAAATCTGAGTTTCCTGATAACATATGAGTCTGTTTTCTTCCAAATTAATTGAAATCAGTGTGAAGGAAAAGCAACTCACTTGGAACAAGTAGGCAACAGAGCTTCATTTTCATATAAAATATTTTTACTGTCAATGGCCCAAGCAGTGATCAAGACAGGATGTTGAAACTGGGAAGAAGACCGAAACGGACTAGTAAGAGTTTTTCTGTGGGAAATGAGATAAATGGATGATAGAAAGTAGACTATAACACAATGGTACAAGGGCAAAAAAAAAATTGCTGATGCTCCTGTTAAATAAATAGGTAATGTCACTATGGTAGTTACAGGGCTATACTTTATATTGTTATTAGACTTACTAATAACTCCCTCCAACATATCTCTCTAAGTTCTGTCTTTAAATAGTACCTTAGGCAGCATGTGTATAAATTCTGTACCCCATGAGAACCATTTATTTTATTAAGTTTAAAGGAAACATCATATTCTTGTAGCAAAAACAGGGGTTGAGTTAAAGCACTTCTTTTTGTTCAAATGAGAGAAATTGCTTAAATAACACCCTTGAACTATTAGACTGCAAAGGTTTACTTTGAAGCTGTACAGTGGAAGAAAAAACACCATCTCTCTCACTCTCTCTAAAGTTTGAAATACTTATTCTCACATACAAAGACTTTAAGATTCCTTGTTGGCATCAGGACAGTAACCCTGTCGTATTTCAAACATGCAATTTACAGAGAAGCTCTTTTTCAAACGGTTTATGGCTGTGACTTTCCAGATACAGCTGTGATTTAACCACATCAGCTGTTACACAGATGTCTCATGAAAGGTGAGTGCCATTGATAGGGTTGAAGGTTAAATGTCTTTGAAGTCTAAAAAGAAGCAGTAATAGTGGTCAAATAATACATGCCTTGTGGGAGCTGATTCTTTTTTCTACATATCTTGATAAAAAGTTGAACTACTATACAAGTAGTGTTGCAAAAAGAGACTTTCAAGAAATCATCTTGCAAAAAGTTCTACATTTCTATTCTGGAGTCCTCACATTTATGATAGACTGCATCATCCCTCAATATGTCATTAACAGATAAGATTGCTGACCACTTTATCTGTTCTGAGTATTTTTTAGAAATACCTATTTCTTTGTTTCAAGAAGACAATTAAATTGAGTAATGTAAGCTGAGTTGTTTAGCATGTATTCCATGGGATATGGGAGGAGTCCATTAAAGGAAATGAACCTTTTGATTTGAATAATCCTGAACAGAAGTATTTGGCCCAAAATTTTCAATAAAAGTATTTTTAGCACAGGTAGAAATTCAATTCCCAGGACAAAATTATTAGCGTACTAATTTTGGTGCAATCATTGTCCTTATAGAAGGGATTTTTTGCTGCAAATGAGGTTGTTTCAGTTGAGTAGGAATTTTTACTTTGGCTTTATTTGGTGGGTTGTGTTTTATTCCTCCTGAAAATTGATGATAAAAGCATTTTTTCTTTTGCCAAGTTGTAAAATATGAGGACAGATAGGCATCTGGTAAAGCTGTCAGTGCTCCAGAGAATTCTTTGGAGCTGTAACGGTGTCTGGGTTTGTCACATTGCTTCTTTCCACTGGTAGTTAGGGGTTTTCTGTAATGATCAATTAGTGTGCAGGCAATATGTGTGATTTGGCATGTGCCTGACAGGAAATTGTGCCTGAGTTTTCCTGTAGGTTGCCCTAGAGTTGGCTTCTGAACTCTGAAGCTGATTTTTTTGGCAGTCAGAATTGTAGGTTTCTCATATCACAAATAAATGCTTCTTTTTTCTTTTGAGGCAGAAGCAATAAACAATAAAAACAAATATGGCACAACCAATCGTTTTTTAAACAGTGAGTTTAAAGACTGAGTCCTTTCAATTGTCCATCTGGAAAACATTGATCTGCATCACTGAGGATGCCATTGTTCTACCAACAGGCTCAATTTTCTGTATAATCTAACATCAAAGGAGGTTAAAATGCTTTTCAATAAGATCAAAGTCTTAAAGACCTAATAAAATGAGAGGAGAAATTCCTCCAGCCACATGCGTAAAGGACAGAAGCATGTTCACACAGGTATACATGGAGATTGAAGATACAGGCTATCTATGTGGATCAGCTCTAGGGCGTTTAGAGGTTTCTAATGACATCAGTTTAATTACAAGTCCAGATTTCTCTACTAGAATTTAGAGTAGGACTCTGTACTACTGGAATTAATTTCTTACTGTTATTTTTCTTTTATTCATATTCTTCTTTGATTCTGTTGTGTTTTGATTTGTTGTTTTTTTTTTTTTTTTCCGAAGAACAAATATGATATTTTTACTTTTGATGATTTTTAACATGAATAAACTAAAATATACAAAAATACCATAAAGCTTTTAAAACCATACTTTAAATTTGGTGCCTATGATTGTTATTTGTCTTTTTAAATTTGGATTTTTTTCTTTTTTTGTCATAAATCTCTATATGAATGTATTTGTAGTCAGAACAGTCATCTTAACTACCATTTGGTGAACAGGGGAAAGCTTTACACCTGCAGAACTTTGTAGTATGTCTTTGAGTATCTTTCAGAGTCAGAGCAGGATAAGTTTGTCCCCTCTATGGATTTTCTATCAGCAAACTCTCACCCACAAATAGATGCTGCTCTGGCGTAGGAGGACTGAGAGCACAGTTGTCATTTGCTCTCTTGCTGTCCAAGCATCTCCAGCTCTGGTGCCTCTTTCATCAGCAGTCTGTGCAGGCTTAAGCAGAAAACATCCAGAAGCTATGTTCTTTGTCCAGAAGGTCTCTCACTGCTGTTTATCCCCCTGGAGAAGATGATGAACCATTCCTTTTTATCAAAGGAGGCAAAAAGTCTGGGCAGAGCTTGTAACACACTGTGGAATGGCGGGATATAATGTGTGTTGGAAGGATGAAGATTTAGGGAAAATATTCAAACCTTTCTTTGAGGTTCCACAGGCCACCAAGTGTAATACTTGCTCATCACACTGGTTGTAGAAAGATGTTAAAAAAACACAAGAGTTGAAGAGAACACTGAGGTTACCTCCAGTACCAGAATCCTTCAGTGAAGACATGAACCTCCACAGCAGAAACCAATAGTTGGTGTGTGGTTGCACAGGCATGACTCCTTATGGAAGGTGATGAAGTCAATGCAGTTTGGAAGCTTGATTCCTGTACTCACATACTTGCTCTGTTACAACCCCGCAAAAGAATATCTCATTCGATGAGGTGCATTTTTTGTAAGTTGTGAGGAATTTTTCCGAGTGATTTGAAGTGTGCTGGTCATTACAATGTGAGCAGGAGGATCACCATGGGGAACAATTCACAGTCCTGATGGAAGTCATTGCCTGGATCACGAATAAACTGAGTTCCTGCAAAGGAGAGTTAGTTGCTGAACAGGAGATTGAGCTCAGTTAGGGTAAGGAGGAAGTCTGAGACTAAAGAATGGGAGATAGAGCACCTTCAATTATTTGATGCATTATTTCATGTATTTGACGTGAAGTTTTGGCTTTTTGCCTTTAACTGTGCAATCCTGCATAATTATATCAAGATGCAATACTTTGGCTTTTTTTCTTTGTTTTTAACGTGTTATAAAAAAAAAACAACAAAACCAAACCGAAGAGCCTTGCATCACCATTGGCTCTGCTATACATATGTGGTATATGTACAAACAAATACCCCAAGGAAACAATCCTCAAAATAATGTATTGTTAAGCTAGTGCCCAGAAAACTATTAAATCAATCTTAAAGTGAAGTCAGCTAAGAAAGGTCCTAAATGACTTCCATGTTTAAAAATGGAACAGTACAATACTTAGCTGTTACATGTACTACATTTGTTTTCAGGTACACAAAAATTTTGACAGGATCCACTGAAGGCGTGAAGATATAAATGGTTTAGCAAGTAGGTTTAGAAAAAAAGCAAATACTGAAAATGGAAATGTTCTGTCAGAATGAAATAAAGCAAAGTAGATAAGCCAAGAAAATATTCCATTCCTCTAACTTGTGAAAAGAAACTAAATTGTCATTAATCATTTCCTATTTGCCTCACAAACATACAATAATATTTCTTGAGGAGGTTTTAGTTCCTTACTTTGCAATAACAAGTACTTTATGTCGCTTACAACCATCAGTGACTAATTAGTTATGTTTTTATGCTGTTGTGATGTTCATTTCAGATGCAGCTTATCTGGATTTTGAGGCCTTCCTTGCTCTACTTTGTTATGATTATTATGTAGTGTAGAAATAATTCCAGGGTACTATCTGTCCAAATACAGTAATGCACACTTGAATAGGAAATCCATGAAGAATCACTTGTAAAAATATTGCAAGATGGTAAGGGTTAAAAGACAGAAAATATTTGGAATTCAGTGTGAGAGAGTTGGAGAGCCAATTTCCTGAATGGTGGAGAGAAACAACTCCACAATTTTACGTAGCTGTAGGGTCAATGGAGTGTACACTAAAATATTAGTTTTACTCACCCACAGTTCCATGTCCCTGCTGGCTTTCTCAAAGAAACTAAAGAGTCTGAGAATTGGCATTAAAGTATGTTTTAACTTTAGGAAGTACCAGATCTAGATTGAAGAGAATTTTTGTCTAATGATGGATGCTTCACCCTCTGATTAGCTCACAACACTACCATTTCCTTTGAAGCTCTGACAGGCTTTTCTCAGATCTTGTGACCAGTGGCTCAAACTGGTCACTCTTGCTTCTGAGAAAAAAAAAAACAAAAAAAAAAAAACAGCACAAAAAGAAACCCAAACCACCTAAAAAACAATCCTACAGGTTTATTTTGTATCACTGTGACACCACTAGGTAGTGAAACATCTTCAAGTGATACGGTTAGATCTGAGAGATATCCAAACCAGAAGACCAAGTTCTAACTCGGATTTTGGAAAAGACTGACTTAGAAATAAGCCCTTTCCTTAAAACTGAATGCCTCGGCTGTAGCCATATACCTTCCAAAGTGGGATACCACCTGTGAGGTCATTAGTGATTTAACCCTGGACTTCAACAAATCCACTGCAAAAAAAATAAAGGCTCTTTTTATCTTTTTTTTTTCTTTTTTTTTTTTCCCCCCAACTCAAACCTAGTGATGAACCACATAGGATAGTTGGCTCTGCAGCATATTTCCTCCTTAGAAACACAGAAATCAGAAAAGGGCTTTAGGACTACTGAATCCAGTCTCTTCTTGTCACAGGCAGCCATGTCATAAAATATTTCTCATCACCTATTTCTAATCCATCTTAAAAGTACATGGAGGATGTTTTATTTCTATCATACCAATGATAGTACTGAATCACACACCACCCAGGGAGCACAGAACTCCCTCCAGTTAAGATTTCTATTGCCAGACCTCTGTGTTGGGCTACAAATCCATGGTAACCAACCATGAAACACTTCACCTCCTCACTATTTTTTCAGATTGTGTATGCCACACATGCCTGGATTTGGGGGTTTCTTTTTCCTTCCAACTCTTAGGCTATTTAAGTAGTTATACAGATGAACAGCACTGAATATCTCTGAGAACTAATAGTTTAGGCCCTAACTCAGTAAACTATGTAATATGTTAACTTTAAACTTTATTTAAGGTGCTTCAGACCTTGTTAGAACACCACATGCATGAGTTTTCAAACAAGGACAGTATATTTAAGACCATTTTGAGAATAATTTAAAAAATATATGTGTGAGACCTGCTTAGTTCTCAGAAGATTACAGTGAAACTTTTAAAGGTTAAACTGTGTGTTAATCACACTCTTTTTTTTTTTTTTTTTCCAACCCAGTTCAAATGCATTTAGAAATGTCTCAATTTCTCTACCATGACATGAAAACAAAATGTCAACTTGTGTCTCCAGCTTAGATTGCTGAAATCTCCTGTTCAGGTATTTACCCCATAACAGTGGTTTCTTTTTTTCAATAAATACCTGAAGCTTTCTACTCTTATTTTGATTTTTGTTTCGTGAAGCTACATTTATTATATCCAGTAATGGCTGAAATGAGCAACCTGGTCTAGTGGAAGGTGCTCCTGTCCATGGCAGGTGTGTTGGAACTAGATGACCTTTAAGGTCCCTTCCGACCCAAACCATTCTTAGATTCTGCAATATTTTTTAGGTCTGGAAATTCTGTTGTATAATCTTAAGAAACCCCTTCTAAACAACAACAACAAAAAAGGAAAAGTATTTGATAATTCTTTGAAAAAAATTGAAGTCAAAAAAAAGTGTGATAGTTCTTGGAGAAAATACAATACTTCATACATTATTATTTTAATTTATTTGTGGGTCCAGGACAGAGAAAATAAAGCAGAAAATACATAAATTGTTCTGTTGATTAAAACCCACCAAACCAGCAGATGTCTTCCCAAGGTTAAAATTCAGGTCCTTATTTATGTGCTCTCAAGTTTACATGTACTTGACTGAATAAAGGGTGTTCATCTGGACCTGTAAGTTTAAACTGGAAAAGCTCTAGACAGACCATGAAAGGCTTCAGTTGAAATATAAGTAAAAATCTGTACTTTCTTTTTTTTTTCTTTAAATCTGGTTCAATCTACTGGAAAAAATATTGAGATATATACAGGTCCTGTTTTTCCATTTTTCATAATGTAAGAATCGAAAATGTCATGAGGATTACTGAGGCAATGCCCAGATTATATTTTATTTTCTAAGTGGATAAGGCACTAAGAGCTTTGTTTCTTCATTTTCTTGTATGTCACACAAAAATTAACCATATTTTTACAAGACTGTTTGTATTTTCTTTTGTTTAAATGTCCCAAATTCGAATGTGGACTCAGATACAGAGTAGCAGCATTCCAAAATTAACATGAAAGGAAAGTGATAGTTAATTATCTGCTCTGTTTCCAAAAGCTTTGAAGAAATAGTATTTCTCTTTAGGATATCAGTTTTAGAAAACAGGAAGAAGCTGGAAAACAGCCATACACCTGACATAATTCCCTCAAAGACTGGAGGGTGTCCAGATAGGAACATCAAGAGGCTTTTAGTGCTGTTAAATTAGAATCAATTTCCCTTCTGGGAGGGGGTTAATTTGCAGACAGAAAAGAAAAACAAGCTGCAGTAGAGATTATACCTACTAGGTATGGCATAGTTGGCTACTGAATTTCTCCCTTTACAACCCGTCTCTAGATACCACTGCTATTAGATAAAGATAAACAAATTTTTACTTAAACAAGTCCACTGCAATGCATATTTTGGGGTTTTTTTGTTTATTTTTTCCCCAGTAGCTAAATTGGATAATATAATAAAAATGACAATAATTATAATAAGCTTTTTTGCAAGTATGTCCAGTTAATTATTTCATGTGGACTCAGGAACATATCCTAGGATCAAGAAGGATGTTTCAAGAAAGACTTAGTGGAATCAGAATATAATATGTCTCTTCATTGCAGGGTATGAAGGTTAAAAGGTTTTCTTCCACACCTGAAGGACAAGATGCCATCCAGAGGGACCAGGTCAAGATGGAGAAGTGGGCCCATGGGAGTGTCAGGAAGTTTAATAGGACCAAGTGCAAGGTGCTGCACCTCGGTTGGGCAACCCCCAGTATCAGTCCAGGCAGGGGGATGAACCGATCGAGAGCAGCCCTGCTGAGAAGGACTTGCGGGTGCTGGTGGGTGAGAGGCTGGACATGACCTGGCAATGTGCACTCACAGCCCAGAACACCAACTGTATCCTGGGCTGCATCCAAAGCAGGGTGGGCAGCAGGTGGAGGGAGGTGATTCTGCCCCTCTGCTCTGCTCTGGTGAGATCCCCCTGCAGTGCTGCATCCAGCTCTGGGGTCCCAGCACAGGCAGGACATGGACCTGTTAGAGTGAGTCCAGAGAAGGCCACCAAGTTGATCAGAGGGATGGAGCACTTCTGCTATGAGGAAAGACAGAGAATTGGGAATGTTCTACCTGAAGAGAAGGTTTCAGTGTGACCTAATTGCAGCCTTCCAGTACCTGAAGGGAGCCTACAAGAAGGTGGAGAAGGACTATTTACAAGAGCATGGAGTGACGGGACAAGGGGGGGATGGCATCAAAATGAAAGTAGGTTTAGATTAGACATTGGGAAAAAATTATTTACTGTGAGGGTGATTAGGCATTGAAACAGGTTGCCCAGAGAAATCATGGATTTCCCATCCTTGGAAGTGTTCAAGGCCAGGTTGGATGGGGCTCTGAGCAACCTGGTTTAGTGGAAGGTGTCCCTGACCACGGCAGTGGGTCGCAACAAAGTGATCTTTAAGGTCCCTTCCAACCCAAACCATTCTATGATCCTGTGAGGATGCTGGCAAATCAGTCATGAGAATCTCAGTTATTGTGCCTGCTAGATACAACCTGAGCAGAGCATCAAAGTTAAGACACACTGAAGTGAACATTTAGATCTAGATGTCCTTTGTGTCTGAAGTTTACTAAGCAAGTACATTCCTATGGTGAGCTGCTAATGCTGCATATGAAGCCATACAATGGCTTTGAATGGGGTAAACCAGATAATTGCAATTGAAAGGTTTCCAGGACCTATTGTTCTGTATTAAACTCTTTTTACTCCTTTTCCCAAACCTCTAAAATGTTTCAAAACTGTATGAATGAAACATGAAAAATAGGTCTCCGATTATTCCAGTTTCCCCTGCTTTTAAAACAGTTAACTAAATTAATTAAATTATTTTATTGATTTAATTATTTCATTATTAAGTAAAATGAGGATGGGGGGTTCTATATTGACTATGTTTTGTACAGCCTTGTAGTGTTTCATCCTGTCACCTTCATTCTTTGATGTAATTCATTTAAGGTGTAAAACGTTGTTCTTTCCATGTATTGCCCAAAAATGCAGTCTAACCGTGGTGCCTCATGTCTCTTCCTTCACCTACATATTTATTACTATAAACAACTATAAACACTGCACTCACTCAGACCTGTAGGATAGCTATATATTTTGATTGTGAAATATGACAGCACTGTGTTTTAAAAAGCTGCCTGAAGGAGGGGCCAGAAATAATAAGAATAAAAAACAAAGGTGGAAAACAATACGAAAAAACCAAATTAATATCCTTGCTCTCATCAGCTGCTAATAAAGAATTAAATTTTATTTTCTTGTTTTACAAACAGTCTGAATGCCATGAACATAGAGAAAAAGCCAAACACCCCCTTCCCCACTCTCAAAATAAAATTACCGTGTGTTGAAATAAAAGAAGAGTTTTGTTTTAAAATCAAAGAGCCATCGTGCGTCATCCCTGATGAGGTACAAACCCAAATTCCCTAATTATAAAGCAGAAACTTACTTTCAAAGGTTCTTTTTTTCTTTTTTTTTCTTTCAGTCAAAACTGGAGGATGAAAAATGAGAAGATGACCCTGGCAGCCTTCAAACAGGGCTTTTAAGCAGAATAAGGCTTGCGCTTGTGTAAATAGGATCTGTCCTTCAAAATTCACTTCTCAAATCCAGGTAGATATTGAAATGAGCAGGTTGAAAATATGCAGTCTATAGAGTAGTTCCTAATATTTTTCTCTAGAGGTAATTGCTGGGAAATCTGTCTCTATTACAGAACCCATCTTCAGGAAAGCCAAAATTATCTGAGACAGGATGCATAATGTTTAATGTTAGAAATGAACTCCATTCGGTTGGAAAATACCTATCAGCACTATATTTTGTTGCATACTGTAATTACAAAGTTAATTTTGCAAATCTCATAAGCTGAGTACTTTGAAGATTCGTTTGAATTCTTTAAATGCTGGGCCTAATAATGTTGCAGGTATTTTGAACAACTTTGTTAAACTGAAGAAAATTATTCCAAAGACCTTAAAGATGGAAAAATCCCCACATCTAGAGACTATTTCTGCTTTTCTGCCATTAAAGAGATCTAGGGATAAAAATAATAAAGTTTTGAAGGAAACTAATTCTATCTAAAAATGGTAATAATGGATTTTATAATTCCTTTTATCTACTTCCTGTTTTATACAATAGAAAATATTTCAGAAGTCTATGTTTTTTTTCATTCTTAACATTCAACAGAACTGAGAAATGTTGCTGAAATGTCTTGGAAGCAAGAAAGACAATTTATCTTCAATCCTTGGAAAGGATTCAGAAAGGTAAATCATGCAGCCAGAGGAGATTAGGATTTCAGGTTTAGCATTGACCGTCTGGGTTCTGATGCCAAGGCTACTGAAAGGAATGCAATAATTGAAAATGGGTGACAAGATCTTGGACAAAACTTGCATCTGTGCACAGAGAGATGAAAGGCTGTTTCCTTTAGCTGCTCTTCAGAAAGCCTTTGAGATTTAGATGACATATATGAGGACAGAAAGGTGACCAGGTTAAGAAATAAATAAGCCTGAACATAATCTTTAAGTCTATTCTAAAAATATCTTTTTATTGGCAGAGATTGTCAAGCGCTGATTAAGAAATCAATATTTGTGTTGTTAACATCCCTAATATTAGTATATGAGCAGAATTAAAAATTAACTTTTAAAAGCCATATTGTAAGTTACATGAAATTATTTTTTGAATTGAAACTACTTGAATCTTGTAGGTCTGCATGAGTTTTCACTGGAAATCCACAGCTAAGAGCTTTAACATTTTCTGATTGATTATGTCTTGCCTTGTAGTATATAAGATGGAATTTTGGATCTGTGGAGTAGCTTAGTATCTCAAGTGTATTAATATCAGAAGCAGAATTTATGAGGATACTTGAAATGCCATATAAAAGATGTTACAGAGGAGCTTTGAAGGTTTTGTACAGCCCTTCCTAATGCAAGAATGGCCCAAAAAACGGGCTATTAAAGCACTGCGAAGCTGCACAGGAATCAAAGCTGAGGATTTCATCTTCAGATGGATCTGATCAGAGATATTCCATGACCATATATTTGAGAAAACTTTGATTTCTTCCATGCTGGTTTTCACTAACCATCAGGAGACTTGACAAAGGAGGGTATAAGTAAGCAGGGAGAGCTGTTGAAATAGTCACTTGTAAAGAAATCAGGTTCCAAACTCAAAAGGAAGAGCCCACTTTCAGAGCAGGTTGCTGGGTTTTGCATTCCTCACATGCATCTGCACGCCCAAGGATATAGGGCCACTTTTCTTCTGTTTCAGTGGCTGCTTCTTTACGACATTAGATCCCATAAGAAGCATGAGAGCCACACGGTGGCTGTGTAGTTGGCAGGGTCTGTACAGGCTGGGGGAGTAATATCTGAATGAAATAAAAAAAACCCAAAAAACTTTCTTGTCCAAAAGTTATGACCTCTGGGCAACTAGGAATCTTCTCCAGAGAGACTTGTAGGAGGATTTTTTTAGGGTTTTTTTTTTCTCTAATGAACTCTGACCCCAAATTTCACAGTGTTTGCTGCTGCCTTTTGAGAAGTGTGATTTTTCGGGGTTTTTAAAATGCATTTAAAGCAGGTTCCAACCTTTCAGCACATGGGACCACTAGGACAGTCCAGCCTACGCCATGGGGTATGCTTTACATCCTAACTCCTCTGTTTGTCCCCCTCCTTCATTGTGGAGAGTTCCCAGCTTCTGGGGTTTATATACGTTGCAGGAATTAAGAACGTAAGGAGGACAAAGGCTTTGAGATTGTATGATGGTACCAATATTCATGTGGTTATAAATCAAAGAGGTCTAGCCACCCTCGAATGATGATTTCTGTGGTGGTAATCCCTTCTGTAAATTTTTATATATAAAAAATTTGTATAAATATATATGTGTACATACATACGCATATATATATGTATACATACATATCTACACATATATATATTTATATGGTACATAAAATTTCGTATTCTTGATGAGGGGCCTTCTCAGAGCCAAGACAGCAGGCAGAGCTTGTCTTATTCTGTCTGTGATCATGCAGGGAAACCTCGTGTGATATGAGCAAAACAGCACAGCCACTTGCAACTAAGACCAAGACAACCTCCAAACCTCCTGTTCTGCACAATTACAGCAGCAGAACTAAATAAAACAGAACCATTTGCAAAATTTTTGTGTACTGCAAAAGGTGGTGTTTCTGTCACGATGCTGGGGAAAGGCCACTGCTAAATTTTCCCCCTAGGTGTACATATGATGCACAGCTATAGAAGAACTGTGTGCCAAATACATGGGGTTTTACTAAACAGGTGTTTAAACAAACACTGCAAACTTTTACTTATGTATGTTTTATAGAGCAACTTTTTACCACTTCTTCTCAGTTTTTTCTTTTTCCTTTTTTTTTTCTTCTTCAAATCCTGCCTGATTTCCATTTTTGTCAAGAGTAGTGTTAATGCTTTGCATGTGTTTTGAAGTATGCCTTTTTTCTGAATTTTAAATTTGGTTGTCAAAGGGATAAAACCTCCTTAAAAAAAAAAGAAAAAAGAAAAAAATAATCTGCTACTTTGCTACGCTAGATCAATTTTAATTTAAAGGTACCAAAAGTTGTTACACTTCAGACTTCAAAGGAAGTTAATTTTTAAATACATTCAGCTCAGAATTCCTCTTTCTCTAAGAGCTCAATTACAGATATTGTCAGGCCAAAACATTCTTTTGTGACAAAATCTCACTTTAGTGTAAACCTAATTTTCATTCTCGGAGTGAAGGGAGACAGCATTGCATGTTGTCCCAAATGGAGATGAACATGTGACAAGCTGGGAAATAAGTGGAAATAAAATCAATTTTTCCCTATTAGTGTCAAATTAAAAGCAAAGTAAGCTGTAGAAATTGCAATAGCAAAAGTGACAATTGAAACAACTGTTCTGAACAAATAAACAAGACCAATAGAGAATCAATTTTAATTTTGTTAAGTAAGGGGACCTTTTTTGCTGGTGATCTTAAAATGCAAAGGAGTGTCTGTTCAAATTCCAAAGCAACAGTCAAAGACTCTACAACAAAAGATAGGAAATTAAAATATAAAAATGGCAAACATTAATGGAAAATTATTTTTACAGAATTTGAACTGCTAATACAGCCCTATATAAACGTCACTAAGATTTACACTCGATGGTATAAGTAAGAAATATTGCTGTCTTTTTCACCTTGATTTGAACTCTCTTAACTTTTCACAAATTCAAAGAAATATTTACACAAAAAAAAAGAAATAGCATAGAAATACAGTTTCTCAATTTTTCTTCATTTTTTCTTCCTCCTTTCAATTTCCTCGGCTTCTTCCCCCTTCTTGCAATTCTCTTAATTCCCTTTATGTGCCTTGAGGATATTAAATATCTTTTTTTTACACTCCTCTTTCCCCTTTTCCTTGGGTCTTTCACCTGCCTGTGGTGCCTGATGCTCTCTCGCTACATTAATCTCTCCTGGCTGGCTGATTTCCTGACTGACTGTGGCTCATGGTCCTGGCTGATGCCTCCAGTCTTTGACAGCAGTGCTGGTTTTATCCCTCTCTTCAAGTCCTTGGTGGCAATACCTCCTCTTCCCATCTTCCATCGATGAATTCCAGCCTAAAAAGCCTGATGCCTCACAGGGCAGGAACCAGAAACACGACAGAATAGATGTCCCTACAGGATCCATAAGTAATCTGAGAGATGTTTGGCTGGGAGCTCAGGAAAGGAGCTGGTTGGGAGCTCCCTCTCTGAGCTGATCTGATGATGAGAAGCTGATTCTTACAGAGAGATGTGATGTAAATTTGGGTCATATCCCATTCTCTGAATGCTCTGAAGGATTCTTTTTCTTAGGGAAGAACAAGAGTTAAATATTATATTTTTTTCTTCATGTTTCAAACTTTCTTGTTCCAGACAAGGATGGGTAAATGTCCAAACTGTTCTGGTTAAAAAAAAAAAAATCTAGAAATCTTTGGGCTGGTCTCCATGACTAAACATCAGCTTTATGAAGTGATGCCCATCATCCCCTCTTTTACCTTGATTGTCTAGCATAGGCAGTTTTCCAGCTTTGGGTATAAAGATATACTCAAGGTCTGTGTAGTCCAGGCATGGTTGTATGATTAGTGTCCAGAATCACCGGTTCATAAAACAAATCAGAGGCACACAAACAATACAGAAAACTAATTTTTTTGTTTTCCTGAGTACTTACCAGATTTATTTTAGAAAATTTAAATAACTCTATTCTTAAAAAAACTGTAGAAAAATATTTTATAATTTTATTTAGAGATTTGAATAGGTGGTCATCATCAAAACTATCCTAGAAGTAATCATCTTAAATTTTTTTTCAATATCATATGATTGGATTAACAGTTCTACACTTTCAACCAATTTCCCCCCATCTATTACACCTAGAACAGGAAAAAAATTACAATACATTAAATACAAAATGTTACAAATTAGGGAAATTTTTTAAATATTTTTGAGGACTGAAGAAACTTTTCCACTATAAATTTAGTTGTTGCATAATTAACATAAACTGACATAACCAACATTTTGTAATTAAATTCTTTATTAATAAATTCTAACTGTAAAAACACATGGATTTAATTGACACTTAACATGTTAGCTATTGCAAGCTTGATGTCAATTAACACACTTATCAAATGTCAATTACCAGTTTTTCAGTTTTAATTGCTGTGAAATTGACTTGCCATGGGCTACCTTTTTAAATGTTAATGTATTAACAGTGTTCACTGATTTGATGTAATAAATACAACATCTAATGCGCACTTATTGCTTATGGAATTTGACTACATTATATGAAAAGTTAAGTGTATTTTCTTCATACTTATTAAACAACAGTATGAAGCGTTTTAATCATTAATTTACTATACAATTAAACTTATGACACTTTGAAATAATTATCCCACAGCCTTCAGAATAGTAAGTCAAATAGGCAGGTCACAGTTTTAAACCAGCATTAGCAGACATTATTAGAACTATTTCTGAGCACTGTAGTGTGCTGCCGACTTCCCTTTTAACAAAGAATTCTTCATATGCCTTCTCTATTTTCTTGTGTTACCTGTATAAATTAAGACTGGGTTATATGCCACAATCATATTAAAAAAAAAAAAAAACCAGCCCTGGAAGTCCAGCTACTGATGATGATCCTGTCAAGTGAGCTGAATAAATGTGTCCCGTCCCTTACTTATGGCCCTGCTGATGGCACTGGGCCATAGTGCTGATATAAGATTTTGGCTGCCAGGAGCAGTTTTGGCTTGACAGCTTTGTCATTGGCATCGCCTTAAAGGATGAAATTTCCATGGTGTATAGAATCATTGTAATAAGCTCCTCCACAGCATTTTATTTTAATCTGTAGAACTGACATGCTTTATGAAGCCAGGCACTATCCTCATTTTAATGGAGAGGAAAGTGAGATGCAGCAAGGTCAAGTGGTTTGCCTAAAGTCCTGAAACTTGGCAGTAGCAGAAGCAGGGAAAATAAGTTCTGGTTCAAGTTACATTTTTGGAGTGGCAAGCGGATCAGGCTTTCCCAAAGGCAGTGTATAGTGGTGATGGATGAAAGGAGCATTAATCACAGGCCTCCTGGAAAGGAGGGCTGCTTATTTAGCAGAATAGAATGAATATTTAAAAAGGCCTTTCAGAGTATTGTAGAATAAATGCATATATCTGTAAGTTATTATGGCTTAAGGGCTAGCTATTAAGTGAAGGATCAATGCATCAAATAGTAAATGCAGAACTTTTAGGGCTAGAGCTATGTGAATCATGATCTCCCAGTCTGCTAATGAAACACACAGAGTCAGGGATCAAACTTTGCGTCAGACAAAACTGGGGGATTGGAGATCTCTTCCTCCCTCCTTCCTCCAAATAAGAGGGATCTGCACTGCTGACAAAACTATCTTTAATTCTTAACGGGAGCAAACCCTCATCCAGCCCTACCAGGAGTAGCTGGCCCTCAGTGCACCCTGATTGTCAGGGACAAAATAAGATGCTCTTCAGGGATCAGGTAGAGCACTTAGATCAGCACTTGGCTAAAGGAGGCCACTTCAGAGATGTTTTTTTGTGTACACATTTGCTGAAGAGTTCTGGGTCCTTCATGGTTGATAGGTACAGTTGGATCAAGTGAGATAAAAATCCCACTTTAAGCACCATATATGAGTTGTTGGCCCAGCTGAGCCCAATAAAGATGCTGTCTCTAAGACTCAGAAAGTAATCCTGTTCAAACATATTTTTCAATAACCAGAAACTGATAATATGCAAAAAGGCACCAATTTTAACTTCAGTGCTTTTTCGTACATGGATATTTTTCCTGTAGAACTAGTTTTCCTCTCTCAGAGACTTGTTCCCCTTCTTTTTGTGAGGATGGAGTTGCTGGGGTGTCTGTAACAACTGTGACAATTCTTTGTAGACTTCCAGGGTATTGCCCCTGCTGACAGGAGGATCCCACCACTGCATTTCACATTAAAACCCATTCTGGTCTGCTAAACTGCTGATAGATATCTCTCTTGCAGTCCTTCCCAGTGAAAGCCAACTCCCACCCTCCCCCATAAAGAAAGCATCTGAGGGCTTATAAGGGAAGAAATCAGAGAGAGAAATCTAAAGTGGCATTTATGATGCTTTCCTAAAGATCAACAACTCCTCCTTCTACTGATTGAATAATATCCTGAACGATCCCCCTGTCGCTTTCCTATGTACTGCACCATGACTGCGTGAGAGAAATATGAAAAGAAGAATGTAATGAATTAATGAAAGAATGATTTCTAAATTAATATATTGTCTCCTTACACTGTCAGAAGTCTCTGGATGCTAATAGAGTTTCATTATATCTATTAGTTTACTATAGCAGTTTGATTGCTATTACTTTATTAAATATATTTCAGGGGAAAAAGTATTCCCCAACAGTGTCAAGTCAAAGAATAATATTAAACCATCAGCTCTACAATGCTCTTGTGTCTCCGATTATTAAGAATCATGTTTCATCTGAACTTTTTTAGTGGAGTTTTTGGAAGTGAAAATGTTAAGTTGCCATCAACAATGAGTACATTTAATTAGAGTGTCTCCCTCCATTCCTTAAAAAAAATGTCTCAAAGACTAGTATTATTTAAGATTTTATTTAAAGATAATATAATAAAAAAAGTGGAGGGTACTAAAGTAGACTTATTGGCTGGAAAAAGGATTGCATATCAGGCAAGAATTCATGACAAATGCACGTGGTGTAAAATGATATTTGGCATTTGAGTGGTTTATATGACAATTTTGTCTTTATTAAATATTTTCATTAGAAAAGAAGAAAACAATACTGCAGTTACATGAAATATTCCATAGTACTAAGTATTCATACAATAGTATGAAAGGAAGCATGGCATATCTATATATCTATATATCTATATCTGTAGATATAGACATATGATGCAGGATTGTAAAAACAATTGCAAATAGCAAATGACAGACTGGGAAGCTTTGTGATAGATTCTCAGAGCTATAGGGTAAACCACTTATATTGTGAACTTTTGATTGACTCCCTGGCATTCTATCATCTAATCCATCTCTCCTGAGACTTAATTTCACGGTCCAAACACTGAACAGCTTCAGACAGCTGCCATTTAAAAATAAATGGACTTAAATAAACCATCAGTAACAAAGTCCTTTCCGTCTCTAGACCACCACACAGAGGCTCACTCTGATGAGAAACAGGGCTGATATTTTCCTTCATAGACAGAATTTTTCCCAAATGTAAGCAAAATCCAGACATATAATGAATTCTGTTCATCTCATGCCTGTGGCTCATCGTTTAAAATGGTGCATGATTGCCTGTTGCATACTGGAATTATGTAGGGGCTGCAGACTGGCCAGACTCATACTCCTTGGAAAGGAAGGTACTGACAAAGGGAGCACCAGTGACCTCTGTCATCTTCCAGATTATTTACATCTTCAGAAGGTATAATTCACTGTGTAATCCACCAGCAGTCTGATCTTCACCTGAAGCAGGGGAGTCATTTAGCTTTTTTTACTCTCCCTCTTCTCATTTTTTCCTATCACACGTTAACATGTACAGACTGTGAACCATAAAATTTTATGCTACAGAAGAGGCTCCAAGGTTTCTGGCAAAACAAGCAGTACTTGTCCATGAAGTTGTCTGAGGTGCCTTTCTGTAAGTATGACACACTTGTAAAGCTGATTTACGTTCCTTGGGGAGGGTCAGCTGAGTTTTACTGTGGACACGGATAGACGCTGGGTCAGGATAGCCATGCAAATCAGAGCTATAATGAACTTTTTGGAATTTTAGGCAGAATAAGTTACTTCAATGGAAAGAATATTATTATCAGTTTAAGTAAATTTTCTGTAAAAACTGGAATACATGGTGGTTAACAAAATTTTTTCTCTGGCAGCATGTCTCATGACAGGACCAAGTACCCGCTGATTTCAGGAGGGACTTTTAGAGATGTGTTGCAATAAAAATGTTTCTTTCAGTACTAATTAAAGCCAATAACTCTCTTTGATTTTTCTGCCTGGACTAAAGTCCACAAAAAGGGATAAATTCCATAAAACCTCATTGCCTCTCCTGAACCTGATTTACATGTAAACATTAGACATGTGGATACCCAAGAAATCCGCTGGTTGTAGAGGCCTGGAGTGTCTCTTATCTTTGAAATTTCTGTGATCAAGTGAATATAGGAACAACACAGTTGAGTTTTTACTCATACTGAAAAAGCTGTTAAAGAAATTTAGATATGTTTCATTACATGAAATCTACATATATTCAGGAAAAATCAGCTTGTAATTCTGAGATTCTCCTACTCATTAGAAATTTCTTCTCTGCTGTTCTTCCAATTAAATAAAATGTTGTTTTAAAGGGTGCTTGGAAACTCAGCCATCTTCCTTTCCTTACATATTTTACACAATTATAGACAGGTTAAAACAAACTGTCTATTTATGCTCATCAAAAAAACAGATTTTTCTTTCCCTGTTCTCAGTATATACAGTTAAGCTGAGCCACAATGGTAAGAGCTATGATCTTTAAATTCCTGACCTTAGCACTAAAACAGATGAAGTAATTTTATCCATTCCTTCTATGCATTTTTATAGACCAAATAAAAAGTACATAAATTTTGTTTTACTGTAGATATAATCATAGCTATAAAAAATTTATCACTAGATTCAGTAACATAGTCCAAAGTGCTGGGACTAGAGAAAGCAATAATATACAACAAGCAGCCCTTCTTTACTTTTACTATTTATTAATGTCATTAAGTACTCATGGCAATTTTTTTGGAAATAGAGCTTTAAGAATGGCATACAGGACAATAAAGTGAAAGAAAGCAGAATGCTTGCAAGTGTAATCTTGGACATGTTGTGGCATCAGGTTCTGGAAATAATAATAACCATACATCTCAAACATTTTTTAATTGAGGGATAAACTCACGCTAGGTACAATGCTTTTCATCTGACTTGTTAAGAGACGTTTAACTACTCAAGTGCCGAGCAAGAAGTAAGATAATTAGAACTGAGCTACAAATGAAACACGTTTTAAGGGGTGAAAATGCAGATATTATGATAATGTAGAGAATACTGACTCCCAGCATTTTTTCAGGAATTTTTTTCTAAGAGACTGACGTGTAATGCCACTAACGTATTATTGCTTCTGTTAATGATCAATCTTTGAACAATATTTTCTGTGTAGTTTACCATTATTTATATTAGTGCCAACACATGTGAGACAAATACCAGAAAATGAGGAATCCTTTGTTGTATGACCTGACTTACAGAAATATTAGAAAGGTTTAGACCTTTCATGTCTCTGTGTCTTTTCAACTAAAATAAGATGATTTGGGGGAGTTTCCTGAAAGAGTCATATATTTTCGTGAATACAGCTGTAGCTCCAAAGTGTGTTAGAGCAACAAATTTCTCAGAAAATGAAAATAACTGAGTGTTTTCATTTACCTGATGATAATCGTGAAATAAGGATGAGACATTATTATGTTCTAGGTGCTGCACATATGCAAACTAAACAGAGGTTTTGCTGCAGGTCTGGAAACATTCTATTTCAATGCTAGAAAACTCTTGTGTGTGTACATATTTTATAAGTAATACCCAAAATGCAGAGATTTCAGCATGTGCTGTAATGTTTAAATAATAAAGAGGTCTTTTAACATCTTTTAAGTACTAAAAATTGGTTTAAATCTTTCAAATACATAAGTAAAAAAAATAGATCCATTGGCCTTTTGCATCTAAACTGTGAATATCTCTTATTATTTTAGATTATTTAGTGTCTGTATTTAGATAATGGGGAGGTTTGTTGTTCTTCAAGTTTTTAAACATTGAAAGCACTTTTCCCCTCTCCTCCCCCTCTTCTTTCAGAACTGCATACATAAAATGCACAAGATAAGGGAAGTGAAAACAAAAGAAATATTTAAAGTAAAACTTCCTTATTCTAAAACATTCATGACAGAAATCCATGCAATTTTTTTTTCTGAATGTGTGCCTTCATTTTCATGAGTCCTTGTTTATTCTCATCTAGTGAGTGGTCAAAAATGCATTATGATAGACAAGCAGAGCACACACAGTCCATTACCATGTCTCACTTGAAAGGTGTGTAATTATAGGGCAGCAGTTTCCAGCTGAAGGGCAGCTGCTTGAAGAGGAATAAAAGTGTACTTCTGACCATGTTTATCAGGCAGACCAATACCTGATGATGATATTTTACCTTTCCAGTGTCTTACCTACAATGCAGTGCAGGTATCTTGATGGGAGAGCTGCAGAAAGTTTCTGATAAAATGAAATATCCTTTTTGAGCATAATGTTGTAAATTACAACTCTTGAGCTTCGTGTGCCTGATCATGATTTGTTCTTCCTTTAAAACATTTGGTCTGTTTTGAAAATTCACATGTGGATTTAAATATTTTCTCTGCCTGAAACAGATTCAGGGGGAAAAATGTAGAGGGACACCCTTGCATATGCTCAAACTACGTGTTCTAACTTGTTTAAGAGCAAAGTCAGGAGTCCTTGCAGTTACTGTTATTGCTGCTTGTCTATGACAACGCGACTGGATTACGGTGGTGAATGCTCCTCTCTGGATCTCAAAAATACTCCCATTAACATTTTCTTCAAATCAAGTCTGTTTCACAGAACTTTTTAGTTTTAATGAAACTTTCCATTTTCAATAAACCTACTTTTTTTTTTTTTTTTTTTCTCCGCAAGAAATCCGTCACATGTGCCACCACATTTTTTAGAACAAAATCCACACTGATAATCAGAATTTTAAAGCAAGGATGATACCCTCAGAATTTTCAGATTCCAATATCCTCCAGTTTGAAACAGAAGACATATCACTTCAGAAGTAATGATTTTGCCTAAGAAAATCTGAAACTTTGAGATTTTAGTTGGAAAAGCTTTACATATACACATAGACATGTGCACATATACACATGTGTGGACAGGAAGAGGAAGATACAAAATTCTTAAGTAGTTTCTTATGTTTCATTTTACTATGAGAAAACCGTCTGGTAAGTTTTCACATTCATTCCCAAAGTAATAGTTTAAATTTGTAGCAGTATTTTCTCGTCTTGGCCACTATACTGGAAAACTGAACACATCCTTTTGACCGACATTTTGGAAAATGCCTGTTGATTACCAGAATCAAGCTTAAGACTTTTCACCAGCATTTGGCTATTTTTATCCTTGGAGTTGATTGAGGATGTCTTTATGTGCTTTGTGTATTCTGTTTTTCACTTCTGTTTTCAATACTTTGCAGTCTCCAGAGAGAAGCCCTGGCTATCTTGACAGCTGTGAGTATACCCACCGATGTGGGGAAGAGAGAAAGGAAAGGAAAGAAAGAGAAATAGGATAAGCAAGCAGATATAAATAAGGCAAGGAAAACTTTTCCCTGGTGCCATTAACAACTTTGTATTGTGGTATGAGGATTGTTTCCCTGATCAGTTGAGGTTGTAGCATAAGAATATCTAAGAAATGGAAATACCAGGACCTGGTCACTGGTGTGAGCTGGTATGAGAGGACCTTCTGTAATCTATAGGATTTTCCAGAAGGTCCCCAGGGTTAACCCTCTGAATGAAAACAAGCTTTACCCTTGATGAAAATCTGAAGATTAGTTCTGGAAAAGCCAATCAGAGTTTTAAATCTGCTCTAAAGATCTAAAAGTGAGAGATATGGCTCAAATGAAGTTTAAACTTTCATGACAACAGATTGATGGTCCTTAATGAATTATCAAACAGATTTGATAACTAAGTTGTGTCTTATTACTGTTTTTATACTACCTAATTATTTTCAGCTCAATGAATTACCAGCAATACTTGTTAGTGTGGAAGGGAGACAACCCTACAATAATGTCCCTAGGCAAAAGTTGGATACCCTAGTAATGATCATTGTAGCATCACACATTATGATCATCACTGTGACCTTTCCTTAGTACATTAAAGTTGCCACTGGAGTTGCCATCTTGGCTCAGAATCCAAATGCTTTCACCTCTTCCATACACAGGTAGGTTTGTGTTTAAATGAAGTATTAGAACTGTGTGATTTATATGAAGGAACAGTTTTAAAAACTCTTTTATTTTTTAGTTCCTTTTGTTTAGTTGGTTTCTTTTTTTCTGGGGGGTGAGGGGATTTTGCTTTAAGGCATATATTAGGAAAATTTGAGAATTAACATTGATCAATTCAAAGGAGAATAGGAAATAGAAGAAATTTAGTGCTCCAAAAGAAACTTGGGGTTTTTTTACTATTGTCTATTAGTTCTATCAGAGCCACAGCTTGATGGAGGAAAAGAAGACATACATAACAGCCTAAATAGTGTTGCTGTGTATTCTGGAGTCAGCCTCTCAGGCTACATTTGTGCTAACAAGTCCCCAATCCCCTCCCAGGTATTGAAGGTAATATGGCATGGAGCTCCCAGGCTGCCAAACCCAAATGACTATGTGCAGACTGACAGTGGGCATGGAACCTGTATTATTCAGGCCCTAAAACAGGGCCAGGAACTATTTGGGAGGATGGTGGTTGGCAGGAGCCAATTTTATGCTAGGGAGCATTCTCACAGCTTCAGTGTTACTTGTTTTCCAGTGCACAGCAATAGTCTGTGTCCTAGGTATGATCACTGGCTAATACAGGCATAATCTTCAGTCTCCATGACAGATCAGCTCAGGGTGGGATCCTGATACCTATTTCCCTATAAAATCCTATGATTGTCCCAGTCAAACTCATGCATCGCTCTTATGTCAATCATTTAGCCCTTATTGAACAGTCTTTTAGCCAAATCAGACACACCGTAGCATACACTTTCTTTCATGCTTGTTCTTATTAGATTTATTCTTTTTTTCATCTCACTTTTAGGGTGGTGGCCCAAAATACATTATGGTACCAATAAATAAAATCTAAAAGACCACGGATATAAGTGAAAAGGATTCCATTTGGAGTTAAATTTAGCAGACCATTGACTGGGCTGATTATTTTTTTCCATTTAAGTTCATTGTTCTATCATTCCATAAATATTCCATTTCCCTTTCCTGCTCTGTTCTCCCCTTTTCTCCCAAATATACTCTGATCATCACCCACTGAAAATTTGTCTTACAAATTTCTACTTTGGCTTCTAATCTCCTTCTATAGCCGTAAATGATTCCATTTCAGTTCTTGCTCTCTGTTCTCTTTTTTAATACTTCTTTTGAGTTAATGCTGTTAATTAAGAGTTGAATTGTCCATTTCCTCCAGAAGAAAATGAATTATTTTCTTATAAAACTGGCTGATGCCTTTTCTGAAGAGATTGCTTTTTGAAGTTGCATTTATTAATGTCTCTAAATATAATTTTTTGATTCAAGTAAGTACTTATTGCTATTTTCTTTAGAGGGAAAGAGTTTAGGATTTTCATACTATTTCTACATAAAAAGATCTGATCTGATACCACTGCATTAGGGTAGTGTATTACTTTGAATTTTCTTTCTTTATTTTACTTAAGTTAATGTTTGGGGGGGTTTTTTACAATAAACAAATATATTAGGAAAAAAAAACCCAAACAAAGCACCTCTTGCCCAGCAACTGGCAAGTTTCTCCTATTGTTTAACTCAGGAAGCATCATGCTGACACCAGCATCATTCTTTTTTTGTTCCTGTCAGTCTCAGGCTTAATTTTTCAAACGTTCTTCTGTCATTGTCAGAGCTGGCAGCCACACCAGAGTGTGTGTCTGATAACTCACTGCCTGGAAGTTGGGAGTTTAGGGGAGCGCTACCTTTGAGTGTCGTCACCTTTCATACTGTTGCTTCAAGTTATGAAGAGAATTTATAGATATAAGGTCTTGCAGCATAAACTTGTCTCAACCCTCCAACAGCAAGTGAAATCCTCTCTAGAAGTTGTCTTGAATGTGTAATGAACAGTTATGCTTACCTGTCTTTATTAGGTTGTTTCACCTCCTCCTGCTGTGATGAAGACAGGGAGAGGAGATCTGCCAAATCAGTGCTGCGTTTAACCAAGTTAACTAAAACTTTGGTTTTGTGAATGGTTCGCAGTACTCAAAAAATAACACAGTGAAGTTTTCTTCACACAGTACCCTGCGTCGAATGCTCCTGCCCAGAAAATCTTGATAATCAAAATACTCTTTAACATTTTCCAGCAACCTTTAGATGGCAGTTTGAAGCGTAGCCATACTATCTGGCAGAAAAGGTTAGTACTCTGAAAATGCATCAATTGTTGTTTTCTTCTGCCATCAGAAGTGTTTATTTTTAACTCTAAAAGATGCACAGATGCCTCAGTGATAGCTATGAAATGTCCTAACATTCATTGAAAGCAGAAAGAGTTACATTTAACTAGGGATGGGGGCAGAAAACAACACAATGAGAAAGCTGCAAATAAAATGCAGGTTTTGGTGGAGAAATAACATGGGGCCTGAAATAGCTGTATAATTGTCTCTCCTGGTATTTATAACAAATTACAGTGAAATAAGGGACTATTATTGGAATCCAGCAAGTTTAGAAAATTTTATTTTGCTTTTGACTTCCATTTTCTAGTACAAATAAAAAGACATCTCTGCCATAAGAAACACCAAACTCCTATCATTGTTTAAAGCAAAGTGTGTACAAAATATTTAATGAGGTTATATAAAACTTTTGTAAAGGATACAGCTGTCCATGCTTCTGTTTTCTTCAATGTATTATGTTTATTTATATATTTGGGTTGTTTTCTTCCTTTCGTATTGATTGTCTTCTTCCATTTTAGGCTTCATCATAGTTCAACACATTTTCTCAATCAAGGTTATTAATATATACAGAGAAAATCAATCCTAATAATAGCAGTTACTCTCCTACCTCCCTCAAATTAAACCATTTCCATTCAGGACTAGACTCTGCCAGTGAAACCTTTCCTTCATACACTGAGGTTATGACCTTTGTTCACCTTCTACACATTCATGGGACAAAAACAGATGTGTGGCCTTGTTTTCACTAGCTTTGGGAAAATTTGTTAGAGTTTTTTTGTTTGGCTTTTTTGAGAATTTTGTTCAACATTTATTGTCAACAGGAAGCTTTTTATGTGACCAGAGAAAGTTCTTCCCAGTGGTAATAGCACACTTTTCTGCCATATTTTTTTAATAAATACTACATACTGGTTTGGGCTACAGGGAAAGCAAAGCAGTAACACAGCCAACATTTAGTGATCTGGTGTAATGTAAACTCCCTGCCTCCCTGTGGAAACAAATTTAGTCCCACACAGACCCTCTTGGATACATACAAGAAGATGCTTCTCTGACATATTTTGTCACTACCACTGAAGCAATCAGTTTAAAATGAAACAACTTGTCTGTGCACATGTAAATATATAGTATTGATTAAGTGTGGACCAGTAATGTATTTCACCATGGGCATGTCCCTTCTTCATACTTACAAAATAAATTGTTTGCAAGGGTCATGGCAGGCCTCTGAGCTCTCCAAAGTTCTCCCTCTGACTTCTGCTTCTCACTCTTAACATGGAATTAGATCCTTGTTAATTGCTGAGTCCTCACCGTAAGGGCAGAGCCAAGGTGTAGGCATGAGGCTTTACCTCAAGAGCTATGAAATGAATAAGCTGAATGGAAACAGAGAATAATTCTGCCTGTACCAGAAGAATTCCCTTCAGCAGGACTGGATCTATGCTGATGGAGAGTCAAAGGACACAAACTTTCACAAAAGTCTCCTGTGTGAATGGATTTGCTTGGTAATGGTCCTTCTGGGAACAGGAGTACTGGAGTAGGAAAAGCATTCTCCCTGCCAACAGGTAAACCAAAGACTACTCTCTCAGGTAACCTTATAATATTGTTCCATGTCACTGCTGCTGTTCAATTTTCTCACAAATGAGTCTGTGCATCAAATGAACAGACAAGTCCTTGCTCAATGACTGGTCTCTTGACTGGACTTGTTAACAAAAAGCACTCTGTGAGCTGAATCAGCAGAGAAGTGTTTCTACTCTGTCACGTGAATAGCTGGTACTTATTTCCATGATAGCTGTGTTATCAATTTACTTAGCAAATGCAACTTACTGTATGTAAAATAAATACTACTTATTTATCTTAGGTGTAAACAGACTTATCACTTAAAAAATAGGAGGAGAGTGGGAAAGAGAAACAGAGGCATTAGGGAGGTGTCCACGTAAACATACAAGCACTGCTTTTACAAAGCATATAGCTATTTTCCTTAAACACTTTGGCAAATGCTCCTCTTCAAAAGTTTTAGAGATTAATATATAAATATAGGTATATATACAAAAGAATACCAAGTAAGCCACAGAAGAAACTGTTTCTATTCAAACATTTAGGAGTTCGGCCGTCATCCAGTTAAAATGTCCACTTCTGAGCAATACACAGAAAACTGTGGCTTCCTCAAACAATCCACTTTGCAAACTATTTGACTTGATTGAGAAAGAAAATTTTTCTTCAGGGGTCTTTGCAACATAGTGAAAATTGATTAAGTATATGGTAGCAGTCTAACAAGAAAACAAGCTAATCAGTTAAGGTGAAATACACTAAAATAAAAATCTTCAGTGTTTTCCTCTCACAGAAATTCCTTTTGCTCCCTCCCAATTTCCTGATGGATTTTAATCCCTTACCTGTTAATTTTAATCACATTTTCCTAGAGCATATAAAAAACCCTCATAGTTCATCAGTTGCACAGAGGACATTGAGAATAGAAAATGTTGGGTGTTGTCTGAACACAAGAAAAAAACCTTCCACTTAGAAGATTGGAAAGGTTTCACACCACTGTCCCAGTTAAATTTTACCCAGTTCAAATTTTTACAATTTCTTCTTTACTTCTCATTTCTGTTTGTAGAGCTCTTTACTATTTGTAGAGACCTTTCTCCAGAACATTGCCAGTGATAGGATTATGGCAATTTTGCAACAGCTCTGTTTCTTAAGAATGAGTTCTCCCTCTTTGGTGGCCATAAATACTTTACTGAAAAAGTATTAGGGTGTCGTGGTCACTTGTGAGCTCTTGGTTTGTTTCAGCTCCAGTTTTCTGAAGTGGATTTGATACATAAAGTCAAAATATCTTTCTGAGTTGTGAATAAATCTAAAAACATTTGACACGCTGTGGACATTTTTAATTTTATTGGTAATAAACACAGCAACTAGGTGTGCTTGTGTCGATGTGTGTAGGGGGTAACATTACAATGGAAAAGACAGTAGTTTTTTTTTTCATTAGTTTAGGGTTTGTGGCAAAAATTAAGATATCCATAAAAATGATATATTTGTAGTGATCATAAGATTTCTAATATGAGTGTTTTAGAAAGTTAGATCCACACATTTAAATACTGTCTCTTTTTATACTTCTTATGGCATCTGAAGAAGCTGTAATGAGAATTGTCATGACACCTTACTGTATCATTCCAAACAGCTTTTGACAGTCTTAACAATTCTAATATAGCTTAGCTGGTTTTCTGTTTTTAACAAAACATGCAATGTGTTCTATTTTTTGCTTTATCTGTTTCCCATTTATTAGGACAGTCCAACTCTTATTTAACACAAAATTAATTTTCAGCCTGTGTTTTTTTTCATTTCCAGACATTCAAAACTATATTTCCTTTATGTCTTGCACATTTTGAGAAACTCAGATTTCAATTTCAATTTCATTCATACTTAAAATGAGTAGAACTGTATAGAGATCCTTTCAGTACAGAGAAACTAGAAGAGAGGACCAAAAGAATTTGTTCAAGCTGAAGAAAATCTATAAGCACTGCAAGAAGGGCAACTGTCATTATTCATCTTCACTGCTTCCAATGTCTGGAATACCAAGGGAAGGGCTTTAACTTTCCCAGTCAAATCCCCGCTATCTACTCATCTTTGTGACAGAAGTAAATGTTCCAAGGAAGATGTACTATGCATTTTCAGAATTGTGGCTGTAAAGATTCCTTTAAATGTAACAGTTTCTTTCAAATGCTAACAAGTAAATTCTTTGGAGAGTCAGCATTAAAGAACAGGGTGATGCATTTCAAACTCCTATGAAAAGTTTAGTGGAAAATGCCAGGGATGATTTAGGCAGAGATTTCCGAAATCAGGGAGCTGTCTTTGACAACCGTTTTAACAGGCAGATACATCTGACTGGAGATTAAATGCAAAGAATTTCAACGCGTTTTCTGTGTGTTACACCCTTGGTTTAGATGGTGGTTTGTTTTTTTTTGTTTGTTTGTTTGTTTTTTATGTAAACATGTAGAATAGGTTATTTCTCTCTCTGTAGGACTGTGAAATGGGAGAATGATGCAGGTGGGAATTGGGATCATGGAAAAATAACATGCAAGCAGTATAATGGAGCATTTTCGTGCCCATAGGAGAAATCTAGCAGTTAACAAAGTTCAGAATAAAAGTGAATTTCTTCTGTGTGGGGTTTTCCCGATAGTAGAAAATAAGTCAGACAAATCCCAACCTTTTTTTTTTTTTTTTAGCAGAAGAGAAAAAGACATCTCCCTTGTGTTTTTGTTTTTACTTGTTTGTTTTACCCAGTCAAGGTTTTTTGTTCCTTTTTCTTTTTTTTGGTACAGATCCTACTCCAAGAAGGATCAGAAGACATTGATTATTATTTTTCAGTCCCATGCCTCATATTTGAGTTCTCAGGAGGGAAACAAAATACTCCTCTCATTCCTTTGTCTTCTAGAGGTGCCTAGTAAAGGACATCAATTTAATAATAACAAACATTTCATTTTAGTTTTCACTATACTTTCCAAAATGTTTTACAACAGGAGGATAGATGAAGCTTCTTTGTAAGGGAGGCATAACAAGGTTGCCAGCATCACACAGGGTCAATAACAAAGCAAGAGCTTCAATCCAGGCTCTCATTAGGCTCTTTGGTGCTTTGCACATGAGCCTATATGATGCCAGGCTTAGTGAGGAAAGAATTTGACTCCCTTCTTCACTATTTTCAGCAGTGCCTTTTGTTCCCCAGAATTCCTACAACAGATTTCTCATGTCCTTTACTAAGCTCCCTTGTTTAGTTGCTTGTTTGCTTTAATAGAACTTCAATATTCAGATGGCACTTCCTGTGCTTTTTCAGGTGTCTCACCCTGTCTTTCAACGTAATGCCATGGGAGTTTTAAAAAAAAAAAAAAAGAAATGCTAAGGAGACCTGAGAGTTTCCAGTTTATCACAATAAAGTGTAATTTATCAGGAACTGAGAGAGATGAATAAAACCTTCTTTAGCACTATCAGTATAAACAGAATGTTCAAGGAAACAAGAATGTATTTACATGTTATACTCTAAGAGCAAAAAAGAAACCCCCCCAAAGCACCTGGAGAACTTCAGCAAAGAGTGTTGATAAGTATTTGCACTAAATCTCCAAGGAATTAGCCTTAATCTTGGTACTCTGTGGAAAATAAACAGAAAAGTAGTCAGATTCTGTATCCTGACCTGGAAGAGCTCCAGATCTTGGAGTTTTGTTTGTAAGAAAGTTCCCCAAACAGCTGCTGCCATTTCATTTCTCACAGGTAATGATTCACCTGCTCCCAGGCACTGTTTCTCAGCCCTGAGGTTAAGGTCCCCCTCACAATCTGTATATTTTTTTTAAGAACTTATTAAAACCATTTTGCATAAATTCCTTCAATTTTAAAAGATCTCTTCCTCAACAGAGGAAGAAGGAAAAAGAGATACAGCAAGGTGATGAGACAAAAAGAAAATTCACAGCAGTTTATCAGAGCTTGAGCCTAATTGTTTAAAAACATCTCCATGTAGAAATGTCTGATATTGTATAGAATGCATTTCAATCACTCTTTGTTCCCCATTCTGTGATGAAAATCAATTTTGTCACCATTTTTTCCACCAAGTATCTGGGGCTGAAATATTGACCATTACTTTCCAAGCCCATCCAGGGGTTCAGGAGTAAAATATGGAAAGTTCATTTTCATGGAATGAAATTATTTCTGTGTGCCTGCATGTTATTTGCCTACACAAAAGTTTTTATTCCCAAAACTTATTATGTACCTTATAATTATTTTTCCCTTTCTCTTTTTTTTATTAATTCTATGAAGCAGGTGATGCAGCTGTTTCAAAGAGTAAAAGAACATCATGAGATAGCTGTATATAGAAAGACAGATTCCTGCATAGATAAACGTGTATCTGTAGACCAAATTTTGTTCAATGTTCCTTTATTTTCTGTAACTTTTTCATACAGTAAGAAGCAGCTCTCCTCTCTGATTAAACCCTTGGCATAAAACAGGATACGGAAAAAAAAATAAATCTGTATTTAAATCTGTTTTAATGAACCATGCTTCATCTTTCCCAAAGGCTCTGCAAAATGCCTTATAACTAGTTTTGATTAGCTGCTTATTAAAATGTATGTATATTTTTGAATAATATTTATAAATTTTTCTTTCATTTAGATATGATTTAGCACTACTTTCTGTCACCCATGTCAGCAACCTAAAAGTAGAAAGTGCAGCTGTCAAATAACACTCCAGCAAAAGGTACTGATGCCCTAATCTCAAGTGTCCTATATGTGTAGTCTAAAAAATTAAAAAATAAGATGTAAAATAGAGGCATTTCTTCCAGACTGCTGTAATACAGCACTTGACTGTTTAGTATGCTATCTGTTCACCTTGGGTGAAATTAAAAATTACTCCAATCATTTCTAGGGGGAAAGTCAAAAAGTCAAATTATTATTTTTTCAATGCTATTTTTTCTCTGCTGCATTCTGTATTCCTATTTTTGTGAGCTAAGTAGGTAGACTCTATCTAACAATGCCTGTAACAGGCATGGAAACAGCGCACTACAAATTAGTCTAAAACGGGCGATTTGGAGAGCAGCTCACTGTGCTGTGTTTGATGGGTATGTTACAGCTCCTGGCTGCAAGCAGGTGCTTCCAGCCAGAGCTGATCCACAGGAAAAGTTGGAAATAACCCTTTATTTCTGTCTGGAAGTGTCTGATATTAGAGGACAGCCCTGGATCCCTAATTTCTGTGTGGAATGCTGTGTGCTACTACCTGGGCACTTGGGAACCCCCAGCCCAAGGCCTGGGGCTCTGGCCCTGCCAGGGTGTGTGCAACCAGCATGTTTTCTCACCACAGTGAGATGTCTTACAAAATCTGATTTGAATGAATTTTCCGTGAAACTTAAAGGCCACTTACAATTTTCTGATACAAATTCTGCTTTTGCTTTATGACAAACAAAAGGGGAAAAAAAATATTGGCCTTCCCGAGTCTTACCTTAAATAATACACGCACATCTATATATATCTAAGTATATATAGATATAAGAGAAAGATATGATTGGAACTATGAAAGTTATGGTTATAATAGCTCCCCAGGGAGTTTGGTGGGGTTTTTTTTCTGACATTAAGCAAGAATTTTTCAGGTCGGCTTAAAATAAGTCAGGCATGCCATATGTCTTAAAATATTGCTATGACAGTTAATATCCAGAATTCTTCCTATTATAACTCTTGGTGGGTCCTAGAGTTTTTGTTCATAACTATTAGTGGGAATTACATATATTATAGATATGCATTATAGAGTTTCTACATATTTTTAGAACTTTCGAGATGGTTGACACACTTTATCAGTAATGCGCATTTTCGTGCATTTGATTTGTGATGGGGTTTACATGGCTGCAGTTTACAACTTATGTAAAAGAAACACAGGTTTTGATCTGGGTATTTCCTTGTACCCTGGGTGTGAACATTCTGTTATGGTTGCTTTGCAAACCCCTTTTCATGATGCATTAACATTTGCCAAATGAGAGACTCCTTATCAAGAATATCCTGTTATCCCTCTCTTTTAATGGATTTTTTTTATCCTTTTCTTGGTAATCTGGCATGAAGAGGAAACAAATTTATCAGAGTTCCTCTGCTAAATTAAGCTCCTGGACATTTAAAGCTTTGTGATCTAACATAATTTGACTTCTTGACAAACTTTTGTCCCCTCTAAGTCATATTTCACTTACAAAGTCTGATTCTGGTGTAAAACTGTCTCCTGTGTCCTGCCTCAGTGTTGGAATATTTGCCTTGTTCCAGGTTACTGGGTTTCATCTAATGAGGCTGGGAAAAGCAACTGATACCACCCCTTTGAATCCAAAATACTAATAATGTAACACAATTAAGAGTTTCACTCAATTTCAACTGCAATTAATGACGGCCCCACGTCTTCAGTGAGATCCACACAAGTGGGGCCTCTGAGCTACAAGAAACACCCATAAAATCAGCAGGGTTACACAGAGAGTTCTGCTTTGTGCGTTGTGTTTTGATATCAGCCTCACTTTTTTTTTCCTGCTACATGTAAAAACAGCCAGTGTATTTCTAGGAAAATTACAAACACAACAGTCTTTATAACCTGAAACACTGTATACCACACAGCAACTCACAGCAAACTAATTGTTCAGAAACACAGTTTTGAAAAACAGGACTAAATTTAAACATATCCCTCCTTGGCTATTAGGCACAGGCAAGATGACAGCTAAAGGTTACTGATTTTCCCAAAAAGTGGCGGGGGAGCAGACCTAAAAAGCTTCCCTAATGTATTGTGTGGGAACTTGATTTTTGAAATAAGATTTATAGGAGCTGTACAAGCTGTTTCTCCATTGGGAATCTGCAGAGCATTTCATTAGAAATGAAAGGTTATAGGCACGCTGGCGCTCACACAATTGACCTTTTACTAGATGGCTTTCTAAAGTAACGCTGAATGCCTCTAAAGGATGCAAATGTATTTTCTTCAAAACACAGCAACTCTGAACCTTACATGAAAGCAGTCTAATTTAGAGAATTACAGGATTGTTGAGCTCAACCTTACTGCATTGAAGAGCTCTGTAAAAAGGAGTTTACCTTTTCCAGTTCTGACATGGCTTTTTCATCCCTCGCTTTGCCCTTTACATCAATAGTGTTCCTCTTTCTTACTTTAACTTCTCAGTGTGGGTTAAGGGGACTGAAGCTGAGAAGGCAAGAGAAGATTTCATCAAAAATCTGCTTTTGGTATTGATTGCTGCTTTCTGTTATAGATGATGCTTTAGTGAGTGAAAGACTCCAGCTGGTTCCCTTATTCAGGGGGCAAAGGGAATTAGGAGTAAAAGGTTTCTGTAAAGTTTCTCTCTGTCTATGTATTGGACTCCAGGATTTGTTAATGCTTTCAGAGATCACCACCTTATTTTTTTTTGGTAAGTACTGAAAGTGTTTAATGAGCAACAGCATCATTTCCTCTTCAGGGGCTGAGTGAAGTTGGAGAGGATTTTATGTTTTTACCATGTATATTAATACTTAAAGGTACTGGGAGGGAACAAGAGTAAAAATTATAAAAGTTCTAATACTTCCTCTGTCACTCGGCTGAAATTGTTCCACTTCAAGAAAATAGAGGTTAAATATCTTTTGTTTGATAAAAAGAATAACTTCGTAGCTTTACAGCTCAGAGGAAATAGATCTCCAGCTAAATGTCTTCATTACTGAATGGATGGGCCTCCCATTAGAGCAGTTTCAACTTTATTCCTAAAAGGTAGGAGTTTCTGTATGAATTGGAGGGCCAACATGATGCTCACATCAAGCTTTAGAGAATCTTAACAAAGCACAAATGACCAAGTAAAACATTTTTTTTTCCAGTAATCATAAATCCTAATTTGTTCATTTGGCTTTGTACTTGTATAGAGTTTTTAGAATAATTGATTATTTTAAAACCACAGATTTACTCTTTGTATAACCTCAGTTTGTCTCCAAAATGTATACAAATATATATTACACCTTGGCAATGGTGCCTGCTTGGTTTTGCAGCAATACTGACGTAACATTTGGAAACATAACTGCCTTCTCTATGAAGTAAACCACTAAAAAAATAGGACAGCAAACAAATCCATATCTATTTTTATTTTATAATTGGAGAATATTGAATGTATCATAAAATGTCTACGGTAATTTAGATTTTTCTTCCAAAATGCTTATTATAAAATTATATGCAGTATTAATTAAGATAAAACACTATGAACATAGTGGACTAAACCAGTCCAATTGGTAGAACTCTTATTAAACTGAATGCAAGTATAATGTTTTACTACTTAGCCTTAGATAGATATTTTTTGAATAACTAATACCTGGCCTTTGAAAAATTATTTAAAGAAAGAATTCAGGTCTCTTCAGGTCTCTGTCACATTAAACTTTCAGTCTGGGTTTAGACATGTCACCTGTTTCCTTAAAATGTCTCTAAAATAAGATTTCTTTTTTTTCTCATCTCAAACTCATCTTGATGTTTTTCGTTATGATTTTGTTATAAGAACTGGTATGAGGAAAACCAGCCAAAATGTGATATTTTCTTTAGACTTTCTCAGGGAATAATTTTATTTTGAATTTCATGAATCTCTGATTTACTATTAGTTATATAGTTTTTGAAGGCATTGGATATCTAGGAATGATAGCAGTTCTCGTCCAAGTGCGGTCCCTAAATTGTCAGGCATTTATTCAAAGATTAAAAATTAATTTCCCAAGACTCTGGAAAAACTTTCTCCATTTAAAGATAACACTTTACAGAGACCTAAGTGGGAATGCATGGCAAATTCTTTCAAAACATCTAAGCTTTGTGTTTGTTTATGATCAGATATGCTGGGTTCAGTGACTACTGTATTGGCCCAATTTATTTAATTTAGTAAGTTATGTAGCTGTTCAACATGATTTAGTTTAATATCGATATGCTCTTTGGATGGTACGTTTCATTCAATCTGTGATGTATTTGATGCAGGAGGTGCAGTGATTTTTATCCAATGTATTAAGTGTCTGATTAGATAGGTTATGTATCTGATTTGGAATATGGCTGATTTAATAGATTGTGCTTTTTTTTCTGTGTATGCTGCAGTAAATTCTCAATTTATTTAATCCAGTATGTGATATATTTGCAATATATGTAGTTGTAGTTAATGTGTTTATGGGAGTCTGTAATTCATCTGCAATATTTCTGAATTTTGAATAAATTGTATCTCATATATATCCTCAGAGGCCAGAAGGAGACTTTAAATCATAATGCGAAGAATACTGAGTAAGCTCATTTGTGGTGAATATTACTGGATGCAATTGGGGTTTATAAATGTTGCTGTTTGTGAAGCATCTTGAATTCCAAATGGCCTTCACAGTGCTACAGAACTGTACTTCAGACTGCACGTTCCAAAATTATTGGCTAGATAAAAATAATCTATTAGAGACACTTGACAGCAATACTGTAACCTTCTTGGAAGAGATACTTGCTTTTATAACCCTAAGAAAATATAGTAGAGACAACAAACACAATAAAACTCAGAAGATCCAGGTAAAGAACTAGCCATGCTCCTTGAATTCCTAAGCAACATGGCTAGATTTTTAAAGATCTTAAAGGATAATTAAGAATCTGGGAATCCTTAATTCTCCTAACTGAATTCTGAAACTGTATGACTCAAATCAGTGTCTTCATATGGTTTATAAGGTAAGGCCTAAAATAAATGTTTGATCTCTTCATAGTCTGTAGGAAGCCAAACATTCTGAAAAAGACATTTCAGATCTCTCAGCTCGGATATTGACATATCCGTTTTGCAGATAATGACTCAAAAAACAGCAAAGAAAAAAATAAAAGCAAAGTAAATAATCCAAAAAATTGTACCTGTAAAAAAATAAAGAGTTTGCCTCTCAGAGTAGTGGATCTGTTAATGGTATACAAAATCTGGATCAGATATTTAACGGAAGAGCCAACTAGAAAAAGCAAAGATAATTTCACTAAGAATTCAACCCTTAAGTTACAGAATGAAGAAAGAAAAAAAGATTGCCTGAAACTTGATGAGGGACTAAAAATGTGATATTTGGAGCTAAAGTTAGATCATCTTGTGGATTGCATCCTATGTATTTGTCAGGGCGATTTCTGGATTTCTTTTCTTAATTCCATGATTGTGTTTAAGCAGCCAAACAGATTGAGACGATTGTAATAAAAAATTTTTCAATAAAGAAAAAATGCATGTATTTTCACTATTGTAATAACATTCCATCAGATGTGAAGGTGGAAAATTACATAGATGGTTAATTTTTTTCACTTAGATTTTAAAAAAAAAGTCCTAAATGGAATGGATAAAATCATTGCAGTGACTCAAAACCAGGATTCCATGTTTCCTTTTGCACTTGTCAAAAAATATTTTATATTTTACCGTCTTTCTGTATAGAAGGAAAAAAAAACCCACACCACTTTCAATCTTATTAGTTTTTTGCCTATTAGGAAGAAATATTTAATCAGTTAAAGATTTGATCTGCTTTTCCCCCTGAAAAAATCCAGTTGTCTCTGTCACTTGATGTGCTTTGCACTCCATGTCTTCTTGATGCAACTTACACTAGTAGGAAGCGTGATTCTCTTTTAAAATGTAAAGGATTCCTACCTGTTCCTCAAGTCACAAGTTGATAGGATACTGAAGTGTTTTCAGTGTGTTAAGTACATAAATTTATCTCCATCTACATTTCATGCCAAGACAGAAAAACAGAGAGCTAACAGATAATTAACTCTACTTCACAACTAACAGATGCATTCTAAACTGAACAGTGACAGATGAACACTACCTTCTATTTTACTTTGTGATTTTTTGCAATAGTGTAAAATGCTTAAATGTTTGCAATTAGGAAAAAAAAAAAAAAAGGGGAAAGAGTTTAGATATTGAGTGGCTTGTAGTGAAGAGGTTTAATACTAACCAGGACTTTAAAAAAAAAAAACAAACGTAGGGATAGAAGGCAACAGGGGTGAAAAAAAAAATCTCCCTTCACTTCACCTAGACAACTGGACTGACAAAATTTCACTTTGCTAAAAATACCATTTAAAAGAGTCTTGGCCCATATTTGTGTGTATGTGCCCACCATCCATCAGTGGGACAGCCAGATACAGGTATTGATGATTCATTGCCGGTGTCTGAATCTCACTGTGCTGCCTCAAACGTTGAAAGCTGTCCCAGTTCATGGCGCACTTTTCCCACATCTGCCTGCAATAGCTGAAAAAGGGCTGCTGAGGATTTTCACTTCTAAGGTAAAGTTTAAATTATCCCCCTTCTCCTCCGTGTATTTTTGTAGAGCAGAAGATGTACCTTTAGCCATGAGTACTTTAGGTTATCCCAAATTTGTGAATCAGCCTCGAGGGAGCCATGACTGCTGATGCAATTGAACTCAGCATTAAGACTAATTTAAAGACAAATGTGCTGTAAAAACTTACCCAGCATGGCTCTGTCTGTCAAAGATCTGATGAGTTATCTCTGGCCAACGTGGAGCTGCTGGCAGAAGTTAAATTCAGATGTAGTTAAGGAAGACAACTGAAGAACCCAGGCTGACTTTCTCTGGTAAGACTTTACGTGCCCCAGGAGAACTAGAATAACTATTTATAAAATAATAAGTCTGCTGATAGGCGTTAACTCCGCAGGAAGGGTGGCAGTTCTTTTGTCTGATGACTGACCTCCAAGACTTGCTGTAATATTCTAAGATACTTGCCCAAGATCCTCTTGGAGTCAAAAGGGAGAAATAGGCACCATCAAGTAGTAGTTCTAGATATTTAAGATGATTAATTAACTGTTAAACCTTTAACCTCACATGAGAAGGGATTCACCTTGGCAACATTTTGCTAACAGTGAATTTCAGAATGGAACTATCAATAATTAGTTACAGGTGTAGACAAGGCCTAATTTCAATTATTTCAAAGCACAACAACTGACATTTTTATTGTCATGCATCATCCAAAACAACCCCAATCATTCTCAATTTTGTACTTTGAGCATTTTATTAGGAAGATTGAAACAAGTCTTGTTACACACGTCAGCTGAGTAACTTCTGTCATGTGTACAGTGTTATAAATTCCTTCAGGTTCTAAGACTTTTTCCAAACACCTCAGTATGGATTTACACAAGATTCTGGAAGAGATTTTTATTTTTATTATTTTGTGGTTTTGCAAATAGTTAATTTGTGTTTCATTTTTTTGGTATTGTAAAAGCACTCTGCCTCCACTGTTCATTCCTGGAGACTTGAGGTCTTTTGGCTGGGCAGATGCTGTTGGGACTAATGCAAAAACAACTGCTTGTTACTGTTCATATCACAAACAAGTACTGTTTCCTTATCTGACTCAAAATTAATATAATGTGAAATTAATGTTAGGAATATATAATAAAAAATCAGATTTCATATAATATTTATGTAAAGGTATCAAGTGTAATTTGGATTTTTTTTTACATATACCTAACTGATTTTTCATGAAAGATAATTTGAGAACTCCGAGCTTTTGCAATTTCATTACCAGAAATATCTGAAAGTTAGTTTCAGGGAATTTTAAAGGAAATAAAATGTACTTGAGGTTGTTTCTGCTCAATCTGTTATCGTCTAACATGAAACCTATTTAAACTCTATTAAAAATCCTGGAAGCTGTTCTGTTGGTTCCCTTATATTTTTCAACATCTGCCCTGAAAGTTCACACAGAAACATATATTACAAGAAACCCAACAGTACCTCTTGAAGACTTGGAAGAGTCTAACATGGATTCTACAGACCTATTCGAATAAATAGTAAATTGGTAACTTTCAAAGTATTAGCCGAGCATGCTTAAAACTATAATCAGCTTAATTCAAAATTCTGTCAGTTTTATTTTAAGAGCCTGGCAAATTAGGCAAGCATTTTTGTTAGTATTTTTTCAAAGTTATGTGATGCTATATTTCAACAATGATGTAGATACAGATTTCAGTTATAACCTGCCACCAGTAATGACAGTGTTTAATGTTTATCCTCTCCAGGCTGTGATCCTTTCTGACTTTGTAGAGCCCTGGGTATAATGTCATTGAAAACCCAAGTACTTACACAGATGACTGCAATTAATGGTAAAGGGAACTGGAGATTTATACGTGCCACTGCCATTATCACTAATGGAAATTTCACATGGAAATTGCCATGCATGGAAATAATATGCTTCTTAGAACACTCTATCTAAAAGTCATCTGTGCAAGCAGTCAATTTAAATCCTTAATTCAGTCTTCTTTCACCGTGGCAAATATTTCTTTTTAAAAAAAATCAGGTTACTGATTTTAATGTTAAGAATTGTCTTCGTACTATTTAAATTATTGAAAATTAAAGGCCTGACTGTGACATCAGCTTTCATTGGTTTCCTCGGATCACAGTTAAATGCAGCTTTAAACACAACATTGAGAATTCAACTCTGCCACAGCTTCCTTGGTGTACCTGCTCACAGCAAACCAGTTCTCTGTGACTGATGGGCGTCAACAACGGCTGAGCTTCAAGAGGTAATTGCCAACCCATTGGCATCAAAATAAGTCCTTGGAGTGGTAGATATCTGGTGAATCATTGAAAGCTACTCATGGGGAAAAAGCCAACCCCATTGATTTGAGGGTATGAGACAGTAAGATCTTACTTGGGGATGTTATTCTTTCCTCTGGAAGTAATGTAGGCAATAAAATGTTAAGAAATCAGATTATAATTAGCAATGCTATCTACTGTCTGGGAAAAATGCAAATGTCCTTCTAGCTGTGTGGAGTACACAATCCCATGACAACAAGTTGGATCACCCAATTCTCATCATACAAAAGGTCACCTGATTTAGGCTACTGTTTGCCACAAAAAAAGATGTTAGTGTATGGGCACGGTGCAAAAAGTCATCTGAGATACACATGGTGTGGTTTGGCATGGCAATGTAAAAAGAGAGTGAAATAGTTTGAGAGATGAAGTCCAAGTCTGCCAAGTTGCAGTGCAGGGACAACTGGACTGCTCAAGAAACTAAGATAAGATACTTGCATGGGTAAACTTAAGGTTGAACTTAACATGGCCATCAAATATAATATACATAGACATAGCTATTGGGAGCTAGAACAATGGGAGCCAGGTGTCTGAAAGATCTTAAAAGGAAGGTTTCAATATTAATGGAGAGGACTGGTTTGCAGTGCTTCTCCCAGAACCTTCTCAGTATTTTATGCAATGCTGGCAGTTAATCTGTTCCACATTTGTGCATTTCTCATATAATTCTGTCATTTTCCCACTTCTCTCTCTTGCTTCTGATTCTCTTGCAAGAGATCCTCTTGATCTGCTCTTGCACTTTCACAGTGGCACAGCTTTTAAAGAAAGAATTAGCTTCTTTCGAGCGTATTTAAACAGCCTTAAATTCTCTGTATGAAAACTGCACAATATGTAGTTACCTTAATAGTTTTCTTTTCCTTCATCTCTAAGTGTCATAGACGAGCACTTTTAAATTTTTGTTCTGACCAGGATTCTTATGTGACATTTAACTGCTTTAGTGCCTCATTTCTCTTATGTTCTGGCAATGGTGAGGTCTGTGATTTGCACTTTTGTCGTTGTTTTATTGGGAATTTCATAGACTACAGTTTGCTTTGATTGCATTATATAGTGGCACATCACTTTAAAATGTAAACTATTATGAGAGTCTAAACTAAATGTTCATTTAATTTCCAAGGCTAAAATGAAGCAATATTAGACTACTAAGAACCAAGTAGTAAAGAACACATTTTCAGTGTTTCAGTGTATGGTGTAAACAAGGACTGATGTATTTTCTTATGCTGAAGTGCTCTAGGTAAAATGTAACAGAGAGAGTAAGTTGTACTTAATTCATTAAGCACATTTATGAAGACATTACATTTATCTACAATGGAAATGTTACCTAATGAGCTCAAATCAGACCTCTTAGGTTTAAATAATTCCATAACAAAGTTTCAGATACGCCTACACCCTTTTCCTTTCTGCTTTTCAGGAGTTTGCGCCTTTGAATGTTCAGAAACTGCTTAAAATTCTAATATTCTTGCTGTTCCAGGATTAGGTAATATAGTTAATGGCTATGTACTTGCTCCAGGTCAACGTGTTGAGAGCAGAAATAAAGTAAAACATTCTCGTCAAGTTATTCTGTTTTTTAAAGATGTAAAAATTATGCTTGTTTGATTTACAAAATATTTACAAAATTGTCTGGTTTAACATTGCTTTTCTTAATTAAAAATTCTGCTTTATTACATTTTACATAACTCTTATATTGGCATTGAATTTTTAATGTATCTTGCTCATAACGTAGAAAAGGCTGTATTAGAAAACTTAGAAAAGTTCCTTTAGAATGAAAAATACTATTTCTTTTGTCCTAGTCAGGTTTTCTATCTTTCTATTTAACAAAACATATGTAGAAACTACAGCTTTTTATGCAGGTTTGTTTTAGCCTGGTGAAACCACTTAGTTAGGCAAATGGTACCTTCATATATAGTTATCAACTGATATTTTCAACTTTTTAATTTATTCCGAGTGTTTCATATACATTCTCCCTGGATGATTTATGATGAAGCTTTGTGATTTTTGGAGACAATGATACTATTCTAAATTACTACTTAAGAGTTACGGAGACACATTGTTAGTTTATAAATCTAACCTTTCTTCTAGTCTCCTGTGCCAAAGGTACAGTGAAATAACATAAACCTCAATGAAGATGATGAAAGCAGGAAAGAAGAAATCATAAAATGCCATGAATTGCGTTCTTAAATCTCTCCTACTGTCAAAATATGAGAGATTAGCTAGAAAAATATCTTTATTTGCTGAATTTCCTTCTCAGGATAAAGATATATATAATACAATTTGAGTTTGTTTCACTGTTTTGAATCCCTCTTCATGCCCATTGTACCAAAGGTAATGTTGAAAATGAAATAAGTTTTTGGGTTTTTTTCCTGGGACAGAAAAATATATTTTAGTGTGTCCTGTACATCCCCATAGCAACATGCAATTATTTTGACAGTAAACCTCCTCTTTCAAGCATAGAAAAGAACAGACGACTGAACACAACAAAAACCTTTCAGTAAGGGAAGCCATTTGGAATTTTGAGGACTCAAAGTGTTGCTTGCCCAATGGACTTAGCATTTATTGAGGACAGTCATAAATAACTTTAAAATATTCCAGTGTGATAGGATGGAGCTGCAGATTAGGTCATCGTGGAATTATAGTTCCCTTGCTTAATGATTTTACAAAATTGCCTGGCAATCCAACAAAGAGAAGGAGCACAACGTGGTGAATGCAGGCTAATTAAACCAATAATTGCTTCTTCTTGTGTTCCCAGATAATGTGCCCCTGATAATTTTAAATGAAGTTTTGAAGCTGACTTCTTGAATGAAATGCTGTGCTAGTTAAAGCTTCGCTAACCCTCTGTGTGTGGAGAAACTGGCCTACTTCTCAAGGTCCCTCGCATTGTTCAGACACGCATTGCCACGGCACACGAAGAGTACAGGAATAGCTTCCCTGTATGTCAGGTAATGGGGTCCCAAATATCTGTGTTTTCCCTCCTTCCAATATTGTGACTAGATCATCTGATTTCCCTGAACAATTCTGAAATTAGAGGCTGCAAATTAAGTCTTTGATGTTCAAAGTTCTCCTTCCTTTTTTTTTTTTTTTTTTTACTTAGGANTTTGTGTTTCAAATTTTTCCTTCTTTTTTTTTTTTTTTTTTTTTGACTTAGGAAAAGATGCAAACTTCTATGTATCTCAGGGATGTTAGTGTAAATCTGGAGTGACTCCACTGAGATTTGTGAGGACTTTTTTTTAGTTATATCTGTGTCACATGCAAGTATGTGACTGTTGACTGGTAGCTATGTTTAGAACTTGGGAAATATTTCACAAAGTCCCCAAGACTTTCAAGGTGATCTTCAAAGAGATATACGGAATAATTTACAAAGTTTTAATGTTGAGTTTAGAGGCAGATTCTTTATCAATTAATCAGGTAACAGTACTTCTGTAGATGGATTATTAATTATGAACTCTTCTACAATATATATGCTCATCATTCTATCTCACCTCTGCAAACCAATACATGTTGTAAATATGTATTTTTAGTCACTTACAGCCTAATCAGAACCTCTGTTTAAACATGAATTACAATTTTGTGAAACCATAGAAGTGAAGGATCCACTTCTTTATCTCAGTACTATTTGATATTATACAATCTTGTGTAAATATATTTTTTTTTCTCCATTGGTGCTTAACGATTTTTATAAAATATTGGACTAATATATTTCAATTTCTTTTTTTTTTTTTTTGTACTGAATTATTCTTTCATTACCAGAGTGGAATGATATAAAGAAAAAAACAAGTAGGTTTTCAATATAGTTGCTGAACTCTTATCATCTGGACCTTCAAAATGAGATCAAGTATCTGTTACTGTGAAGTGATTCTGTTCCAGAGAACGGTGTGTAATCTGAGAAGTGCAATGAATCTTTCTGGTTGTATGACTGCATTTTAAACATTACCCAAAACTATTTCTTTAAGGAACTAAACCAACTAAATAAAACCAGATTGTTTTCTTTTCAACTACTGGCAAACTATTTAAAACCACAGCTTCTGGAATTTTGAATAGAGAGGGAATTGTCAGTCAGTTCAGTCAGCTGGTCCCAACCATATCACAGAACGCACAGATAATGTGTCCTCTGCAGTCTACTGTAATAACCTAAAAAAAAAAATAAATCAAGGTCTGTTAGATCTCATGAGCTAAAATTCCCGTTGGTGTTCACAAAATAGCAGAAGTCAAATCTGCCAGCAGATCTTGCCAATAGTCACTTTTCTATTAATTCTCACAGTATATGTTCCTGACCAAAATCTATAAGTAAACAGTTTGCAAACTCACTCCTGGAATTTGTAGCCTTGTAAATTGATAAGTATACACTTAGGAATTGTGAAACTGCATCTTTTTGTTGGCTTTTTAATGAGAGATAGGTCCAATATATCTTAGTTGGCAGCAACTGGGCAATGAAAAGCAATATTGCTAGTGAGGGTTTTATTTCTGTTTGCACTGTGTCTTGTTAAGCTTTACTGATATAAAACCATCTGTTTAAAAAGCTGTAAAAAACAGACTGCCAACACATAAAAGCTAAACACAACAAAATAGTCTTAATATCTACTGGTTGATAATTCAGTGCAGTGTAAAAATGCCTGAAGATAGAGGGATGAATGCAGTAGAAAACAATTATTTTTATGTAGTGACAAATCTGTTTCCAAGTAAAGGACTGCACTATGATTGATAGTAATCACTTCACTTTCTTCAGTGAATATTTCTTTGCACTCTGATAATATATTCTTATATGATACTGTCTTGAAATAGTTTAAATATTGCATACAAATAGGGGGGTTAGCTTTGTTTGACTATACAGGGCCAAAATATAATGCAGGCTAGAAACAAATTAAAGTGTTAACACAAACATTGTAATGATGTACATGTAAGAGCAATAACATCAATTGTACCAGGGAAACAAAAAGCTCAGGGTTACATAGGGTGAACCATCAATTAACTGACCATTACCATTATTTCAGAAACAAGCTGAAAAAAATTTCTGTCAGTAATTTGTCAATGAAAAGACCTTCCAGTGTTTTTATGCCCACTGAATTTTTCAGTAATATTGGCAAAATTAATGAGGTACATTTAAGTTATATGCATTAATTTGTGTGAATACTTTATTTAAAATCAAAAAATTATAGGTATTGGTTATTAATTTTTTTCATAAAACCTAGTTCTGTTTCAAGAATAAAAAAGATAAATAGAGAAGGAAGTGCTGTATTATAACTGTAAGATCTTAGTGACAAATACATTTTAATCATGCAAGAATTATATAAAGCTAAAATAGAATTCTGCATTGTAGTTAACTTTTTCCTGTGCATGTATGGGGTAAATATACTAAAGAAATTCTTTGCACATGAAAAGATGATTTATTAATCTACTGAATTGTTCATGGTGATCACTACATCATAAAATAATCTATAAGCAATAAAGATCCCAAAACTGAGAAAGTGCAATATAGATTTAGCTCTCTTCACAGTGAGCTCACCAACATGTAATATATAATTTTTTTGAGATTATGTCAAAATATGCATTCAGGTTATTCCCAAACATCATTATGTTAAACTGGCCTTTATCTGATCTCTCCAAACAGTTCCACTGCTGTTGGTTAGAAGAGCACAACATACCAATTAAAAGAGGAAACAAGAAAAACAGTCAAACAAAAAAAAGAGAAATCATGGTACAGATCGTTGTCAGTAAAATGCAGAAAAGTCTTCGTCAAACTAGAGCTTATATGTTGGGAAATTTTAATTTTGATTGACACTCGTGATTAAAAGCTTAAAGTTAAGCAAAGATATCCAAAAAGGAGGTATTTTCAATGAAGGAAGAATATAACAGCAAAAATAATGCATAAATTGTGACAGGAAATGAAAATACACCTGAGCAAAGCTTTGAGATATAATTATTAAGAGTATTGTATCTAGTGGTGTCCATACATTGTGAAGCAATGGAGATTTTCAGATGAAAAGAGCTGCATGAATGACTCAGTCTGGGAAATATGTTTTGTACAAAAAAGATTGATCTATTTCATTTCTTTCTGAGATAAAATGAAGTGTCTTGACAGCCTATAACTACCTTTCTCAGACTTCTGAGTATAGCTTTCTTATTATTCAAAGAGAAAAGACAGAATGAGATCTGGAGTCAGACTTAAACATAGTGACACAAGTTGAGGCAATTAAGCATTGAACATTTGGATGTTTATTCATAGGTAACAGGATTTGGAGATTTGTATGACTTTTCATGGATACAGACCTTAATCGTGTGTTTTATTTTAACTTTGAAGGGTATAGATTTTAAATACATGTGCTTAAACTGTTTAACAAGGGGTTTAATACCATCAAAATAAGGTTTAATGATTCTTCTATTTATTCCACTTACATAGTATTTCTTTTTTTTAAAAAAATACGCTTTTAAAACCAGTGAACATACACACACTTTCTTTTTAGCCAGGTTTTAATATTTATTTGTATTCATTTTTAATGGCTAAGTAGCAGATGGTTAGACTTAAAGCACCATTCCCCTGGGGATTTAAAATAGGCAAAGATATGAGAAGAGATCAAAGGGAAAGGAGCAAAACAGATGTTGTGAAGCTGCTGCTGATGGTGAGACATTGGAGGATAAGCAGATGTCTTCCAACTTCACCAATCAGTTCTGCAAAGGTGTTGACCACTTGTGAGAGATTAGAAGATGGCGTTTGTTTCTCTGAACATGGATGAAATAGTTCTCTAGGCTTTGAATGTAAATTGAAAGGAAATAGGCTCACTGGCCCTTTTTCATTCCATCTTGAAGCTACATTAAAAAGACCCCCACCTGCATTACCAAATATATTTTTGTGAGTATAAACAAGCCTTCTTGCACGCTTCTTTGGAAATTGTTTCTTCTCAAAACTGCCAGCAATAATTTGGACTTTTAAGAGTATTTTTAACCAGACCATGATTGATAAATAGCACATAATAACATAGGTTTTACCATACTGGATGAGGATATTTGATAGACAGAGAGCACAACTTAGTGTGTTGGCTTCTATGAATTCAGACGTAGAATACAAATGTATGGTTAGGATTGGACAGTTGTTTATTTATGCCAAATATTGAAGTTATTTAGAGAATTTAGCATACTAAGTTCTACCAAAACAGTCTCCTGTTTTTGCAGCTTTAGGATGGCAACTGACCTTTTCTGCCAAAAGCGAAGGTGACATCATGCCATCATGTAAGAGAGTGGTCGATGTTCCGTAGTTCAACTGATGTAAAACCACCTATAGCTTAGGCTTTGCAGTACTCTGTTAAATTCCAGAAGTTCCTCCTGTGATTCCAGAGTTACCTCTCAAACTAATGGTCCATGCATATGTGTAGATAGTTAACAGTTTTAGAAAGTATTCCTCGAGAAATGTTGTATTTGCAAGGTCAGTTTAGTTTTGCAGTAGTCATGATAATTTCTATTAGAATATTTTTCCTAGAGTGTTGAACTATGTCTTGTACCCCAAAGCATTTAATTTTCATCCTTTCATTGTTTGTAATGAAATAGACTTTCTGTGTGGTTTGTTGCAGTTTGTGTGATTTGAATGTATTTTAAAATTAAAACCAAAAAACTAAAACAAAAAAACAAAAAAAGAGAGTAAATATTTTTCAGGCAATTGCCTTGTACAGCTATTGGTAAAATTTAGAAAAATTAGCAGGCTAAGGTGAATGTATTCAATATTGCTCATAACCTGGTAATTTTTTCTCCATTATGAATTTTGAATATATTCTGATCAACCTACTCCTTTCTTGCAACATCCACTCATAAATATTTTTCCTAAGTGCCGAAGAACTGCAATGTGCTCTGTGCAGCTCATTGATTAGTGAATAGTCACTCTCCTCAGTAATATCTTTTTGCTAGGAAAGCTTTAGCTCGGAGCTGAACATGACCCATTCAGCTATATCCTTTTCTGACCCTCTAAATGTCAAATTTAGGACACATTCTGAAGTCATACACTGTGCATACAGAACAAAACTATAGTAAATTTTTTATAACTTCTCTGAACTGCCATTGAGCATAAATTCTGGCTCGTGGCCATTCCTGCTCCACATATCTGCAGTTAAAGCAACTGCTGCAGTAGTATTTGCATTTTTCAAATCCATCAGCTCCGAAGGTCTAGTGTCATTCCACTCCGTACTGAATAAAGACATTTTAAAGCTAAACAACAGATGCATTTGAGGAGCATTATCACCCTGCTTTAACTAGTAATATATTACACAGTAAATTTCCAATTACGTCTACCAATGTTAGAAACCAAAAAGGACATCAAAAAACACTTCTAAGCACCTCCAGTTTTTAGGAGGAGAAATAATCTTTGCAGTTTACTACTAGATGATTGTGCAGACTTCCTTTACCCTTCTTAAATTGCCTAAAAATGCCTCACTGGGGGTTATCAAGTCAATAAAAAAGGAATAGTTTCAGCTTTTCTTTTAAGTTTTTACACTTTGAGGTACCATCACAAAGGATTGTCCACTAAATTCTGTCTTCATATAAATTCCACCAAAAAAAAAAAAACAACCCCAAACAAAGCCCAAACCAAAAAAAACCCACACCCAAAACCAACCCAACAACAAACAAACAAAAACCAAAACACAAAACCCAGATATTCACAATATACTGTAACAATAGATTGCCACAGTCTTATTGAATGGGGGCTATATGATAGGATCAGCAGTAGAGGTTCTTCCAGAATGAATGTGTTGGTAGATACATTCTCATGGGACTGGTGATAGTAAAAGACAAATACCCTCCAAAGCATAAAAAATGGAAACAGTCAAAGAGGTTCTTATATATATATATATATATATAAAAATTCCTCTAAGCATTTATCCCCATAATGTNTATTAACACAGATTTAGGAAAATCTACAATGGAATTTTGGTATTTGTCCTTTTCTAGTGCATGAAAAATAACAACAGAGTGGTTGCTATTAGTCTACCAATTCATCTTCTACTTCATTTCTCTCTTCTAATTTAATTTTTCATTTTCTAATTTGAGAACTTTATGTAGCAAGGGTTTGCTTCAGTCTGACATACATTAACCTGGAGGTGTCTCTTTCATTTTATTGATGGTTGGACTCCTGTAGTAATGAACAATCAGTTTTGAAATTTCCCTAAGCCCATAAAAAAGAACACAATTATTTTCTTTTCTGATGATTTCTGGGAAGAAGTTCTTATTTTTTATCCGCTTGATTACAGTGTTAGTGAGCACAGTAACTCTGTTTTTGACACAGGTGTCTCTAAGTTGTCTGACAATGTACCCATTTTTTACCTGCACAGAAAATTTTCAAAACCTCTCATGCCTCTTCATTCAATACTATTTGTCTTTTTATGGGTTTCTTCATTGCTAACATCAAATTTTTACTTGCTAATGGTGTAATGGTTACAGTGCAATCATAGGAAGTTCTACATCGTGTTACAAACATTCTTCTCTGTTCTGTAGACTTGGTGGATAGGGAAGCACAGGAGGGAATTACCCAGAGGAGTTGTGGTATCTCCACTCCAGAAGATTTTAATGACTTGGATGTTCCAAGCCAGGGCTGACCCAAGCTGCTGCTGAGCAGACTGCATGTTTTCATTTCCAACCCCTCACTTCTGTGTTCAAGACATTATATACATCTACTATTGTAATTTCTGTCAGGCAGCTTAATAATTTTGTGTCGTTTAGAAAGAAAAGCAGTTATTGATTTTTAGAATGTGAAAGCTTTTTCATTTTTATATTCATGAGTCCAAAAATAAATACCATTTGCCTGTGAACTTTTACTACTATAGAATGTAATGCCAAAAACAAACCCCAAACCAAAGCTTTTTATTCCTGAAAGAAACTACTCTTCTAAGATTCTGACAGCTAAATTTTTTTTTCCATTTTTACAGAGTAAAATCTTGTGCCAAAAACATTATGTTCTCAGGAGAAAGACAAGCATATACTTAGCTTTGTGCTTATTATACAATAAAAATGGTAAGTAGAAAATAGATCCAGGGTTCGGTTTTTTTCATTATTTTAAGTTTTTTCCTGCTTATGTAGACTATTAGTTTTCAAAACCTTGTGTGTCATGTTTAGGAAAAACACTATTGAAAGTGATAAGATGTGATTACCTCTTCACTTATCCAAACCCCTCCAAGAAAAAGCTTTTGAATATTTATGTTTTTCCCCCTTTTTTTTTTTTTTCATGGTATCAGTATCAAAACTAATGTTCCATCATTAGATTTTTTGGTGTGCAAATTGCTGATCCTGTTTTGACTGTAGGGACATGTCAACATCTAAAAAAGACACACCTTCATGCTCAGTCAAATTTTAAAAGTGTATTTTTTTTTAAATTATTCAAATTATGTTCCACCTTTCTGATCCATTTTTCCCCCCCAAATGTCCAGTTGGTTAATATTATTAGTGGGCAGTATATGTATCGCTCACAATTCATATATTTTTCTGATTTGCGGAAGCTGAGAGGCCACAAATCTATTTGTTCATATTTGCTGTGTCAATTCTCTTACACTGATATCATAAGTAGATTTGATTAGCAAAAGCTAAAGGTAGTGCAAAAAGGGAAAGCTCATGTTGACTTATAGTTAGCAGGGAAAAAAATATAATACACATAGAAAATGAGAAAAAATAATCCAGATAAAAGAGGCCCCTGAAGGATGGCAATTGGGGGATACCTTGTGTTGTAACTTTGTATATACAAAGCACAGAGAAAAGGTGAGAACTGTAATTATTTTCCCTCATGCTGTTGTTTAAGACCTCAGTACTATTTGGCTCAGGTTTTATTATGAGGCCAAATATTTATTTCTAATAAAAAAAAAGGAAGGTGGAAAAAAACATGTAAGATGAACCCTAGAGCAGACCCACTTGTCGTGCGTGCTTCCCTGTGCAGCCTTGTGGCCAGTTAAATAAAGTTAAGGCAACCTGAATTTAGGTTCCTGGGAACAGAATTAGGAAGCAAAATTGAGGCTTTTATGTGAACTAAAATTAATGTTCATATTGTCTGAAGAGGTTTTATTTGGACGGGATCATTTAATCCAGCAACACGTTTTTTTTCCCAAGGGCTTTGGTCCTCAGCTGCAGCTGAGGAAAAGGACAGAAGAATACTTGGCTTCTATCTCTTCTTAACTTCTCAGTTTAGATGTGAACTTTTATCAACTTTAGTCTACTTTTCTCTCATCTTGTGGGCAAAAATAGAGATGCTTTCACTGTGAGGTCAAGAGCATTTCTCTGGAGGCCCCCAACATCATACTCCTTATTTCCTGCTTGATCAGGGGAGGTCTCTCCATCAAAAATAACTTTTTTTTTTCCTACAAATTATCCATTTAAAGTTGCTCAATTTTAGCAGAGTCATAATACTTTTATTTTCATGTTTTCTAAGATGGTGAGTACTGACAACTTCTCATGAATCATGCGTAGAATTTCTTGTTAAAATTTTATTGCAGAAACTTCTCTACAATAGTCTTCATACCTTACTCTGAGCTACATAACTATTTCTAATGTACAAAACTGATACAGTTTTGCATGTATCTAATATATAACTACATGACTATTCTGTGGTGATTTTTTTCCCCCATTTTACATTGATGCTCTGCTGCACTCAGCAATTCTCTTCGTCTTTATTTATATTTCAGTCAGTTTGAGTGTGACACTGGGGCATGACTTTGATGCAGTGTTCTGATCAGGACCTGTGCTAGCATGTGTGTGCATCTCTTCAGTCTGCTGTGTGCATTCAAGTCTACTGTATCAAATTTTAGTGACCCATTGAGACCTCTGAAATTGCTAACATCTAATACTAGAGCAGAGAGAAACCTCCTGTCAGGAGGACATTTACATAACGCCCCAATGACAAAGGACAGACAGTGAAAGACTGCCCACACTTCAGCTGGTTTAGTTCTGTCATTCCTTTTCTATTACTTTCAACACTGTAACAAAAGTTGGAATGGTTTCTGTAAGGTTCACTTCAGGGAATACGTCCACAACTGTAAGGAAAATTCTATGTTTGACATGCTTTTACTCTTCACAAGCTTTAATATTATGCATTTTTTTATTTCTCCTTGTACTCTGCAAAAGTACTAAACCTCTATACCTTCTATTTTTATTTGGTATTCAATCCTACATAGTTAAATCAGTAGTATTGTGTAAACATAACACAGAGTCTTCACTCAATTTTTAAGACCTATTGACGTCCCAAAGATTTATTTTTAATCCCACCTAAGCAGGAAACACATATATAAATACAAACTGAATTTATTGGGAAAGAGAATATTTTCATATAAAGTGGAGAAACAGAAATCTCATTATTTTCATGATTCTAAAACTAATTTTTATGTGGTAACTTGCTTCGTTTTTATTACAAAAAACAGTATAAGACTATTCCGTTCATCAGTCATTATTCAGTCATTCTTTTTAGGAAAATACAGTGCACTGTGTTTGAAATTCTACTTTAAATGGTCCCATTACTGTAAATTGTAAAGGAAAATTTCATATATGCCACCAAATATGGAGACCTTGATCCCATTTGCTAAAAAAAATAAAAAGATGTTGCAAGCGTTATAGGAAATTACTCAGTTTATGAGATTTATATGTTCTACAGGAAAAGAAGACATTCTGTGGTCCTTTGTAGTTTATATTATCCACGGTGGTTACCTGTACCAAGGTTAAATAAAGATTTCTGCCCTTTTACTTACCCTATAAAAGTCCAAGCTAAGACCTAGTCTGCTTAGTCGATAAATAGATAACTACAATCCAGCCACAAATTCTGGGAAAAAATTACTACACAGGACTGTTAGCTTCTCCCTTTTCCCCTTCCTGAGTTCCTTTTTTTCCACTGACACATTAGGAAAAAAAAATAAATTCCCTTTTCATGGAGTATTGCAGTGTTTACTTTTATTCTGCATTGGAATATAAGTAACAATTTTATAGGGAGGAAAGAAGAAACAAAAAAAGACAAAAGAAAAGGTCCAGCTTCTCACAATTCAAGAGACTGATGGAACATCTTTTGAAGGAAGATGAGAAGTGACTTTATTGTAATGTATAAATATGGTATTAGAAATACAGAGATGCTCTGAGGTTCTAAAAAAGCTCTTTACTGTATCAGAGACAAAGGTAACAAAGTCTGTAGCTGGGAGATAATGCAAAAAACCACAGGAAGAGGGAAAAGCAGGAGCACTCTGTCACCTTATAGGACATTCTTTGCCATCTTATAGGACTTGTAGGAAGGAAAATGACCTGCTGATCAGAAATGGAGTTTGGGGGTAAAGCAGAAAAACTGCCTGACAACAGGGAAGTAGGTTTGTATAGGACCTAAGGGTTACTAATGTGCACTGAGATGGAAAAATAAATGGTACTTTTTGAAAGTTAAAGTCATAAAAATACTGAGGGCAATATCATCTCAATTCCTATTTTTATTCCGATTCTGGAAAAAATATTTGAGTAAAATATGAGATAGTTCTGTCAGTACACAGGCAGGAATCTAAAGGGTATCAGGTCCATCATCCTTTCAGACCTTAAAATAGATATACATTATAGGCTAACTGGAGGAAGTCTAAAGGAGAAAAAAAATCATCAGAACTCCAGGTAACATGACCTACAGAAATTAATTAGTTAGGAGTTATTTAATATGAAGAAAATGGTGGAGAGAGGGGTGTAGGAGATGAGTAGGGACTACTCTTAGAAATAAATGATATCAGTTAGCAAAGGACATTTATCTTTTTGAAAACTACTCATAGCAGAGGAATGGCATGGAGAGTTTGGGGATTTCTGTGATTATATATGATTTTCTGGAAATCCTTGGTTTTGTCTGACATTTCTAGTCAGAGCCTTTTAATGCCATTAGCACCCTTACCTTCCAAAGAGAAAATGGCTGAGAAAATAAAAAGTGAAGCTGTGGTTTTAAGGAAAAATCATTCAGCTAGTTATCTATTTTCTTTCTTTCTTCATCCTTTACAATGACAATAAAAAAATTTTTTATTCAGTTATACCAAATTTTCTAAGTTTAAAGATCCTATTAACTCTCAGTTGAAATCCACAATTTATTCCTCACTACTAGTTTGCCAAAGTAAATGGGGATAGTACTTTTTAAAATTTAATGCAAGCCATGTTCAATGTTCTACACCATTCTTATTACTGGTTAATCCTCAGGTAGTAAAATGTATAACTTATAAAATATTCACAAGGTAAGCCCCAGCACTAACAACAAAAACAAAAATTCAATAAATCAGAATCCTTGATTTAATAACTAGCAGCTTTGTTTAATTACAGTTGGGTTGGGTTCACTGGGCTGGGAATGCAATTATATGCCTTGGTGGAGGATTAGCAGGTCACAATAAAAGGCCTCTTCCTTTTGTAGCATTTCCTTAAATAATAAATATTCTTAATTTCTTAAACCATGATAAAATATTTGGCCACTCTCTGTAGTAACTGGCCTGTCCTGGAAAGTTGTGTTTGGAGGAATATGAAAAACGCCATGGACACATATTTTCTTCACAAAGATTCCTGAACGTGGTCTGGATTTTTTGATGGATTAAGTACTTTTTGTGATCTTTTACATACTACAGAGCATTGCATCAGTTATTCTTTATATAGCATTGCCAATGACTCACACAAGAGCCTAACATATATGAAAAATAATTGTTGCTTTGCAGGTGAACCTCTGGGCAGAATCCAGGATTCACGCGTTCAGGGCTCGAAGTTGTTACCCGGATCAGGCTTTGCTACAAAACAAGTATGTCGGTAACGAGCACAGATAGACCTCAGGTGCTCATCCCAGGTGTTTTAGATAGGAAAACATGCCATTCACGTGAGCATCAGTCATGTTTTCTCATGACTGGGGAGTGAGAAGAAATTCATGTTTCTGTGTCCCAAATAAGTAGTACAGAAATGGTACTGGACACCGCAGTGATGAAGCCCTTTTTTACTTATGGTTTGAGGGCTTCATTTAGTCTTCCTTTTCAGGGGGAAAAAAAGCAACTTGCATGAATGGCATGCATTATTGATTACTTATTGAACTAAGAAGTCTCAAAATGCAGCTTTAAAGGTTATTAAGCTATCGCAACATTTATGCTATACATACAGAGATTTGCTGATGTCTTGGTATAGTCAAGGATTACTAAGGTTGATTATTGGTGAAATTCACCTGCAAATGTTTTTATGGACTGTCAATGCAAGGTGCTATGTGCATACCTGAAATATTTGTAAATTAAGCTTACTTTAAGTAAAGTTTATGTACTTTAAATAAAATCAGATTAAGTAACTGTGAAAGCAGGAACTTCATATTTCTTAGCTCTACTTGAAACATTTACAAGTACAGTTGCATTAAAATAGTTATGTGTTCTTTGCTAGGGAGGAAGGATTGTATTTAATGCAAAATATTTTAATGAAACCTTGTAAACTAGAAAGGGATGGCTAAAGAAGGGAAAAGATAAATTACCTTCTTTGAGTTTGCATGTTAAAAGCCAATTTGAAGGAAGTGTCAAGAAATTGATGTATTGTCTTCTGTGCTGAAAATTTTGCAATTATTTAAGTCAAAGCAAATGTTTTTGGTGCCTTTGCTTTGGGTAGGGGGTAGCTATTTTGATTTCCAGCCAAATGTATTGAATTATAATTAAGTTCTGTCTTGGCACTGAGGACGTGCTTTGAATATCGTGGATTTACTGTGATATCCGTGTAAGAAAAGGAACTGTGTCGTATTTCTCTTTGAGGAGACTTCATGGCAAATATGATGGCTCCCCTACAAACAAAAAGTATGGCAAATTTATGTAACACTGAATGATATATAAATTTATATTTTCAGATATAACCCTCTTTTCTATGTCATGGCAGCGTGAGATAAAATATATAGTATTTTGGCTGTTTTCTGGATGGCAGCAGTATCTAGGGCCTATATGTCCATAAAAGAGCAGTGTTAAAATTATGAGTGGACAATGTAAAAGAGAGGAAACAAGTGAGACAGAACCATATGAAACTGAAGAACTGTCTGGATTATTTAAGTATTTATTTTCTGGTGATAGAATTTGAGAGATTTAGAAGTGGTTAGAATTTTTAAGTCTGGAACTTTAATAATTTGTTTTATTACCTTTAAAATTATCTTCAACATTCAGATACGTCTTTATAACTTCGATATAGCTTGAGATAGGCTTAATTTAAAAAAAAAAAAAATCCTAAGAACTTTAAGTTCTCTCCTCTAAAAATTCAGAACACCTTTAAAGAAAAAAAAGACATATTGTGTTTTCCTATTGTTTTTTCAGTGCGTGCTTCCCTAGGATCTCCAATTCTTTGCAATGTGCTCTGGGATGGTTCTTGAGCAGGGAGGTTGTACCAGGTAACCCATTGTGACTCATTCAACAGAATGAATTACCTATTCTATGATTTATGCATTTGGATTCTATATGTCATAATTAGTATCTGCTTTCTAGATGTCTTTGAAATATGTTTCAGACTGTCAGCATTTTTCCTAGTTATGAGATGGTCTTAAATTTTTCCTTTTTTAATTTGAATTAATGAAACTGTGACCATAACAACTGGAGTTCTTTCAGCATTCTACACCTTCAAAATTTCTTTTTCTTTAATATTAAGTAAGGTTATTTATTGCCACTCTTGGTAATGGCAGGTCAAGGATATGTGTATGACATCTGACGTGCTTTGTCACAGAAATTACCGGCTATAAACCGTGATTTCCAACTTCGGATATCTACAAAATAAACAAGTAACTGTTTTGGCAGTCCTTGCTTCATCTTGAAGAGTGATGAAGTCCCATCCAGCATTAACATCAGTGCTTTGCTACAGTGTTATCTTCCTTGTATCATCTCTGCATTTCCATTTGGGGAAAAATATGGTCATTGGACTAGTTAAGTGTTTCAACACAAAAATAGTTCTGATTTTAAGTCTGATCTTCTCATAAAGTCAATTTAAGCTTATTAACCATGGAAAAAAAAAAAGTCTCCACCACTCCAATGTAAATAGCCATTTTGCTTTTTTAAACTATTTTCATTTTACTCACAGTCCCACACTAAAAAAAAAATCACTGCATCTTGGCAGAAAGCTCGTGTCTATCAGCATGCAGCAGGACAGAAAGATGAATACAGCTCAGAAATACTTGATTAAATTATCTTCAGTAGAAAATACTGTCTTGTTAAGTTCCCACAGGGAAACTTTTTTATCAATTAGTTTTGATTAAAATCTGTGAAGAGAGTTTTCAAGTTAGGATGGAAATTTTTCTTGAAACCAAAAAAAAAAAGAAATTTAATTCAGAAGAAATCAAAGCTTTGTGGTTAAATACCTGTCTGAGCTTTCAGAAATCTAATTTTGTGTATCTGAACTAAACTGGCAAAAAGGAATCTAAGAGGCTGAACAAGTGTATTAGTATCAGAGCTGTTGTTTATCTGGTGCCTCAAGGCTTTAGCACAGAAAAGAAATGTAGTCAAAACTTTTGCATCTATGAAGAGGTAAAATGCAAAATATGACATGGTTTTAGAAAAGATTTAGAAAACTTTTTTCTATGAGAAATTGTAGCTTTTATCACAAACCACCAAAGGTTTTCTTTGCTTCTGGTAAAGTGTATTTTACGTGTTTTAGAAAGAAAAATCTATTTGCATATTAAAGAGAACACAGAATCACTATATTTTAAACTGTTTTCTTATTTCAGAATTGTAATTTATATTATTTTGTCTCCATATTGTTTTAAGATGCATTTTCCATAAATATAATTAAGATGATGATGATGACAATAAAATGATACAGTGACCTAGTTGTGCTGAACCTATTACAGTCAAACTAATAAACACATTTGAAAAACAATTTTATGCATATTTTGCATATTTATGCATAATTTGTCAACAATCTTATCGGACATAAAGATATACAGTACTGCACGAGAAACAAAAATACTCAAAAAGGGAATTAATTACTTTGGCACAAGGTTATTTTTTAGGAGGTCAATTATAACAATTCAGTTTATCTCTTGTATTTTGGAGGGCACTTTTTATTTTAGGGTATTTGTGTCTGCAAAACAACTGAGGTTCTTAGATTCAGAGATTCCTTTTGTTTAATTTAAACAATAGATTGTGTCTTTGATATGAAGGTATTGAGTTTATTTTTTTAAATGAAAAAGAAAATAAATTCCCAATCTAAGACTTTCTGTACTAAATATTAGTGTAGTGCACGTTATTTATATTCCAGCTGTGCATGTCTTATTCCAGGCATTGGCCATAACGTCCAGGTCTAAAGCAGCTCACAGTTCTTTGCCTTCCTCCTAAAAATATGCACCTTAGTGATATTTTTACACGCACTGTTAGTCCTTTTGAAGTCATCGGAACGTGGTACCTGCATAAAGATATGTTTGTTTGCACAATTAAAGCCTTTGCCGGTAAACATTTGCATCATCATTCAATCTGTGTTCATGCAAAAAATAACGTTGTGTTTATGAAAAATAGTAGCGCCACCAAAAATACAGCTGGAGAATAAATTTTATAAGACTGGTAAAAGCTGAAAATAAGTTACTGGAAAGTCAGCTGAAGCATCTGTATTTGGTAGTGAGATTCAGGCTATCCACCTTTGAGATGATTACCTGTATAGCAGAAAGTTTTAGAAGATTCGTGAGAACTTCACGCTTTGTATTTTCACTGATATATCAACAACGTCTAAAAATCTCCTCCATTCACTTAGCAATATCAAACTAGTAAGAGGAAAAAAACAAAGGATCGGATAGTTTGTCTCTGCACTGACTTTTATTTTATGTCAATATGTATTACTGTGAAAACACTTCAAGGTTTTTCCTGTGGTTAACCTTGTAGAAAGGTATAAGAAATCCTTAGCATCCATTTCTGGCAAAAAAGATCATTTGACCTCTTGAATCTGTACGCACATCCACGAATTTCCTTCTGTGTGTTCAGCTGAGAATGCAGCCAAAGCATGAGCAAATTAAAGGTTAATCCCTCAGTTGAAGTGCAGAAGTGTTTCCTCCTGCCTGCAGGTGGGAGATGAATATGCTAATGGAGTAAACCTGACTCTGCAGTGATTTGCAGGTGAAAATGTAACTGGTGATAATTAAAGGCTAATTACTTTTAGCTAGCAAGTGGGAACCAGGTGCTCTAAAGCAAAAGAGGAAGATTTTTTCTGGGCTGGTAAGACCTTTGGAGGGGGAAAAAGAAGAAGAAACTATGATTGTATTTCTTTTCTCTTGCCTCGAGTTTTTTGGGTTTGGTAAGGCACAGGACATATGAATGGTTAGGTGTAACATGTAGTGTCTATGGGGTGAGGGAGTTATTTTTACCTGATTTTATCATTGTTTTCCTGAAAAGATGGCCAAACAGTTCTGGAGGTGTTTTGTCTGTTTACATATTAGTAATATTATCATCAGAGGCAATGTGTTTAAAAACCAGATTCTTCGGAGATGAACACTAAAGAGATCTCTATCAAAAGCTTCTCTCAATGACAGCTTTCAAAGGCACCCCTAAGAGTGAGCCCTCAGACAGATTTAGAGCATTAGAGCTTCCCACATATTTCTTACCTTTTTGGTAGGATGTGTTAACTTTAATAGTCAGTCTTCCCTTTGAAGGCTCATGGGTCCAGAGAAGTTCAGGCTTCAACACCTACACTCCTTTCTTCTTTTACAAGGTAGTCTGGTCACCATCCCAAGTAGTGTTATGAAGATATTTCTTTGTTAGATGAGGTGCCATATCATTTATCTGGGAAGTAAACCACCTGACATCAGGAGGGGGTAAATCTGAGTCTTTTGGTGACTGCTTAGCATATTTGCTCTTTTTACCACTTGTGCTCTGTATATTTTACTGTGGCTTTACAGTTAAAAAAAAAAAATAAAATCATCAATTATCTGTTCAGACAGTTAGGTGTAATTAATTACTGGTTGAGTCTACATATCATGATGATTAATCATGTTGAATAGTGGATGATGAATCTATAAACTCACTTCCTTAATGAACTTTTTTTCTTTTAAGGTTGTACTCACTTGGACCACCCCAGGTATCTACAATGAACATGGAGGCTTTGCTATTGCTCAGAAAATCTGTAGTTAGGCTCTAGGTTGTTTATAGTACCCAAATGTCTGATGATCCTTTTCTTGGGCAGGTTTATAGAACCTTAAAGTTCTAATCAGGGAAGTGTCTGATTTAGTTTTAAGCTATCCACTTTTTAAATGTAGCTTTCTTGGGCTGTGTTATGTTTTTCACCTGGTCTGGCAGATATGTTCTGCTTAATACAGAATGGGGAAAGAACTGTGGTATTAGTATTTAATTTTAAAGCAATAATTCAGATATTAATATATTCCTGTGGGCCAGAAAGTGTGAGAATTTCCCCAGTTAGGAAACCCGGCTTTGAACTGGAAGGAGGAGAGGGAGATCTCATTTTCCATGTTAGCATCTCAATTTCCATGTCATTATCTGTCTTGAAATCTATCAGCAAATCATAGAAAACTAAGTCATTAATTTGTATTTAAAAAGAAATTATCCCCAAATGAGGCATTTCTTTTAACTCTTCAGATTGAAATTTATTCTGAAAGATTTTAAGTATTTGAATGAGTGGAGCTGCAGGCTGTCCAGTTACCAGCTGGAGATCTGGGGAACATCCTTCAGAGGTCAAATCAATTTCTAGCACGTTTGTTGTCTTGTAAAAGTGGGGAGACCTTTAGGGGCAACTGTCCAGGATAAATATGGAAGAAAAAGTCTGTGTGGGCAGGCAGGTATTCCTGTTTTGAGTTTAAACTCTGTTTTGAGTTCAAAATATCGAGAGAGTTGACATACCCTTTTGAACTTTTTTTCATTCTGCTGCATCAATATCTTTTGCACAGATATGTTAGACCAAATATTAAAAAAAAATGAACTAATTGTATATCTGATTTCCTTTAGGAAGTGATTGTGTGTTCTTTCAGCAATACTTCTAGATGAAGGGAATTATAATGGGTCATTCATTTTTATGGACAAGTATGTAAATAGAGTGGTGGAATCTTATACAGCATAATTACACTGATCACAAAGTCTGATGTGGCTTTGTTACTGTGTCTCCTGAAATATTTCACAGAAAGGAGGAATAAAAAAAGTACTTCTTAAAAGGAGCAGTATAAATAGTAACAACGATAGTTTATATGTATTTGCTTATTAAAACATTCAGATTCCCTATAGGTCAGGTCAAATGGGCCTTGCAGGCTGCAAGGAGGACATCAAATTGCTTTGTTATTGTCAACAGCTATGGAGGGTTTACCATGGGCTTCGAGGGAACACTCGTATCACCATGTGGTCACCACGGAGCGTAGGGCTCATGGAGCGAAGGTTCCTTCCACGAGGAGTTTCAGGGGGTTTCCTGAGGGTCACCACCCCTCCCCTGGTCACAGGGGTTCTGGGTTTCTTTTGGCTCAGTCCATACCCAAGAATGCTCTCTGGTGCTATGCTCTCGCTCTCTGGAATTCTTCTGACTCTCTGCTTTTGGCCAGACGCCCAATTTTGGCTCTCAGCCATGGTTGGTTACTCCAATTCACTGCTGCTCCCCCATTTGCAGTGAAAGGGGTCATCCTACCATCACACTTGGCCCGAAATTACACCGGGCCCTGCAGTATCGGGGGCTTAGTGTAAGGCTCAGCTTTTGGACAAAGTCCCAAGGTCGTGAGGGAGCTTGGCCCCTCAAAGGAGAGTTTACCGTCTTCTCCACCATTCCATGGCTGCAATTCTTCTGCAGCTTGTTGCATGTGGCTTCCAGGTGATTCAGTTTTGGCCTCAAGCCACCCCTGCCGTCCCCGGGCCAGGCCAGACCCCAGGGATGGGGCCCGCACGCTAACTCCTTAATTTCTTCTGCCCTCTCTGAGCTGCAGGAAGGTTTCTTCACTCCAAATAATCTTCCACGGGTGGCAGGCGTTTTAGTTTTTAAATCTTTTCCCCTTCTGGAGGGGGAGGAAAGGCCTGGGCCGCCCCCTCCCCCTCTTTCCCCCCTCCTGCTACACTGACCTTGGAGGCTACATTGCTATCTCTTGTTCTCCTCTGCTCCTCTCTAGGCTGGAATTTCTTCTGCGCAACTCATCTTCTTTTCCCGTTTGTTAAATATGTCATTCGTAGAGACGTCACAAAAGTCTTTGATTGGCTACTTAGCTGGAATTTCACCTGGAGTTACCCATTTTCTACCCCAATACTGGGGGGATGGGCTAAACCGTGACACTTATATTGTAAATACCTTAACTGTATAAAGTGCAATTCCTGTAATTAATAGAGCAAATTATGAAGAAGGGCAATTTGTAAAAAAATTACCAGTGTTCTTCAGCAGCTCAGGAAATTCCGTGTGAAATTTATTTTGTCCTAAAGATATTTTTCATTAGTTTGTTCCATCATCCTCCTTTTGGATAGTTTATCTCTGGAAACACTCATGAGAAGAAAAGGAATAGGTATTTATTTCTCACTAGCATTCTGTTTAATAAATAAGGAGTCAAATAGCTATTTTTCCACATTTTCTGAGAGCTGCTTTAAATAAGAAGACACATTTTGCTGGTGAATTCTCCAAAGCAGAAACTCTCCCACAATTCCTCAATTTGTGCTTGGTGCCTATGCATCTACTGGACTGATAGACAAGGATGTCTACAAATTATGTTAGAATTTCTTTTCTTTGGAGCCTTTAAAAAAACATGTGAATTCTCATGTTGTTGTTTTGCTCCATAATGGTCTTACTGGGATTTCTGTTTCAGGATGATACCTTCTTGGCTTAGATAATCTTTTGCATTTAATTATATTTTAGCTTATTTTATTTTGTAGTATCTCCCTCCTTCCCACCCCTCATTTCCTGGGGGAATATCTGTCTTTGATGTGTGCATGAAGATCAGGTAACAAGGAAAACTGAAAAAATTAGAAATAATTTTAAGAAATATTTTTTCCTGCTGTAGTACAGTTCAAAAAAAATCAAATATATTTGTGCAGCACAGGACGGTTTTATAAAAATATAACTAATAACAATATAGAACCTAATAAATGAAGACCTGTTTTCATTTTATCAGCTAAGATTCAGAAAAATCTTATGGACAGAAAGCTTTCCTCTTCCTCTGATATGTATGGATGTCCTTGAATTTCACAGATACTGAAAAACTAGTTTATCACACTTCAGTAACTTCCTTATGTCCTTGTTTTCCAACAGCGATAACTTAATTTTCTCAGTGAAGTGGTGGAAAATGCAACATTTCACAAAGCAAATTATAACAGAGAAATAGAAAGCAATAGAGAGGATCTTTTCTTCTTTACAAAAAGGTTTTTGTTGTTCTTGCTGTTTTAAAAAAGACATTGAAATTTGATTTTGTTTGGTTTTGCTTGATATTTTTTATCCCCAGGTAAGGCTGGAAAGGGAGAAATAAGCTTTGGCAGTTTAGTAGATGTCTCACGGAGCTCAACTGAACTGATTAAAACAGCAAGATGGGGCAAGAGGAAGAACTTTTCTGTAATGGAATGATTTTGTTATTCCCTGATGAATGTTTGGTAAAAATTTTGAGAAGATGTCCTTTAGGCAGCTTGATCAGTGCTGTTCTTGCAGCCTGAGTCATGTCAGTGGAGGTTGCCATTAAAGCAGCCAAATGTGAGGGATTTATCAAGCTGAGGAAGAAGATGCATCTGGTTAATAGGGCTGGATAGAGATGCAGTTTTGAAAGCTGGTGTGGGCTGTGCACTTGCCGTGTCTTGCCCAGAATTTTTATGAGTGAATTATGTAGGTTATGCAGAGAGAGGCACCTTGCTTAATATTTACAAAGAAAGAAAAAGATTAAAAAAAAAAAAAAAAAAAACCACCAAACAAAAAAAACCCTCAGCTTTGGGTGGATCTGGCAGAGGCTGGCACTGCCTTTGCTCAACGTGGGGACGGTTCCTGGTCTCGTCTTTCAGAGCTCAGCCTTACAGTCGTGCCCTCCAGTTCCAAAACTTTATCAGGTAAATCAGACACCACAGTTAATAACCATGATTAGGAAAAAAAAAAAATTTATAAAAGATCCATTTTTTTTTAATTTATGAGTTGTATCAAATTTTTTTTTTTTTTTAACCTGTGTCATGATCCACACTTCCAAACCAGTTACCCTGTCAGGGACTTCTAAGAAAAGCAGGACTGCTTTTCCCCATGCAGTGGTATTAAATGGGTGACTGGGCTGGTTTGCTGCAGGGGGACACTCATCTACACAGCTTATCAGATATTCTGAGGAAAAACTGCCCAGTTCATGCAGTATAAAGCAGATCAGGGTGGATTTAATAATAACATAAAATAAAAACAAACAAAAAATGTCACACTTTTATGTATCCCTACAGTGAATGAAAAACTTTCTGTTTGCAGGAGACTTTAGGGATAGGGGGACTGCTTCAGATTGGCTCACAAATCTTTAAATGTTCATTCATTAAGACAATTTTCTCAAAAATAATAAAATGTTCATTATTTTTTTTTTAAAATTAAGAACATACAGAAGTAAAAAAAAAAAAAAATTAGTTGAAAGTTGGTTTTGTTGCTTCTAATATGGAAAACTTTAGCCACAACTTAGAAGGAACTTTTCTAGGTGTCCATGAGTTAGAAACAAGGGTGAACAGTTTTTAATACATGCTATAGCAATGCTGCTATATTTATCTTTTTTTTTTTCAATAATGTGATAATTTACCTAGTTGTCTTCTATTTGACCATCTTTGTATCTACCGGAGAACTTTTCCCCCCTTTGATGACAAAGCAGTATAAATTAGGTATAATTTATAAAATTTATAATTTTAATAGAATTATAATATAAATTATAAAAAAGTATAAATTAGAGACTCAAACCTGAGCAGAGCTCGACAGCTACACTATAAAACCACGAAGCCGTGCACAGGCTGATGAGTGAGCGGAAGAACACAGTGCTCCTTGAGCAGGGGAGGATTTAAGAAAGTCAAGTTTCTAAGGTCTCAGGAGATCCTTACGTAAGCAGGGTGCTTAAATAGCTCCCTAACTCTCTTTGCAGCTTCTTTGCCCTCTGATCAGTAGCTGGAGGTGTGTGAGCACACTCACGGTGCGGACGTGGCCCGGTCAGAGCCCCACTGAATCCTGCTGCCCTTGGGCACGTTTTGTTAGACATGCTATTACAAGGTCAGGTTGGTGTGTTTGAAAAAAAAAGCAGAAAACCTGTTGTGTGTGTTCACAAAACTCAGGGCTGCCCAGTGAATGCTGACATTGATCTCTTTTGTGTTTACCTTATCTGTGCTTTAGATACTGACACTCACAGACTCCCCACCGGCCTTTGTTACAGAGAGGTCAGAACTCACCAGCAGTGGCAGTTGATGTCTTTTCCACATTCCCATAGGTTATTCCTGTTCCTCTGCATTACTGGGTCTCCATCCCTTATGCATCTTGCTAACGGAGTTTATATAGCTCTGCTATCAACAAGCAGTTTCACCTTTACATGGAAAAAAATGGTACTTAAAAAAATAAATTTAAAAAAGCATCTGAAAGAGTTTTAAACGGAAAAAAAAAATAGAACAAAACATCACCGCAAAAAATCAAACCCACAAAAACAACCAACAAAAAAAGCCAACAAAACATACCAGAAACAAGCACCCCTCATATATGTTTACAGAATTTAGGCAACAGAAAAGGGAGGGGAAGTGTTTCTATGACATAGCCACACATTTCTAAAACTTTTCTCATTTGAAGATGCAGTCTGTATCAAAAGGATAAAAAATATTTTTGATTCCTTTGAGCTACAGCAGTTAACTCTCAGAAGGCTGTGAGGCATTAGAGAGTGATGTTAACTTCATGAACACAAATTCTTACTGATTGATTCAAATTGCATAACCTTATTCCTCTAAGACCTGGGAAACCATTGTGCAGTTAATTTCGGTTGTCCTCAGTAACTTCTCCTCTGGAGAAGGTGAAAATTTCTAGTATTTGGCTTCAGAATTACATTCTAAGCCTACTTAATTTTGGCAGTTAAAGGCAATATATGTTCACAGCTGCAGATACAACTAAGCATATACTTAGAATCTGCTAGCACTTTTTTTGAATTCAAATACCATCACTTAGATCTTTAGACCATTTAGAACACTGCAGTATTTTGTTATTGCTTACTAAATGCTTCAGGTCCTGAGTAAGTAACAGAAAGGGGTTTGCTTGGCATTTTTTTGTTTGTTTTAAATAATGGTATAATCCACAGCTTCAGTAAAAATCACTGCTAACGTGAGTGCATGGCAACAACATGGCCTTGAAATCATAACTGGTTTTACCTTTGGCTGCAGCTCCAATCACTAGTCCAAAGTGCAAGTGGAAATCACTGACATGTATCTGTCTTTCTAGGCTGACTGTACCTCAGTGACTTAATTCAGTGACAGAAGATAGCAGAGCTGACAAAGATACATAGAACCACACTTTTATTTAGTGCTGATTGTGTTTGATACAGCTGAATATGCAACCTGTAAGTCATCAGTATGACTTTAGGAAAGTCCATTTCTTTAGGAAAACAATGTAAAACATTAAGAACAGATGAGATGCAGTTTAGCATGGAATAACAGACTGTGCAATGAACTTTCCCCAGCTTTAGCATGACCATTCGTACACTGAGTCAAATCATTACAGACCACCATTTAATTTAGGCTAATTGCATCGTCATGACCCCTCGTTTCCTAAATGGCTGCCATTCTTGAAATACTGTTGTTAGCCCACTTCTCCCAAGACCTTTGCTTTCAGTGGGTGGTTTCTGTAGGATGGATGATACTCCAAACACTCTGTGGCTACTCCTGTGCTCGGCTCTGCAGGAGTTAGATCTTTGCAAACTTTCTATATTTTCATTGGGAAGAGAATGTGGAGTTAGATAAAGTTGCACAAAGCTTTCTTTGATTGAAACAAACAAGCAAACAAAAAAGAAACCAACAAAAACCAGACACAAAATATTAGTCTGACTCCTTTATCTGATAATCATTATAAATAGGTGGAAATCCAAAATGTACAATAAATACATTCAATCTTTGAAGGTAACTCTGTTTCTGAATATATTTTATCAGAATAATTTCTGCTTCGTTGATAGCAAAACAAGTTCTGGAGTTTAGAATAACATTTTGAATTAAAAAAAAAAAGTAATTCCTTTAATGTATGAATTCTCTGACAATGCTTAAAAAGATAGACCAATATACCTGTCTGGTCCCTTGATTAGTAGAGCTTACATTTTTGTATGGAAACTGTTTGGAAAAATCTATTGATTGTAAGTGCATGATGGAAGTCTCTGGTTTTTTTCCAGGTAGAACATGGACTTGTATTAGTACCACTGAAGAGGAGACACCTGTGTTAGCAGAAGCCTAATGGTGACAATCTCATAAATTGTTTTCTGTCAAGGTTTGGAATTTTCATGTGTATCTTTTTTTTTGATTAATAAGATTGGTTAACTTCAGATGCAGAAAGTGTCTGGTGGTGGTATTTTGAAGACCCAGGATGCTTACAAAGCAGACAAATGATCTGAGGACTTTCCTTATTCCAATTCACATTGCTTTCTCAGCTGATAGCGACTTTACCAAGCTGCTTTTCATCAAAATGAGGATTGTGACTAAGAAAGTGGGATGCAGAAGCTCAGCCTCTGCAGAGCTGCTGGTTTGAGCACTGCTTGGCTTTCTCCTTGTCACGCTGCATGAAACATCTCCCGTTCTCAGCCACCTGAAAAATGTTCTGAAATCAGCAACATCAGAGCTTCCTCGAGATGGGAATAGGTGTACCTGGTGATTAGCAATTACCAGGTGTCAGGCAGTCTTGGAATGACATGTGCCAAGCGTGTCGACAAGGTCTGTGTGCAATTTTATCAGTGCTGGTTTAGATATCGTTGTGCATCCTGAAGTTTGAGTCTCATAAATGTCAGCGAAGGCCTTTTTGTGACTGTGTGGTGGTGTCATCTGTCTGAGTGGGTTATTTACACTAGGTGAGAGTGTTAACAATGACTTGAAAGACATTTCTTTAGTAGCCGACAACATCCAAGAAAACTTCAGGTTTTCCAGTTGTACGTTCAGTTAATATTATGTTCATAGAAGTAATGTTTTCTCCTCTTAATTCTAATAAAGTTGTGAAGAAACAGTTCTGTATATGCAAATATTAGTCAGGATACTTTTGTTACATACAAAGAGAGCTAATTACTTTATTGAACAATTATTATTAATAATATGAACATGTTAAGGAAACCTGAGTTTTGAATGGACTATACAACCTAGACTTGTGGATGTTTATGTGGGTGCATGGGAATTTTTTTTTAAATTATTATTGAGGTAGTTAGCTTTTTGTTTGGATATGCTGTACTTATTTGGGAGGAATTTGGGTTAGAGTTAGGGTTTGTTTGCTTTAAAATAAAGCCAAACAACTCACTGAAGACAAGTTCTAATGTCTGAGGTTTACCAGCTCTCTATTGTTTTTTATTACCAGTGTGTTATTCTGTAACTCCAGTATAACCATCAAACCAGATAGGCACCAGAGGCTTCTGTCACAGCTGAGTGAAAGGAGGGGAACCTAGTTCCATGAAGCATGCCTGGATAAGGGCCTTGGGAATAAAATGTTGAGACATAAATAGTTGTGCCTCAGAGGGAAGATAGCTATTGCATCAAGTAATCAGAGCTAGGGCTGCTCTTGCAGTTTCTCAGCTTGAATTGACAAAGAAAACTTGTAATTTTCTTTTCGGGTGGGTCTGATGAATATCAGTCTAGGATAGTTGAATGTGAGCTCATTATAATCTAAATAAATAATGGTACCTTTGGAACAGGTATTGAATTCTTCTATTTAGGAAATTCATTTTGTGTGGTGTATTCCTCTATTGTCTGTAAAGGTCAAGAAAAAAAAATAAAGTACAATAGTTCCTGAATTTCTCTCTAAATACTGTGGTTTTCATCAGGTTTCTTATTTCCTTCTTGTTCTTTAGATTCTTTCTGTTCTTTTGGTTCTTTCTTACTTGAGACAGCTTTCATGCTGCTGATTCACCTGTGTTATTTCTGAGTGACCTCACAAAGTGCTTTTTCTTAGCTCACTAATTTTTGTCAGCTCCAGTAAGAATATCTGAATAGTTTATATATGAATTAACTCTAGCTCTTAGTGTCTAGGGACATTCATTACAGTTTTCAGTGCCCATGAACAGTCATAAAAGCATTTCACATTAATGAAAATTTAAGTTTAGTTGACTAGGTAATAAATCACTCTGTTTCAGTTTTCCCCCCATTTTATCTTTCAGGTCTCCATTGCATTTGCTACACAACAGACGTACATTTTATTTCCTGTTACCACTCCTGCCTGGTGCAAATTTAGCAAACCTTTTTACATTTGTTTTCATATTAATAACCTCTTTTCTGGTGATCAAAATACTCAAGAGAGACAGGTCTTTCTTATTATTGTCGCTGATGCATAGAAGGTCCCTTTTAAGTTTGTTTTTTTTTTTCTTTTTTTTTTTTTCTGGTTACATTTTTTTTTTTGTATCTTTAAAACAGATAGATTTGCCTCTGTGTGTACTCTTAACATTTTGCATTGGGGAGCACTCCTTTGAAAACAGACCTGACAGCTCTTGAGGGACACAAGGTAGAGGTCAGCCTCTTTTCCTGGGCGATTAGGAAAACTGTGCCAGCTGGACAAGAGGAAAGCTGTGCCAGGGAGGTTCACGCTGGACATCAGGAAGAATTTCTTCAGTGAAAGGGTGATTAACCTTTGGAACAGGTTGCCCAGGAGGTGTTGGAGTTACCATCCCTGGGTTCGAGAAACAAGTGGATGTGGCACTTTTTGCTGTGGTTTAGTTGACATGGCAGCGTTTGGTCCAAGGGTGGACTCAAGGATCTTGGAGGTCTTTTCCAACCTTAATGATTCTGTTATTTGCCTGGGAATCATTCTGTTCACCCTACTGAAGCAGGATGAGGAAGCCACATCTCAGTTTGCCCCTTTCCCACCCCCACGGCCACCGAAGGTGGGAAGTGTTAATCTTGGATCAAGAATGGACCCTTCCTTGAAGACCATTACTGCACAGATGATGACAGTGAGGTCCCATACACACACCAGGTACTGCAACTAGGAAAACATTTTTCACATCACTCTGTTAACTGATTGCTGCCCCCCCTGCTCCGAGTGATGCCCATCATGCAGCACCATGACTTTTCTTTCAGAGAGGCTTCCAGAATGTTCTGTAAGCTGGCCTGGTGTAACTGGGTTCGAAGTTTTATTTTTTGCTTTATGCACACAATGAGCTCTTCGCAGTAGGATTTTTTTCTAAACATTTCTACAGCAGTGGCCATGTTTTAATCTGATTTATTTTTGATAGGCACTATTTCAGTAAACACGTTAATCAAGTGACATTGAGTGTCTAGTAAACCATGCTTGGATAGTCCTTATTTACAGCAGAAATACTGTTTACCTCATTCTCCTCTAGACCAGAGGTCGCTGCAGAAGAGAGTGGAACTTCTGCTGCTGGTCACTTGAGTCAAGCAAATAACACTTCCAGCAGCTTCCATACAGAAGTGTTTCATTATGTTGTCAGGCATGAAAATTGTATTGTCGCTACATACAAATGTTTTTAGAAGAAGTGACAGCTTTTTGATTTATGTGTCTGAGATTCTAACTGAAGCTGGTGATGATATGTGACATGAAAGAGGACAAGCTTTTTTACAGTGCGAGTGTAAGAAGGAAAAGTACTCTGTTGCTCCTCACAATCCAAATTAACCTTTCTGTTGGGCAATATGAGAGATGTCTTAAAGCCTCATAGAAAGAAAGCTCTTTTACAGAAGCATCCAAATACGACCCACCCTATTTAGGAGAAATGTTCCAGATGCACTTAGAGGTTAATCTTAGCTTCTTTGAACATCTACATGTTGCGTTGAAAAGACTGATAAGTAGCAAGTGGTTCTGCGATCCAAATTCTTTCCAGAAAAGTTCGTGCTTCAAGGAAGGAGGGAAGATAAACAAAGCTTTTATTTATGCTAATTATTGTAAAGTGTTTTGTGGCATTTCCAGGGTGACTAGAAGGACAAAGAGGAATAATAATAACAATAAAAGCTGAAAAGAAAATTATTGTTGTAAAAATTTGAGGGGTTTTAAAGGATGAATTAAGACATACACTTACTATTTTAAGTTATGAATCTGTTTTATCAACCATCTTCTGATGTTCTAGATTCTTGCTGTGCCATTTGTGTTGTAAACAAAACACTTTACATGCATTAGTGTTCTCCTCCATAAATTTGTTTAGTGGGATGGTTGAAATATACCAGGGAGCTTTAAGTCTTTCATGTACTTTTCTTTAGTTTCAAATGTGTGCAATCTATAAGGTAAAGGAAGCTAGAAATGCATTTTCCTAGTTGCAGTCAAAGGCAGAGCTCAAAACATAATATTGCTTTGGGTTTTTTCTCTGGCGCAGTTATAGATCTTTAAATATGAAGCATTAAATACTGAAACATCTTTCTGAAATTTCTTTTTGAAAGCTTTTTAATCACAGAATGTATTATATTCCTGAAACTGATGATAAAACCGTACATAAGCTTTTCTGTCAGCAATTCTTAGTGAAAAAATCTGGCTAACATTCTGGCAAAAAAACCCACCCTCACAACAAACCCTCCAGCCTCCCAAAACCTATTCAATAAGTAAACTTGTGGCTGTATTTTACTGTAAAACTCACTATTTCTTTATACTAAAAAGACCTTGAAATAGAAAGAGCTTGAGTGGCTTCTGAAGTGAAACTTTTTCTCCTTGGTGTATGCAAGTAAACAGTAGATGTTAAAATTGTCAAATATTTAAGACATCAAAGTTTTCTTCTAGAAATATGTAGGGAAGATTTAAATAATATCTCATTTTAAAATCAGCAGGAAACATCTGAGAAACATATTACCAAGAAAGAAATTTGTTTAATACAATCTAGTCAATCAATATATTACCATATGCCAACAATCTGAGAGGAGTAAGATTGATATCTGAGAGTGTTTCAACAGCAGTACCTCATCAATACCTAAATCCAAACAGTTTTACTTGTCTCTTTGGAAAAATGTCTTAAAATTAAATGTTAGTTTTGAGAAATACATTATGCGTCTCCTGACTGAAGTATTAGGATTTTAACATCGTGACTAGATGTGCCTTTCTTCCTAAGACAATATTAGCCTCCCATTCTCCAATTTGCCTCATAATTTATGCCTGGGCTGACAATTAAAAGAAAAAAAAAAAAAAAGTCACTCAGAGATCCAGTCCTGTTTGAAACACTTCAAGTGGGAGAGTGTCTACCCTGTCTCCTGGTATTTTTTTTTCTTTTTTTTTTTTGTCCATAAGGTTAATTACCTACGCTGTTTAAAGTTTGCTGTGAATCAGAGTACGGCTTATCAGAAGAACGCAGATCTCAGCTGCTTATATTTTCTTTGTTGTCCCTTAACGTATTTTTTCCCCTAAGCTGTATTTAAGAGTGGGCCAGAAGGGCAGAAACAAACATACATTTATTTCTGTCTTAGAACCTACCATTTGATCTTTTATTTTCTTTTAGCGGTGTATAAGAGCCAGTTAAGAGTCTTGCAGTTTAGAAGTGTGTCCCATTGATCTTTTGGAACAGCGCTAGTTTGGACCTTCAGTTCTCAGCCAGACTTTGGCGTCACGCTGATCGCTTCTGTGCTGTGAAATGGATTTGTCACAGCGGTATTTATAAAGAATCTTTTCTTGAAAATAAAAAGACATCTTCACCCCACCTCCCCTCCCTAAAGAAGGAAGTTAAAGGGGGAAAAAAAAAAAAAAAAAAAAGGCAAAAACTAGACTGAAAAAGACACTGCCAAACTCTGGAAAGGAGAGAAGTAGGAAATAAAGTGGGAAGAAAATTTGTTAAATTTGCTGCTTATGTAACAGCAACAACTTCCCTACACAGGGCAAGATAAAAAGCATCTGGGAATTCATGCAATTTTTCCAAATTAAAAGCAGTTTAAACAAAAAGTTGTTGTTTCCCTAATAATGCAGTTTTACAATGACTCTGGTTCATGGGGATATATGTAATAAATTAATGCTGCAATTTCCAGAAGTCGTATCCCAGTCACGGAAGAATTCCTGTTTAAATGCCTAGTTTCTAGCTTTCATGTGAGAATATATATAACACATTTCATTTTTACACTCTCACTCTTCTTAGAAGTACATAGATAATTATAATTGTAAATAAGTATTATATAATGCAAATATAAGTCAGCATTAAATTTTTTTAAATTGAATACTTTCGTTTCTACTCTATTACAAATGATGGATTAATTCCCATTCACTCCTTTTTAATACATTTGAGCAAAAGCAGCAATTTCAGTACTTAAAATCCCAACTTCCTACAGCAATTTATTTCTTCTTATTGTTTAGTTACTGGCACAGTATGAACTATGGTATCTTATCCTTAAACTTTATTTCCATGACATAACATCTTTACAAATTCTTTAGCCTATACATTATTTTTTTACTTGATGCATTAAAAAATATCAACAGTGAACAGAGATTAAAGCACTCTGTTAGATTCTAAAGTCCTCACCTCTTACTAATGAAAGATTCCAAGTCACATAAAAGCTCAGTCAGGCTAACTGCAATACAGTAAAACCTGGATTTAATCCTGAAAGGCTCCATGCTCTAAAATACTTTCAATGTAGCATTTCAGAAAGGTGTGTTCTGGTTTTAATTGCCTTGGGGTCTGTTTGGGTGCTCTGGAGAGTGATATTACCAGAGATGACCTTCTCAACAGAATGGACTGATACTACCACTACTTGGATTTTCAGAACAGGGAGAAATTCAATACAACAAATATTGACATAATATCAAAATGCCTTTGAGATTTCTTGTTCAAATAGCGCAGTCTGCCTCACCCAGGATGAGCTTTCAAAGGAACTGCATTCAAAGGTACACAGAGTGTTTCAATTTTTCAATCACTTCAGTATTTCCTAAATTATTTTCTATATTATGGAAGACACTTTCTAAATACTCCATCTCCAAATCCAAAGTGATGAATGCTATGTGTTACTGATGAGTACGGCAGCCTCAAGAAGAGAAGGCTCCTAGAAGATCTTATGTCACCTTTCAGTACCTAAAGGGGCTACAAGAGATCTGGAGAAGGACTTTTTACAAGAGCATGTAGTGATATGACAAGGAGGAATGACTTCAAACTGAAAGAGGGCAGGTTTAGATTGTATATTAGGAAGAAATTCTTTACTGGAGGATGGTGAGGTACTGGCACAGGTTGCTCAGAGAAATTGTGGATGCCCCATTCCTGGAAGTGTTCAAGACCAGCTGGATGGAGCTCTGAGCAACCTGGTCTAGTGGAAGGTGTCCCCTGCCCATGGTAGGGAGTGGAATGAGATGATCTTCAAGGTCCCTTCCAACCCAAAGCATTCTATGATTCTGTGAACATAGAAGTCATATTTCCTCAGTGTGATCCAGGCAATGTGAAGGTATAAAAAAACTAATAAAATTTTGTTTCTGCTAGTTCGATGATTTTGCATGAATATCATAAAATATTCAAAAGCAGAGTGCATGTTTTAACACTCCAAAAAATAAGCTTATTTATTTAGTTTTTTAGAAGAAACCACAACAACATCTAACTTTGGCAGGGTGTAAGGAACCTGTGGGGCCAGAGGCTGAGCAGGGCTGTGCTGAGGAGGCCCGGGTGGCCCGAGGTGCCCAGAATGGTGGCACAGAGAGAGGGAAAGAGAGAGAGAGAGAGAGAGAGAGAGTGGTAACTTCCTTCAGACAGTGTTGAGGTTTAACCCCAGCCAGCAATTCAGCCCCACTCACTCCCCTGTAGTGGGATGGTAAGAGAATCGGAAAAGTAAAAACAAGAAAACTTACGGGTAAAGATGAAGATGGTATGAGTGGTAAATCTACACCAGAGGTGTTCACAAGGTCAGAAAGGCCTAACCCTCATATCATGACCACCTCCACAAGGAAATAAAAAGAGGTTATGGTGGCTCCCTTCTGAGGGGAGCAGGAGGTTGGATATGCCTCACAGGCTCTTCTCTTAGGGTAATAGACAGCCCTGTAAGAGGGGATGCAATACTGTTGACCACCAATGCAACTAGGAACTTCAAGCTTCAAGGCAGCCTGGACTGCTGTGATCATGAGCTGATGGAGTTCATAGTCCTGAGGGATATGAGACAGGCAAAGAATCAGAATTCTAAAACCTGAATTTTAGAAAAACGAAATTCCATTTTTACAAGGAGTTAGTCAATAAGATGACACCAGACAGAATGATGTGCTTGCCACGCCAGAGGGATGAAATGACATCTAGAGGGACCTGGAAAAGCTTGAGAAATCTGTCCATTTCAATGCCATGAGGTTCAACAAGGCCAACTGCAAGGTGCTGAGTCGCTTCAACCCCTGGTGTCAACACAGGCTGGGGGATGAAGAGATCAAGAGCAGCCCTGCTGAGAAGGACTTGGGAGTGCTGGTGGGTGAGAGGCTGGAGAGGAGCTGCAATGTGCACTTGCAGCCCAGAAACCAAACGTGTCCTGGGCTGCATCCAAAGCAATGTGACCAGCAGGTCAAGGGAGGTGATTCTGCCCCTCTACTCTGCTCTGGTGAGACCCCCCCTGCAGTGCTGCATCCAGCTCTGGGGTCCCAGCACAGGAAGGACATGGACCTGTTGGAGTAGATCCAGACTAGAGCCACAAAAATTATTCAAGGTTTGAAACACCTTTCCTATGAGAAAAGGCTGAGAGAGTTGTGGTTGTTCAGCCTGGAGTAAAGAAGGCTCTGGGAAGACCTCATTGCAGCCTTTTAACACTTAAAGGGGGTTTATTAAGAAAGATGGGGACATGGGGACAGTTGATAGGTGTATTGAAATCAGATATTAGATGTTCCTGAAAACAAAATAAAACTGAAAAGAGGTCATTTAGCTGGAGAGCTAACTAAGTGTTTTGGTTGATTGGCCATCACTGGTAATTTTAAAATCAGGTTCATATGCTATTTCTAAATGAGGTAGTTTGATTCAAATGGAACGAAACCAGAAAAATCATATGACCTGTGCTATGCAAGAAGACAAATTAGATGAGTACACTGAGTACCTCCAGTCCTCTAATTTATGGAAATGAAAAATAATTTAGCCCAAGCTCATAGTGACGCCAACCAACAGAGCAGTTTCTTTGGCTTGGAATAGTTTTGAAAAATCAGATCATTTTTTTCCTCCAAGAAAAAAGGTTATTTAGGCAAGTGGGGTGTCCAGCTATATGGAGTTTTAATGCTAAGATGCATAGTTGCATTGCATCCATGGCAGTGGCACCGGTACACACAGAACTGGAATCTGGCTATGAATATGTAGGAAAAAAGGAGGGAAAAAAACCAGTTTTCTCTTGTTCATGAGAGAATGTGAGCTAAACAAAATCAAATAACCATGAAGAGCATTCAGTTTCCTTCCTAGATCTAGGCTGTGACCATCCCTTTCATGGTTATGGAACCACCAGATACAGGTTTTGAGTAATTTCATAAATGTTAAACAAGCAGGCTAAGGGTCACTGTGTTAATTATTTATCCTATATTCCCCTGGAAAAGCAAAATAACATAAACAACTTTTATTCCTCTCAATGAGGCTGCTAATTGTACATAAACCTCTGCCATTGATAGGGCTGAGTGCGGAATATTATCACAGGAAAATGAAAAGCTGTAGGAGTGAAAAGAAGTTACATGAATCTCATTATCATGAATATGGCACTACAGTAGCACTTAACTTCACAATCATGTTTTCTGATGGGAAGATGAACATTTCATCTCATTTTATCTCAGCTTCTTTTCTTTTTTTTTTTTTTTTTTTTTTGTTAAACTAGTTAGAAAAAGTAAGTTTATACCCTCTGCCCCCCAAAGGTAAAGAATTAGAGGACATTCTGTACAACATGCACAATGCTGTGGTTTTCCATCTTCTCATGAAATCAGGGTAAAAACTATTCTAGTCATACCTATTATACTTTAGATTATAATATGTATAATAATATATTTAGAGGTTTTTATTACAATATTTTAAAAAGTCAGAATCTACTTCAATTGCACTGAAAGTTGTAGCTTCCGTGGGAGAGCTGGATAGATTTTGGTTCCAGTATTTTCGTTAAAAACGTTCCTGATAAGCAAAGTAATAAAATAGCCTCTTACAAATTTATTTATTCACTTCTTTATTTTCCCATGGATGACAGAAAGTGTGCACATGTAGCAACACCTTGAGAGCGGAGCAGGACACTGAGACCTGTGGGACTGGGAACCAGCAGCAGACTGGAAGCAGTGGCTGATTTAGCCTGGCCAAAAATCTGAGCCTGCCCCAGATGGTCTCATGTACAGAGGCTTACCAAATTCCCACCTGATACCTACTACCTTTGGGGAGAATCAACACTGAAAACAGCTTTCTGAAAAAGGATAAGCAGTCTCAGTAGGCGTGAGCCTTGCCTAAAAACATACGGGCAGACAGGGAAGCCAAGGAGCTTTGTAACCTGCTGGTTTTCACACGGAGAGGGTGACTCGGAGGGATGTGCAACAGCTGTTGAGCCTCATCCTTCTGTGTCTCCCCACCAGCCAGCATCAAATTGCATCCAAAAACTGACAGGAATTCTGGAAGGGAAAGGGGATAACAAGCATCTGCCCGAGGCCCATGTTTTCAGTATGGGGAAACATAATCTAAGCACATGGTAAAACCCAGAAGACACTGAATTTTTACAAGAAAAGTGAGTGGTGTGTTTACTTGTGAAGACATTTGGAAGGAGTGAAGGGGTATTAAGAGGGAAGTAGCGGGGGAAAAGCAGTTTGGGTTGTAGAAAGAAGGAAGAATGCGGAGGGCTGAAGAATACGGAGAGAGGAGTGAGAAGCTGCTGAATAGTACAAGCAGTGGAGGAAGCAGTGGTGGGTTTCATATATACAAGTCCTATCTTTCCCCATTTTTCTCTGGAATATGTGTGGTCTGTTTCTCTGGCCTCTTTATGTCTCCCTTGCTGCTCTTTAGTATGAGCTGCAGATATGGGAAGTTAATGGCATTTCTCAAGAGGAGAATGTCTCTCCCCAGGCCCCAGTGTAGAGTGACTGATGAGGACTGTTAGGGGAGCAAAGGAGGACTGGGAGGCAAGAAGGAAAGCAAACATTTTCTTTGAGTCGGGTAGGAAAATATGAAAGGACACTTCAGCCTTTTTTTTTGGCCCTTATCATTACTTGGTTGTATCATCTGAGAAACCTTTCTACAACTTGTATTCAACCTTAACTTGCTAGTTTTAGTTTACACCTTCTGGATTTCTTGAATCAAAACTGGTGCCCACGGAAAATCTTACCATCTCTGTTAGATGCATCAGAGCAGATTTCACTTCTTCAAAGATGGGTGTCTCTTTTCCCCTCTTTCAAAATAAACTCCTGTGTTAGAGAGTTTTAAACACAGCAGAAGGCTTATTCAGTACTCCTGTGTGTAATGCAGTGCTAGGGAAGAAAAAAAGGCTTTAAACTACTCCTTGTGTGACTGATAGTTAATGATCCCTGCTGAAATAAAATAATCAATAAATATACATATTAATTTTGAAGTTTAATGCACTCTTGTGTTCATGTTCAATTTTCAACTTGCAATGCATTAAAGGAGAAAAGTCTAAAGCTGTACTTAGCATGACCTATTGTTGCTGACAATGAAATGAAAATCTTCAGTAGGTGTATTATATATTTTGGAGGTTAATAATTACTCTACTCATTCTGTAAAGTAGTTGAGAAAGATTTTTCTCTCATTTGTTTTTTTTTCCTTTTTTGACTGCTAGTTTATGGGGTCTTTTCTCTACACCCATTTATAGGGTTCTTTCTCTACACCCACTCTGAACACACTTAGGCACATAATACCTGGTATTGTCAATATTGTCAGGCATGTAGAAATATAAAATGGAGTACCATAGCATGGGTAATTTATACCCACAAGTAAATTTGGGTCCCAAAGTTGCATTTTCAAGCTTATAAGCTGTTTTTCTTTTAAAATAAGGTTGACTTTCATGAAATACTTTTTTAATTGTGCCCCCAAGCATTCATAGCTTGTTGTTCAGTTCTGGAAACTCTTAGGAAAAAAAAACAAACAACCAATTCTTTTTATTCAACAAAGTTATGCTAGAATGAAGCCCTACTGAGACCTAATCTATCCAGGCTCCTTTTGGTGGAGTGCAAAGAACCACAGCATATTTGCAGATAAGTAGATCATACTGTGATTTTCTAAGACTCTGAAAATGACAAGTCCTTACCTTTAAAACTTATGTAAGTGGAATGTACAGAAGTAGGGTTTTGTTCTGGGTGAGAATAAGGCAGATGTTATTCTGAAGTGCACTCCATCCTTTTTATTGTTGTGGTTTCATTGTCTAGGGAACAGGGATGTTTAAGTAATGCTTTTAATTTCTTTGAGAGGTTATGCCCTAATGAAATGTACTTATCCACAAACATTTTCTAATGACTAAAATTTTTTTCTTATCTAATTCTTTCGCAGCTGCTGCAATGATTTGTTGTTCACTGTGTCAGTAATACTGTGCAGAAGAAGACAAAAGGAGCTAAACCCCTGACAAGTTAAGAATCACATTTGCACTAGAGAGGAAGAAAATAAGCATCAGTAGATGAATCTCTGCTTTTCCCAGTCCTATTGACCAGTAGTAGGAAAAATTAGTCTCCAGAAAATAGCAGCTTGAGAAAATATCTTGAGAGTTTTTCTGTAGTGCCTCAATTTTTTATTTTCATTTTTTTTTTAATCACAAAGTAAGTCAAATAGTAGGAAACTGACCTTTTAGAGTTCTTGTCACACTGTGAAACTATTTGGTACCCACCAGTTTTATTGTTAATTTTCTTATAAGACTTACCTAATGTTCTCAAAGTAATTATTGTATGTGAGGAAAGGCAGGGAAAATGTCTTTGCCTCTGTGTTACTTACCACACATTTTATTATCTCTAACCAAGATTTCTCAGTTGACAGCTGTTTTTGCATGCTTACTAGCACTTATGATGCATCACAGATAAGAAATCATAGCATCACCTAAAATCAAATTCTGTGCAATTTATGTCTTATGTATTTCCTTGGTTTATAATTGCTGTCTGGCCAGAAACATTTTGTGTATGAGGTAATCCAAATATGCTATGACATTTCAGAATAAGTCCATCAGTCATTCAAACTTAACAACAAAGAGATAAAAAATTGAGTATCTTTTATTAAAAAATATTTATTGTTCTGTAATGTTATCCATCCTTTACTCTGATTGAAACAGGGTTCATAATAAATTTGGATCTGCATTTAGTTGATTTATGCAAACTGGATTTGTAAAAGAAAAAAAGCATACAGTGAAACAATAAAATCGACATTAAATTAGCATTTTCTATCTTTCAAGTGCTATAAACTTACTAAATGTTCTGTAATGTAGATGATATATTTCTCCAACATGCAAAATGTCTAGAATTCTACCTCCTTTTTTGTCATTTGTGATTCCTTGGGTTTGTGTAACTCATGGAATCATAGAATCATAGAACTGTTTAGGTTGGAAAAGACCTCTAAGATCGAGTCCAGCCATGACCTGGTGTCCTCATCAAGGCCAACCATTAACCTGGTGCTGCCATGTTTACCACTAAACCGTGTCCCCAAGTGCCACATCCACACGTCTTCCGAAGCCTTCCGTGGATGGTGATTCCACCACTTCCCTGGGCAGTCTGTTCCAATGCCTGCTCACCCTTTCAGGGAAGAAATGTTCCCGAATGTTCAATTTAAATCTCCATGGTACAACTTGAGGCTGTTTCCTCTTATCCTGGCACTGGTTGCCTGGGAGAAGAGGCCGACCCCTACGTGGCTACAACCTCCTTTCATCCAGATGCAACTCTCTGATCTAATTTTACCTCAACTTTCACTTGTAAAATATCAGTAAATTACATGGATTTAAATTAAGGTAGATGGCACCTACTATCCTGTAATACTTTCTGAGCTGGTTCTTGATAGAATGGAGCTCTAATCATTGTGTTTCATTGGACTAGTTAACCAGGAGTGATCTTCTAAGTCTGATTGCAGTAGTAATGCATTTATCCTCAGGTAGCTGGCTGAACCTCTCTGCTGACTCATTTGTAAAATGGTGATGAGTCTTTAATGGCTTCTCTCAAGGAGGCTTAGATAGTTATGGTTTATATGGTTTAAATTATGGGTAAGTCCTTTGAAAATTGAAAACAGTTTGTAAGTATTAGTGGAAGGCTCTACTTCAGACTGTAAGAGCACTGTCTGACTGCACAGGGAATAAAGTAACCTGACTTACCCTCTCTTCAGTAATAAGTTGGATAGGAATTTTCTGGTGTATTTGGGACCGTATGGAGAGATACTATGTCACCTCATACATATACATATATTTTTGTACACGTATGTTTCTATATAGATATATACATTTAATTTTTTTTTCTATGATGGCATGTGGTATGTTCTGTCCATTGGTATTCCAAATTTAGAAATAAAAGCTATATAAAAAAAAAATCTTATTTATTTGACTAATTTGCCCTGCTCGCTTATGGAAAACTGATAAAAGCTGGGAAGCCAGTTCCACAGAATCTCACTGAATTTCTGAATAAAGGTCCTGGTAATTTCCTTGTGAAGTCACCACCCAAACCAGAAATGAGACTGTATGACCCAACACGGAAAAATCAAGAAACGTGTACATGTTCCTGAAGAAGAATGTTCAAAGATGTTACTTTTGAAATAGAACCAGAACAACAAAGTAGAAATTTCCTAGTAGTGGGTAACATTTTTCAAATGGCTAATAAAACAGTAGGAAAGGGTCAGAATTAAGGTAAAAATTGGGTCCTAAGGAAGAGATGACACTATGGTCAGGAAATGCGTGGCATTGCATTAAGTACTCTTTGGTGTTTATTGCTGTCATCTGAGCGAAGGATTGCAGCAATAATGATCACCTTGACTCTAAAACACAACCTCTTGGATTGCTTACATTATTGTGTGAAGATGATGTTCACTAGAAGGACAAATATGAGTATTTGTCCATTCAAAATGGTAGCTAGTTAAATGTATGAGACTATTTGTGTAACAGTGAATGGAAACCGGGAGTGGGGAAGTGCAATTTTGGAGAATAAGAAGCTTATAAGACATTTCAGAAACTGGAAGTTCAAGGGTGACATCTAGTTCAAGGATGGCATCTAAAAACCACCACCCAAAGCAGATAGAGGTATTTAAGTGAAGAACTCCCTTAACATCTTATTGAGCTGAATGTAAAGGTTTCTCTTCAACCTGACCAGAGCAGGGAACCTGCCAAGCAGTGAAGATATTGTAACAATGATATCGTACATATAAAGAATACATTGACAAATTTCACAAGCAGTATTGAATTCTTTTCTCTTGAATGTCTGTGTTGGCAATGTAACAAGTTTCCTTTTTCAAACAGGCACTGTTTAGTGAGAAGCCAGCAACAGTATTTCCTAAAACATTTATTTCTTTCTGTTGTTAACCCAGAAAGAGAATGAAACAATTTAAATGCAATATTGTGAGAGTAAAATACAACCAGAATAAGCGATTGTAATTTGAGTTTCATCCTAGTGTGATTTAAAGTAGCTGAATTATAAACCACTCAGAAAAACCAGACTGATGATGGGAATGGGCACAGAATTTTAAGCATAATGGGGCTGCCAGATTGATACTGAATTGCGGCAACTGTGATAGAGAACATACTCAAGCTTTCATTCCACAGAATAATATTTGCCTGAAATCTTCAAGGGGTTTTGTGATACCCACAAAAGTGTAGGCCACAAAAGCCCAGAAAGTGTTATAATGACAGCTGTTGACCTCTGAGAGTGAGGGGCTGAGCTTGGCACTTGTTGCATGTCCACAGACCAACCCGCGGCACCTCAATTTCGTAACACTCAAAGCTTTTGTGAGGAGTTTGCTTAAGCAGAGGCATGATCAAAGTGCTCACAAAATATGTGTGTTTTTCTTAGATCAAATTTCAGCACTTGTTTTGGATCTGCAAAGTTCCAAGTGTGGTTTTAGCCTATAAATAACCACAGGAGGTTTTTACCATTGATTCGGGTGGTCTTCGGATAAGACTCTGTGTGTATCAACGGATTCCATGCAGCATGAAAAATTCATTTGAGTTTTAACTTTATGCATAATTTACACAGAGAAACACTCTGGTAACTGCCTTGTTATTTATTTCTATCTTCTGTTCCCCTCACTCTTGTCTGTGATCTGTGTCTCTGTTTTTCATGTTTTTTCCAAGGTATTTTTCTTACTTCTCCTGTGTATAATAACCTTGTTTCATTGTTGGTGTTGTTGCTGGTTTTAACATTCATCTTAATCCATTTATTCCTCCCTTCACTTTTCTCTTAAATACTCTTCTTTTTACTACCAAACTAATTTTTTCTATATCTTCTGATGAACAGTTCCTCCCTACTTCCCTCTCAAGCCTTACCCAGCATGACCAGCTCTCCACTTATTTTTCAATGTCATATATCAGGTTCCACCTGTTTTCCATGAATCTGCAGCTGTAGATCCCTGTAATTTTCTTACAGAAGTTTTATTCATCCTTTCTCAAGTGTCTGTTTTCAGGTTTCCTTGACTTTTCTATGTTTATCTCAATTATTACTTCAATAGTTTTGGATAAAATAAAAATTCCTATACTTGTAAAAATCTCAAAGTTTGTAAGTCTCTCACATTAAAATATTGGTTTAATCCCTTCTACATTCCACCCCACCACATCTTTCCGTTCCTTTTGAGCACGTTTGTACCCATTTTCTTCTTACCCTGCACGCCAATATACTGTTTAACTCTTTGTTTAAATACCCAATTTCCATTGGGATGTTAATCCCTAATGTCAAAGTTTAAATGATAGAAAGGGGATTTTATCAGAGCATACACAATCTAATAATTAATTCCCTACTTGAATTCATGCAAACATTGTACAGCTCACTATGGATCAGGATTGTGCTCTAAGATCTTTCACTGAAACACAGAGGAATGAAAGCTCCAAAGAATCCCATAGAAGAAACTCTCTAGTTATTTAAAATCTTTATTTTTTTTCTAATCTTGGTTTAACACTAAGTATAATCACTGAAAAAGTCCACCTTCTAGACCATGATGAGCCAAAGTTTTTGAGAGTCCAGTAGACCTTGGGGAATTAAACTTTACGATATACAATTCTGATGTTAGAAAAGCGTGATCTACAGTGAAAAAAAATCAATGAAATGACTAGCTCAACTCATCATAGCAATAAGGAAGTTTTAGGCCAGTCTGAGACAAATAATACAGATGTCTATACATAGGTTTGTCTAAAAGAATATTCTAAAAGAAAAAAAACAACTATGCAGTATTATTTATTGTTTACATGCCAGATAAACATTCACAGCTACATAATACTTACAAGGCGAGTGTCTGTAGCAATCCCAGGAAATGTTTACCAATTACAAAACTGTTTTCTTAAACAAGTTTAGATACGTGTTATTACATATAATACTCAGAAACACCCAGTGATACTGCAGAGCTCCAGAATGTCAGCGTTTTCAAAACTATTTGGTTAGCATATTTAAACAGACTTGATTAGGGACTGAGGCCCAGTTTCTCAAAGGTGATTAAGTGCATTACTCCCACTGAAATCAATTTACCTATGTATGAATTTAAAGTGGCTATAGAGATGTATTTTGATATAAAATTAATTTTATATGTTTGCTCACCACTATGACAAGTACGGCAAGGTTAAACTCTGTTACCACAAAATATTTATTTTTTTTAATGTTACATCAGCATTAAAAAAAACCCCAACCAGTAAGGATACTTGTCATTTTTATAATATCAAATTTATACCACATGTCAGAAATTTTATTAAATGGTCTTGAAAATTTAACTTCTATGGGATTCAGATAATAACATAGCAATAATTAGTACCTTGGCACGTTCCAACCCTTGTCATAATTTTCTCAAGCAGTAGTCCTAGTTGAAACTGTGGGATAATTTAGCTGAGAATCAATCAAAGCAGTAAGAAAACTTTAAAACAAAATTCTTTTCAGAATTATTCCTGACTTCCTAAATCATTCTGTTAACTTGCTCTTTTCTAAGTGTAATTGTTAAAAATTACTGTTCATATTTACTGGTGAATTTCAACAGAAATAGCCTACCCTGTAACCCTGCATTACAAGTTTCCTTTACTCTGTGCCATGGCAATCAACACCTTATATATTGAACAGCTCCTATGAAAAAGCAAATGAAAAGTGAAGAGACTCTATGAGAACTGCAGTATACAGCCATAATGAATTTTACTGGTTTTCTCTTTTATTACTTCACCCAGAGATACAGCATATAGAGCAATTGCTCAGTGCTTCGTCTTGCTTTTAACTCTTCCTACAAAAGAAGAAAAAGGGAAACCTCCCTCCACTTCAGGAGTCAAATATTTGTGTCTACTTAGTTTTCTGTCTTTTAAACCAGTATTTATTCATAAAATGATACTAAGACTGTTTACTTCCATTAAATTCTTTGGTGAAGGATTCCCTGAAATTCTGTGGAACAGTCTATCAATGAGACGATGTCGTGTGCTGCAAGAGGTTTTTAAAGCAGCACTTCCCTTTACAACAAAACATGCCAACTCTTTCCATGTGTACTATATGTTTCCAAGGGAAGTTCCTGGCAGGAATCCGTACTGGGCTATGTATAGTTCAGGACCTACGTGGAAAGCACAGAAATTGGTTAAGGAGTAGGATGGCAATGTTGCTGATGATACAAGGTTCTTTGAGGTAGTAAATGCAGGTACGAGCTGTAAAGAGCTGCAGGACTTTGTGAGAGGATGTGACCTGGAAAAAAAAGTGTCAGGCAGAAATTAATATCTCTAGAAGTATTAGATAGTGGACATGGGAAAAATAATGGTCACTTCACATGCAAAAAATTATCTTTGAGGCCAGCTCAGGAACAGTGTCAAGACAAGGGACGTGATGCATGTGACATCATACCTTGACATGTTTGTATCCAAGAAGCTCTGAGGTGACTGATTTTAACTTGCTCTTTCAGTGAAACACCTAAAAGAGCATATAATTGTCTTGCACATGTGAAAACAGTTTTACCATATATGTATTGTCTTCTTGAATTGCCTGAAAAGTCTCAGCTTTTCCCTTTGTAGTGTTTTTTCTACAAGTACCTGAGGTTTGTGATTTCTATATGGAAAGCCGCAATGATCATTCAAAAACGACAACAACAAATCAAACAAACTAATAAGTAGAGTCAGAAAATATTCCTGAAAGAAACCCCCTAATTCTTCTTTTATAATATTTAATATGTTTAATAAACTGAAAGACAATCACGGGAAAAGGTACTTTCATCATGACCACAAACTTAGTGTTCTGGATGATTAGTGTCTTGCAACTTCTTGTCAGCTGTTATAAAATATTCTGAAACATTGGGGCTACATGTGAAAGAGTTGAAAGGCTGCAAGTCTTTTTTGAAGTTTAATAGTCTGTAGTAAAAGATCTCTTTGCTGGTTGCTTGGGAACTGATATCAATATAGAAACTTAACCCTACCTGCTTGTAGGAGAAAGAAGGACCTTCTCCTGGTAGAACTTTCCCTTCAAAGTATAGTAGTGGGCATTACACAGACATTTGGGAGCGAGAAGTCATCTTACAGGGTGCAGCTCCCACACACATCGTCTATGGCACAAACTTACTTTCTTAGCTTTGCCCTTATCAACTACATCCCCAAACATTGGACAGGGAGGCAGAGGGGAAAGAAGGTGAGAAATAAATATTAAAATCATGTAGCTTAGTATTAAGCAAGGCTTAATGAGGGCTCTCAGTTACACTGCTGGAAACAGTTTCAAAGAGAGTGATTCAGCTCCCCAAATCCAGACGTTCAAAAGCTTAATCGTCCAGCTTAAGCTAATCACCTTATGTTTCAGTTACCTGGCTCATTGAATAATTTGAGTGAATATCTCCCAGCTTTCAGAATGAATTCAAGAGCTGAGAAACTACATAGGAAGAGAGCTGTTGATAAGTGTGATAGATAAGACTGTTTTAAGCTTTATTTCTCTTTGAAGCTGTTTTCCAGTAGTCTGTAAGGCAAACTGCCCCACTTTGCGACCGTCCCGGGGATCTTTGTACTTGGTATCACACATTCAAACTGTGTTATCTCCATAGTTTTGCTAATCTATATCCAGTCTCTCAGATTTGATGCTTTCCCCTTTTTGGTGATACAGGAGGAAAAGCTGATTTAACACAGAGGAAAATTGAAAATAAGTGAATTTTTTAAAAACATACGCCACTTCTCCTCCTCTCAAGTACAACACTGATATAAAAATATGTGAAACCACATTGCATTGCAATCCATTCCTAAGCTCTATTCCACCTTGTCAAGCAAAGGTAAAAGGTTTTTCATATTATGACAGACAAAGTCGGGGTGTTTTTTTTCCTATTTCCTATTATCTGCCAGTGTTCACCAAGACATGGACATTCAATAATACTATTCAGAATTTAAGATGAAGAATACCAAGAAAAAAAATACTTATGACAGTTAGTAATTTACTCCACAAAAGGATCACTGTTAATAGTAGAATAACCTGTTGACTTTGATAATAAGCAGTGGCTGAGATGTCTATATTAGTAATTAGTTTAAATATATGATTACTTTGTATAGAGAATTGGGTCTTGCAGTCCATTCAAAAGAATGTGTTTCAAGAGCTACAGAAAAAGGGAACACAACTTGTTTCCTAATCTAGGGAACTGTATAGCATGAAGAATAACAATAAAATAAAAAATTGAGATAAATATTGAAAAGAAAAAGAAAATGTTCACCCTTACTCAATTTTGTAATGTTTTCTAGATAACCATTTGTCTCAAACTCAAACTCTTACTACAAAGGAAGAAAAAGGGAACCCCCCTCCACTGCAGGAGTTAAATATTTGTGTCTACTTAGTTTTCTGTCTTTTAAGCCAGTATTTATTCATGTACATACTTATGAATATCTCAAAATGGATAAGCTTAAATTAAAGCAAGTTTCTATCATTATGGTTACATTGAAATTTTTGAGATTTTTTGGAGAACCAAATATCTTTAGGTACTTGCTTGAGAAGAACGTGTAAAAGTACAATATAATTCCAGTGACTGGAAATAAACCTTCTCTTGAACAAAACATTTTTTTAATTTCTAGAGAAATCTTTTCTTCCTTTTGGTGTGCATTAGAAATGAAAGGATTATGATGCTTACTTGCTGTTTTTACTGAAATCTAGATTACTAATTAAAATATGACATAGAATAATTGTCTTTCATACTCCTAAATCTTGCATCTTTGGCTGCTTGAATTTCAAAGAGTACAACAGAGATAAGTAGTTAATTTAATTTTTCCAACTGATTGCTATGATTGTTACTTAAATAAGCTGCAAAATAGTATCAGTTTGGATTTTCTTGGGAAGTGAGCTCAAAGGTTATGAAATGCAGCATAATTATACAAATTTATGCAGGTAGATTGTCTTCATACATACTTTTAAACCGGTTTTGAAACAAGATATATGGATATAACACAGGGGAAATCCTCTATGTAAATCTGAAAAGCTAATTCTATAGTCCTGTCATGTTATGTTGGGTTTTTATTAATTTGCAACTCTTTTTATTGCCTTTACCATTGCTTAGACATTCTTACTGTTACATCTGAATCTAAGAGGACTATAATGGCATCCTAATTTTAAGGCAAAAAGGTAACAAACTATTTTAAAATTTTACAGAAAAACAAGAGAGGACTTTTTAATTTCTATTTCTCAACTAATTGTTAAAATCATGTATCCTGATAATTCATAAAAATTTAGATAGTACTACTAACTATATGGAGGTTCAGTCATGTTCATGTGAGAAAAACAAATATATAAAAAAATAATGACAAGCCCTGATTCCAAGAGGATGCGAAAGTTGGGAAAATCTTTCCTAATCTTTCTACTGGTTTCTCATTTCACTTTCATTCTTATTCTCAGTCAAGACACATGACAATGCATGCTTGATTCTACCTGTTTTTTTTAAAACATAAGCATGTTTCTAAATGAGCATAACTAACTAAATTCAACAGATTTCTGTGATGCTTCCGTTTGTTTTTTTTTTCTTTTTTACTTAAAGCAGGTATTTATGAGCTTTGCTAAACATAGATTTTCTTTTTTGTATAAGATTCTGCTCTTTATATTTGATAGGGAAGATAGAATAGGTCATATCACTGACATATGATTACAGAAGTACCAGCAAAATAGGCCAATTCTTTGATCAATAAGGCTCCTTATCATTACACAGCCTCTTATGGCCACATGCTCATTAGGAGAGTCATGAATTTAAGTCTTTTATGAGAGCTTCATTGGGATAAAGTATTTATTTCAGGAACTAGTATCTCCAATTATCATTCCGATGCAGTTCAGCAGTGTTGGAAATTAACGCCAATCACAAGATTTCCTTTGAACTTCCAGAAAGCAGAGCTGGAGCAGGGTATAGTGCTGCCATCTGAACTTCAGAACAATTTAGGCACCCTCTCTGCATACTATACAGTGCAAGTCTTTGACTTTAGCATGGATAATGGAAGGAAGCTTGAAAATCAATTACCTTTAAATACTGCACAAGGAAATCCTTTTGATTTCTTATCAAAAGCACCTGGGACACATGGTGTTTAATTGTAATTTAAATGATATGCAAGTCTTCTTAAAGGTACCAAAATGAAAATATACTGTCTGCTTCCCCTTTTGTAGAGCCACTGTTAGCTACCTGCCTTGTTGAGCTTGTTGTCTGCAGCCGGTATGCTCCAGGTTTCGTATTTCCCATTGGGATTGGCTCTTGGGCTCTATGCAACTGGAATAGATGAACTTGTCTGGTTTATGAACTGTGCTTACACTCACGGTGCTCAAAGTAAGATGTTGTAAAAATGTCAAAAAATTTAAACACATGAGTGGACTTTAAATACCAGCAGAAACTCAGCAGAAGCCAGGGGAATGTAGCAGTCAGTTACCCTGCGGATGCAGCAGTTCTTTCTCAACGCCTTACAGGAAGGATGTATTTACAGGACTGAGTCCATAGCATTAAGTTTGAGGCTATATCCCTTTGTCAGTGTGTTCTGGGTGTTTTTGGTGGGGAGGTGGGGCAGAGCATACTATGAGGACCAGATTTTTATGTTTGTAAATCTGGGTTGTGGAAAAAGTGTCTTCTACGCCACAGACAGAAAAGCAGTAAGAGGTGAATCAATGATTTGTGCAGGAAGAAGCTGGTCAGTGAAAACCAAGTTCCTTCTTCACTCATTTTCTCCCAGTGAAGGAACTGCACCTTAAGTCCATATCTGATCCTCTTAGGCTTGTTTGACAGCTCAGTCAAGGCTGGGATCCCTTGCTTTTCTATATGTCTCTTGAGCAGTATGCATCCATAAGGCAAATGAAAAGTTCCTGGCACTGAAAATACTCCAAAGCAACAAGGGAAACCAGAGACACTGGTTAAAGTGGAGATTTCCCCATCCCACCTACCAATGTGATTTTCTAGCTTGGAGGAGTCTATACCTGGTTCTTATCTCAAAGTGAAAACCATGAGATGGTTTGTTCTGTCAGGTCAGGAAAACCTTGATGCCTGTCCATCTTAGAAAGATGCTTCAAGAAGAATTCTGTAATTAAGGAATTAATTTATAGTGTAAATTTCTACTGGTATAATCTTAGGGAAATTCATCTTTATTAAAATAGCTGTCCTGACACCTGCTGCAGAATGGGCAGTAGGATTTACTTTTAAAAGTCTTGGTTTGTCCTTTATTAAGTTATTCAACTATGTAAAGAGGCTTCATTTTGTTTATATTTCTATTTGAATAATCTAATCTCCATTTCTCTGCAAATCAAAGTTTAACCATTTTTATATCCTACTAATATTCACATCATATTGCTTGGAGTATATCCGGGCTACTAGAAAAAAAATTAGTGCTGATAGTAAAGACTGAAACAGAAAGATGCATATTTTTATGTGTTTAATTCAAACATGTCACTTGTTCAATAATTTTGAAGACACATTTATGTAGGGAAAAGTAAATATTATTTATTCTGCGAGAGTCTTTTACAACTATCACCCTTACAGAAAGTCACTGAGCTCCAGAAATCAATATTTATTTCCAGCATATTTAAGCTTCTTATATGACTAGAACATTAAGTTTATAGAGCTATGTAAAATATCTGATTTCAGGACTGTGACAAGTGTTTAGTGTGATATAAATCTATTTGTGGAGTTTATGTTATACCCTGAGGAATGTACTGCATGAGAACAGTTGTGGGGGTGAACACTATCTATCAAAAGATACCCTTTTTTGTAGTTCTACCATAAAAAATATCAGAGAATTAAGTCCATCAAAAAACTTCAACAATTTCTGCAGAGGTTGTTTGAAATCTCAGGTTTGTTACTCAACATTTGAACTACAGTATTTTTTTTTTCTCTCCTGGATGTTACAGAGCTAGAAGGAGGTAGAAATAATGGAGGACAAACTGCCTGCTTATGGTTTTGATTACTTAGAACAGTCTTTTCCAAATTGTACCTGATCCTCTTAAATTATTCCTACTTATCTCTAAAGGATGAGTAAATTCAATGAAATGTGTTTGTTTAAAGTTGGCTGGAAACTGAGACTCCAAATTAACAGTTCTTATAGCTCTGGGGCAAAATATTCTTTAAGAGCTGAAGTTGGTGATGTAGTTTTATGTGTTGAAGTTGTATTTTCTGAATCACAGCTAACTTTCAGATAAGTGTAATTCCACTGAAAGTAGTATCTGATAATCAAACCATATTTTTTTTTTCCTTTCATTGATGTTTTTTTTTCAGTTTTGTTCAGAATTGACCTTTCTCTTTTAGTTCTCAGTAGGTTAGCATGAGGTGTATATTTTACAACCATGGATTGGATGTGTAAGACAAGCATGTCATTAGAACGTGACTTTATCTTGTTAGGTACAGTTCTTTTGCTCTCATGTTTCCTGACTATATCAAAGCTACATCATATTTCATAAATGTGTTGAAGTGTTTTTCTGGCTCTTGATCTTCATTTCTTTTTCCCTAAAGCTCACAATTTCTTCCAATCATTACTGCCTAACCTCTGGCTTTTACCTTTCTTTTCCCTCTATTAAAACAAAAAAAATCAAGAAAACCAGAAATAAAGAAGAAGTAATATATATGTAATGTTCTTTATAAGGAATAATTATATAATTTTGATAAACTCAATTCAATCAAAATTCTAGTCAATTAAGGTTCTTAGATTATTTTTCCCTATCCTTTTGATACTTTTAGATGTGTCCTGTTGCTGCAGTCTTCTATATGACCTGATTCTATACATTTTAAATATACATCTATCCCTCAGAGAGTCTTTCTTCCAAAAGTTATTTTGTAATTAGCTATTTTAGTGAACTTTTTTGCTCTTAAAATACAAAGTTTCTTTGTCCTGTGTATCCGATGAGCTGTAAAATTAGTTTTTAATTGAACCCCTTTGAAATTTGAAGATCTCCTATTCATAGTTTAAGTTGATATGTATGATTAAATGTATATATTTCTATACAGTTTATAGCCCATAAACAAAAATAAAGAATGGTCGTCCAAAAGATACAGTAATTCCAGTGCAGTTGGAGTGCTGGCCATTTTCTGTCTATCTACTCCCCTCTCCAAATTTAAGATTAAGTGAGTGAACTTTCTCCATTCAGAAAAGTAATTGTTCCTTTGGTTTTATCAGGTGTTCCCTGAGGGATTTAGTGGAAGAGGGTGGGACGAAAAAAAAACAGAAAGTGCTTTGTATGCAAGAGGACTTTGGAATATTTTGTTGTCTTTCCCTGATAATTTGAAAAGTTCAGTTTCCATATTAAGTTAACGATACACACATTTTATTTCTGGACATAGACTTCTTTAAATTAAGACAGGGTTTTTTTCCTAACAGACAGTTTTTTCTTTATTTAATTTAATTTAGATCGTAGTTCACTTTAAGCCTGAGACACTTCTAATAGCAATTAAAGAAAAAAAATGGAAAGATAACGAAAGGCAAGACACTCCTTCAGCCAAGGCGTATTTTAGGTGTGCATAAATACATAAATGAGTGAAATAACAGGCCAGACCTCTCACGATGAAACATTATTGCATAGAATATTAGGATAGGCAAATTTAGTTAAATATTAAAAGGTCCTCTAGTTCTTTCTAAATATGATTTTCACAGGATGCTCGTTACTCTAAGATATATCATAAAAAATTTCTTGTTTACTGATCTCTCCAAAAGAAATCATTTTAGTAGAAGGGATGCTGTCTCAATTTAAAACTGAATTCTATTTAATAAAAGTCATCTCTGAGCTGCATCAGACACTGATGTGGAGGTGACTTTTGAATTACAAAGTGGCTCCATAGGCATTTTGTCTTTAAAAGTAAGTCCTCAATCCTCAATTTTTCTTGAAACAGGATGAGATTTCTCTATTCCCCTAAAATCTCTGGGATTTGAAGAGAGATGTTCTCCGTGGGCTAAAAATTTTTGTTCGGATTTTCTGTCAATCCTTATGAATTTGTTAGGTTTATAATGATTTTTCCCATTATCTTCCTCCAATGGCAATCTTCTATAGTTCTTCTTTCAAGAAATAATAAAAAATAAGGAAAGCAATGATCTTTACAGTAAGTAATGTTGCCTGAGAAAAATAATAATACAATATTCAAATTTAATTTTCATTGTGGACAAGAGATACATCAAGATTATATAATCAAGACCTGTCTGTCAGGTTTTATACTTTCATTTTCATTGACATTAATTTAATTAACACCACAATTAGGGATAACATTGCTATCATGGGAGTGAAGGATGTTATGTTACAATGATAACTACATATTTAAGCATAGAAGAAAGGCAAAACTAAAAAAAATGACAATAAAACTCAATATGTGATTACAAACCGATAAACTTATTTTTATCATGCCCTACTAGGAAATCAGTAACCATAAAGATCAACCAAGGCAGCTTAACTACTTAGAAAGAATTATTTAAGAATTATAATTTCATGGGACACAACAGGTAACCATATACAACAAAGGATACTTTTCAAAGTACTTTTAGCTTGATATGAGTTCTGAAAAAGACAGAGTCAGATATTGCAGGCTTTTGGAACTAAAGATGTGTTATTTTGAATGATTTTTTAATTCCTATTAGGAAAAAATGACAATTAGGGCAAAAAGGCTGGTGAAGTGTCTAGAGATTAAGTCATAAGAGAAGCAGCTGAGGGAGCTGGGGATGTTTAGCCTGGAGAACAGGAGGCTCAGAGGTGACCTGATTGTTCTCTGCAACTCCCTGAAAGGAGGTTGTAGCCAGGAGGGTTCAGGCTCTTCTCCCTGGCAACCAGAAACAGACCCAGAGGAAACGGCCTCAAGCTGTGCCAGGGGAGGTTCAGGTTGGACACCAGGAAGAATTTCTTCACTGAAAGGATGTCTAAGCATAGGAACAGGCTGCCCAGGGAAGTGGTGGAGTCACTGTCCTGAAGGTGCTTAAGGAAAGACTGGACATGGCACTTCATGCTGTGGTTTAGTTGGCACAGCGGTGTTTGGTCAGAGGCTGGACTCAATCATCTTGGAACATGGAATCCATAGACAATAATGATTCTACGATGCTTTGAACAGAAAGAAGCAGCCAGCAACTTCCCTAACAACTATTTGGACCAAATTTATCTGAAATGCTACGTGAAAAGTGCTGTGAAAAGTCTGCAAAGAGCCACATGTGGTAAAGACGATGAGGCCGTGACAGTGTCACTGCACAGGGGTGGTTATCAAGCAGCCGGGGCTCCTCAGAAACCCTCCCTCCAGCATGCTGACCCCATGAAAGAAGGAGCTCTACTGAGTGAAAAATTAGAGTTCTCAAGTCAGCTGCTAGGTGTGGGCATGGGGCCTCGATAGCAGAAATGGCAGTAATTTGGCTGGTGGTCAAGGACTTTGAGGGCCTTTAACAAAAGGGATGTAATATTTTCATTAGTATCTAGCCTGAGGTGGTGTTCAGAAAAAGTTAATTCAAGTAATTATTTATGTATTTCTGTCGTCTGTACTTTAATATTATTGAAGCATTTTTCCTCCTGTTCTTCTGTGCAGAAAAAGGGATGGGCAGGTTGAAGAGTTCAGGTTACCTTGCCTAACTCCCTGATCATCTCCTTCTAGTTCTCCTGCCAACAAAAACCCACGCTCCAGAGTACATTTTTGGTTTGACTCATTGTGTTTGAAGGACTATATTGTAGGAATAGTGAAGAGAGAACCTGCTACCTCAAACAATGCATGCTGGAAATAATGATAAATTTGCAGTCAGATTTTGTTTTTTAAAACTCACACTGGTGATGTAACATAATTGGGATCTTTCAGAAACCTAGTTGGCATAGCTCTACTTCCATTGGATTCATGGGACTTCAGTGGGAATCGATATAGGCTCTGCTTTCATATCTGTAAATTAAGCATTTCTACTTCTACTTCATGTCAGTGAAGGGTAGCCTGCATGAAAATCCTTTCTACCACTTTTATGGTCATCTTCTAACCAGAACAGCATTTTGAGATTTTACTATCATGGTGTTATTGTATTGAATGAAGTCATTCCCTGGTTATAATGAGATTGTGCTTGCACTTCTGTGTGTCGTATTGTAGTAGCTTGTGCTTTTAAAAGGCAAGTATTTCAAAGAAATGACTGCTTTTTAGACAAATTTCACTCTTCTAGATCGTTACATAAACTTGCATTGCTCTGTAAAAGATTATTCATGTGTATGTTCACTTAATCATACAAGTTTCTGAAATAACTAAATATTGCTATTTTATTTAAACACTTAATTCTCCTCTCTTTGATTTCATAGGTATTTTGGTTCATCAGAGCCACAAATAATTTGATAAACATGAGAGGTTAATATCTTTTTAACATGTTTGCATAGTGAATAAGAAGGACAACAACCTGTGACCATCTCTGAAGACAGCAACTTTCAGATTTAAATAACCCGCTTAGATAGATTTAAAATAATTAATAGTACTAACTTAGATGTAGTTTTCTAACTCAGATATGTAGTGTAATGACACTGAAATAATGTAGAGTGACTATATGGAAAGAATAACATCAACCAAAAGCTTATTTTATATATATTTAGTCCTGATTTATCACTTGAACATAAAAATTAATAGCTAGTCTTCTAAAATATAATTTATATAGTCTTAATTGCTTGTATTTCATTTTACATACAGCTCTCCAGTTACATAGAAACATTGTATGACATTGGTTTTGCTTTTTTACTTGTGATTACTTTACCCATTCAAGAAGAAAACTTCAGTCATCACTGTCCTTTATTTGAGGTTGACAATAAAAATGACAATGAAAGAAAACTCACTGCAAGCAGAAATTGTAACAAAAATACTGAATTTTAATTAGTTGATAATTATTATTCAAAATACTAGATAATGTCACTCAGTCTATCAGAATACATTCCTTTTTATGAAGGAATTATTCTGTCTCTTTCTATTTTTGTTATATAAATTTCACATTTCCTTTCATGTTACTGTTAATTCCACATGAAAAAGAATTTAGAAATTCTCTTTCCTTCTTTCTTGCTTGTAGACAGAGTATGTTTTAACATAATAATTGAATTAATTTCTTCCAGTATAAGTCTGTAACTGTTTTGCAATTTGCTTCCCTCCTAGAATCCATATGTTTCAACTTAAAGGCTACATATTTGTAACATTTTTTATTTTAAATTTTAAAATATTTGTTCTCAAATATGCTTCTAGACTTGACTAAATAAAATTCTGACTAATATTCAAGGGACTGTACAAGGTCATACAATTGACTGACTGCAAACATGAGATCTTTTAGTGCACTGGAAGAAAGTCTTAAAAAAATTTATACGGTCTATCATTATTTCTTTAATTGATAAAAATCTTACTTGTTTTTATTCCTCAATGCTTTCTGTACATTTCTCTCTATTCCCAAGCATCTATTATTTCCTAACTTCTCATTTTATTTTATTTAGCTCTTTTTGTTTATTAATTTTTTAGAGAAAAAAAAGAAAAAAAGTCATTGCAATTAGAAAAGGTCTCTTAGGACAGAAAGTAAAGCCCTGCCAATACAGAACTGTAACACAGAATATAGTCCCTTGTGTTTTACCCATTTCATTTTAATTGTTTTGAGGAAGATCTAGTACATTGTGGAATACTCTCAGGAGAAAAAAGTGGAAATACCCTTTCTCGCTTACAGTAAATCATTCTTCAAATTCAGATTACATTGTCCTTTTCTCAATTTGATCTCATTATTTCTAGATATATCCCATTTGTATTTTTAAATAATTACTCTTGCCCCTTGGTGTTTACCTTCTCATTGCTTTTGACAGATATATCTTCCACCTCTCCCCCCACTTAATTGTTGGTTAGTCAAGCTGTACATATTTAATCTTTCTAAGCTTTTCTTATGTGTCAACCCTTCCAACCCATTAAGCTGTTCCCCCCTCATTTTGCCCTGAATTCTTTTCAGTGTGTCAAAGCACAAAAGATGAAGCTGATTGTACTTGTCAAGTGTTCCTCAGTTCAGTTTTGAAAGGATAGGCTGATCTTTGTTGACTTGCAAAGTCTCTGTCTCTGGTTTATGCGAAGGTCCACTCCCTACACTCTGTGACACTGAAGAATATCTTCATAGGGATGTTGGTTTCCTTCTGCTACTGTAAAATAGCCTGGGAACACAAAGGTTCCGGTTGAGGTTTCATCAACTTAATTTAAAAATAGTCCAAACTTAAAAATCCAAATTTTCATGAGTCTTTTTTTTGTTGTTGTGGTATAGATACCTGTGTATACAGAGGTGTTAATATCGGGAAAGGGCCAGCAGGAAGGGAAATATTTTCATGTTGTAGGTTCAGAGCTTGCCACATTTGAAAGGACATGGTGAGACTAAATACATGGAAGTTTGGGAGGATAAAGTGTAGTGACTTGGCCCAGAAAGCAATTTAATCTCCAGTCATGAGCTGCAAAAGGCATCCTGCCACAGGGGTTACAACACAAAACATAGACTATGTTATAGCCTGTGATGGGAAGGATTTCTGAAAAGAGCAGAACTATCAGACTGTATGTGCCAACAACACAACCTCTGTAAATTTTGTCTTATATTGTTTTTACAATTAAATGTTCTTCACTTGAAAAGTCTGAATTAATTGATAGGATATATCTGAATAATTTTTTATCTGTTGTAGGGTATGTCTGAAACCATTGCTTTAGTGGCAGGGGATATTTAAACTCAGAAACAGAGGAGCAGATCTTGTTGTTTCTCTGAAGCCACTGGCTTCTAATGCAATCTAAATAAATTGCTGAGACTGGCTCTCTAAATTGGGGGTTTGTATTGACCAGCATTGAAGAAGTAGCACAGAAAAGACCCAAGCTGGGAAGATGTGAGATTTCTCACTAAATCAAACAAAGAAAGCAAACAAAAAAAGCCCCACAAGGTAAATGCTTTTGTAACTTACCATGGAGATTATGTATTATATTCATTTTTCTATGCTTATCGGCATGTTTAAATTTTTAAAGAGATCTCTCATGTTTACTGGATTGGCTTGATTTCAAAGAGGAAAAAAGTAAACCTAAGACAATATTGATAGATAGAAAAGTAATGCATTGAAATGTTTATCTATACTAATATAATTTTAAATTATTAAAAATGTAAATATTTAAAAACATTTACATAAATATATTTTCTTCTGTTGCTACATGGACATCTTGATGGAAGCTTTAGCCAAATGTCTGTTTGCAGACTATGTTATCATGCCATCATAACAGTTTAATGTTTTAAAAAAAAGTTGTTAAAACTACAGCATTCACATTCAAACCATGTCTCAACACTCAATTTTAATCCAAAACATTTAAGTAGCCTCTAAATACATAAATAAAAATGAGAAGGGGAAAAAAGGAATACTCTATCTCATGGGTTAATAAAATCTTTTTTAAAATAAGGTGATCCTTTGAAAATGAGAACATAAATATGTCCTGGATGTACCTTATCAAATATACTTGCTTGCCTGTGGATTTTAGCTTCTGAGATGGCTTAATTCTGAGTCTTTTCTTAATTTCTCTTTAAAATATTGCTAGAACTCTGGTTTAATTTCCATTTGACTCTCTTTGCTCACTAACTCCTTAAGCTTTCTACTTCTGGCAGATTACAAGGGTATCATTAAGTAATGCAAGTTCATGTCTTATTAGTAGACAATCCTGTTGACCTTCATTTCCCCGTGTCCCGTCTTGCACAGCCTTTTAATGCTGCCAGCTTCATTTTTACTTTCGCTGGGCTTTTAGCTCTGCACTTATAAAACAAGCACAGGAAACCATGAGAGCTTTGGTGCCCAGATCTCACCTTGGAACTATGGCTTTGCAAGGCAGGCTAAAGGGTAATGGTCACCGATGTTTTTATTCCTCTCTTATTTATATTTGCATGCTATTGTTTTAATGGAAATTAGTCCTTTCTTTCTCAAAGTGTAAAGGCATAAGGAGTTTGTGCTCCCGTTGCCATCAACTCGGACGAGCCAAGACATAAGAATTACTTTTAAGTCCCTCCATTCTTCAGTCTTAGCTGGTCCATTCCGTGACTTTGATATTAAAGTTCCTCTATGGCACTAATGCGGTCACACATACATTAACCTGGGACATTAATACTTGATCGGGGTGTTTAGCTGAAGCTTCTCGTGTGGTGTTTCTCCTTCTGTGCACAGGTCACTTTGACCTGGATTTAATATGCATGATTTGATTGACCCCTCCAACCAGTAATGAGTAAAACCCTGAAAGAAATAAGGTCTGGTAATGATACTAATCACCCTCTAAACCTCTGTAAAACAAGCTGGTATGAAAGGGACATAGCGAATTTAATGGCAGTAACTTTGTTTTCTAGGCAGAAGAGTATTAAGCTTTCTCAAAGTACGTGTTTTGCTGCCCTTTCATTTCAAAGCAATGAAGGAAGCAAAGGCATCATCTGTGATGGGGGGTGACAAGCTGCCAGGTATCTCGAAACCTCATCTTTCATCTCCAGTGAGGAAAACCAAAATTAACACTGCTGATATGAAGGAAGGTATAAAATCGTAAGAGTTCAAGATGTGGATCTTGATACAGACATTCACCTAAAAGTACAAAAAAGGAGGAAAATGGAACTCTTCAGTGGGGTAAATCTTAGTAGTTCCATATTTATGAAGAGCTGCATCATAGCTGTAAAGCATGAGTGAAAAATAATTCCACACACTAAAAGGAAATCTTTCTTTTCAGTGTCAATGCATTAGAGTACTTTTAGTGGAGATACTTATTTTACTTGTTTTGAAACCTCCTTTCAGCCAGCCAATATAAACAAGATGAAGCATTTGCATTTCTGGATTAAAGAAAATTGCCTGTAGTATTTCTTAAAAGCAGTAAATAATCATGATCAGTTACCAGTTGTTTAGCCAATACCCACATACAAATTTTCCACTTTTGTAATGTATCAAAGATGCTTACTCTATTCAAAGATGCCTACTCAAAGTACAGTATTTCACAGTAATTTTATATTGTTTATTTAAGTACTAAAATACCTTTTGAGTAAATGTAAGCTTTCTGTACCTGCACATTTGTGAGAATTATCTTTCTATCCAAGCTAATCCTATTCCCCTGAAGAAAAGTTTTCCATCAAGCGTTCCCATCTGTTCTAGCTGTCTGGAAACATGAAACATGGAGCTGCTGTCTGGGTGCAGACTTTTCACATGCTGTATTTTCATCCCTGAGTTGGTGACAACCACTTGAGGATTGAGGCCCTGGAAATAGCAAAAACCTGGTTCCAACCAAGAGTGAATTGTTTTCTCGGTGACAGAAAAGAGACAGCATTTTTTTCTTTCCTGTGATATGTATTTGAATAGTCACTTCTGCATGACATGGAAACAGGTTTTTCACATAATCTTAGAACTGATCAACTGTTTAAGAAGAATTTCTTGTTGAGAATTGTGTTATGAGCCTGAACAAGCTTTGCAAAAAGTGAAGAAAAGAGTGTTACAGTGAGGACTGATCTGAGGTGTTTTAATATGTCCAGACTGTCCTTCAGATGGGAACCTTTTTGGTGTTATATCTAGTAATTACTGAATTAATTAATTCCATTATGAGGCAGACAAATTCATCACAAGTAAATTTCTCTGAGGTCTGACTTTTCTGTAAAAAATAGGCTATTGATAGCATTGGGACACCTGATGACAGAACAGACTTGGAATGATGTGACATAAGCTTTAATTTCCTTGTTAACTAGAGATAGCAGTGAATAAATATGGGGCTTATTCAAGTTCTAAATATATCTTAAAAAAAAAACCCAAAACATAGCAGGTAATCTAGGTAATATCAAATAAAGATATCCTGGTTCTTTATTCTAGAGAAATCTGTAGTTTTATAGAGTTCAAGGGTCTCTCACAAGCTTGAAACCATCTGAACAATTTGCCCTTACCATGCTTTTTATCATATATAAACAATATTAAATGAACTGTTGATTTTTTTTCCACGAGCTATGGAATACAGTGTGGAATTTAACTCTTAGTAATTAAACAAGAAGTAGTATTTTTCCTTCAGTGAAGTGATTTAGTTTTACCAGAACTTCAATGGAAATTTAAAATTATTTTCTTTCTCACATGCTCCTTTAGCAATTGTGTTTGACTTTGTCCACAAAAGAATAGATTGATATCAGGTACAAAAACTTATTTTGTGTTGTGCCAGTGAAAGTCTTCAGGGTTAGGTGTTGAAGATGTGGCTCTAGCTTCTCTAGGTAGGAGTGTTTGCAGACAGAGGCTCTGAAAAGAAGGCTGAGAAAGGCAGGTGGGATCTTCCAGCTTTTTCAGATTATGTGCATCTGCAGCAGGCTAACTCCAAAAATTTGTCTCTGGACCTACAGGAAGAAAGACAGGTTTAATTAGCAACAGAAATTATCAAGTTCTTTGAAAGTTAATTAATATAAATAGAAACCCTAGTCAAAGGAAAGCAAGTAAGACTATGCAGAAAGTTATTAAAAATAAAATATTTTAAAAAGAAAAGAACTAAAGAGGGAAGGGAAGGGAAGGGAAGGGAAGGGAAGGGAAGGGTTAAGTTCAAGTTTCTTTGTTATTTCTGGGGATGAGAACATGTGTTCTTTTGTGTCCCAAAAAAGACAAAAGTACCAGAGTGGTGAGATTAGTTTATATATGTTTGGTGATAAGGCCTGACCCAAGGGGAGATATGGAGCAAGCAGTTTCATCAGAGGATCTCAGTCCTTATGTGCAAGGAGAAATGGGGTGTTGACTCCAGTGGTATCTTGATTATTTCTGAGAAAAGGGAAAACTAAAAGGAAGGATATGAGGATCCCATGAAAGAGGGAGCAGATAGGTTGATTTTACTATACTGTCTTTTGTATGTACCATAGGGTAGAATTCAGAGCACTGCTTCTAGGTATCAGAATACTTACTGAGATGGTAACAGGCACAGTATTGTACTGCACTGCTCAGTAGTTACTCAGAAGGACTGAATTAGTCAACTTAAAAATCACCAGAGGGGCTAAGTCAAAATCAGCAACCCTTCTGTTCTGCTTCATTTCAAGTATCTTTATTGTTGAATGTTGCTCTTTGAATGATTTTTTTTTTTCTCTCATTGTGGCAAGGAAAAAAAAATCAAACAAAATAATTAAAATTTGATCCAGCCCTTATCTGTTTTTCCCTAACTGAGCATAACTGCCTTTTAACAAGTAAATAATCCTTTCTACCCTTGTAGCTGTTGTGAGTTGTTTTAGATTAATCGTTTTATGTGAAATTACTATTTGATTGACAAACTAATGCTCTTACATCTTCTTTCTTTAGGACATAAGTGTGTCCTTCACTTATGAAACATAATTGCGTGATCATGTTGAAAACTCCAGGAGAAACGTTAGCCCAAGAGTTAAGATCGACTGTTAAACCAACCTGAGACTTTCAATATTATAACCTCTGAGTAAAAATTAGCATGCCAGTTCTCTAGGCAATCGAAGCACACACAAAGGATCAGGATTTCATCCTGACAGATGTGTTATTGAGAGAATGGCCACTTTTGGCTTTGTGGTTGTTTGCTCAGATGTTTAATCTTCACATGATAGCAGAACGTGAGGAAACAACCTGCAAAGCTGTTGGTACGTGCCTGAAGCCAAGAGCACAGCAGTTGAATGCAGTGCCCTGACAATGGGGCAGCACCCAGAGGTACAAGATCAGGTTTAACACGTTGAACTGCTCATGCCAAGTGAACCAGACCTAGTCACAGGGCCTGAGGGCATGTTTAGCCAGTGCAGCATAGCACAGAAGCTTTGCAGTAACTTGCTCCGTCCCTGAGCCACCCTCATCCAGCTGTACTGATTTTGGTCTGGGCACTGGATTAACCACAGCTTAATGAATGAAGTGGTGCAGGATGGAAGAGCTCCCTGGAAAACCTTCAGAGCAGAGCCTCTTCTCTTGAAGTGTGACACTTCTGGAGCCAAATCTGGACCCTGCCCTCCTTTGCAAACCAGATGCTGGAAGGAAATTTTTTAAAAGCTTAGCCCATTTCCAAGACAACTACCCTTGTTAATCATGCTGTGATAGCATTTATTGAGTGCCCCACATTGAGAATCTGAAAATGATGAAAGGACAGGTTTTGCTATTGGTGTGCACCTGCCAGTTTGATCAGCTCAAGCCAATACTAATACAAGGAGCAGGATTACTTTTACCAAATGTGCCTCTACACTCAAGTTGGCTGTGCCTCTACACTTCTTTTCCTAATAGCTGGCAAGTCCCTTTCTTGATAAACCATTTAGACTCACCAGCTTGGAATCACTTCAAGACTAGGAATTAATTTTCATCTTTCCTTGGTATAGCCATGCCCTTAGAGATAGGTCCTTCCTTCTTATCTCCCTCTCACTCTGATATGGTCCCAGGTCAGGAGGGTTTGAATGGTTCCTTTATTTAACATTTCTTCTATTTATTCACGCATTTGTGACACTTGTGACATAAACACCTCGGATGGACTTGTCAGCAGACTGAGGTTGCTGTAGCCCCACCTTTCAATACAGGTGCTGTATGCACAGTATGCACCTGCAGCCTCAGCACCCGGGGAGGCAGCCTTGAATGCTGTGCAGTAGTTTGAGCAAAGAAATCAGAGACAATTTGAACATCCAAATGCAACCCTACCATGTGCAGAATAATGGTTAATCTGAAACTTTTTAATTATGCAGTTATATTACTGGAGTTGGTCTCCAGTAACTGTACACTAAAAAAATACCGTGGAATAAAACAGGCATCTCAGAGAGCTATGGATTACCTCCACAAATTCTAACTGAGTGCCTTCAGATTAGGAGACAAGCAGCACAAATCATTGCAATGAGATATGTTTACAAACATGTAAAGCAATGTAGGTAATAAATACAGAGGCCATTTATATATAATTTATGTTACGTGATTAAATATCAGTGCAAATGTTTCTCAAAGCAACTCCTAGATATTTTAGCCTTTATTTATGTTTGATATAAGCCAATGTAGCTACCTCTGTGTAAACTGTTGGGCTTGATTCTTTATCACGCATTGGTCTACTCATGTTTATTTTGTTGCTGTTATTTCTGATTTACTCCAAAATCACTGAGAGGGGATGATTCAAACCCTTCATGTCTTGGAACAGTAGTACATCTCAAAGACTCTTCAGAAACATGAGGATGAATAGCTTCCAGAAACAGCTGTAGTAACATAAAGGAAATAGTGCCTAACTGTACTACATTGTTAGTTACATTTTCAGCTGTCTAATAAAACAGTTAGAAAATTTCTTCATTAAAGATTTTTATGTGTAGCCTCCATATTAAATTTGGGCTCAGAGCTGCTGCAGTCAAGTAGCTTGGGTTTCAATTCATGCTCAATTCTGAATTCCAGCAAACCTGTTCCTTCAAATTGTCCAGATGCCTCAGAGGCAGGGGTTACCTTTCCTGGTGATTATGGTGCATGAATGCAAAGGATAGAAAGGGCAAGAATGTATGGACAGAAAATATTAACATATAACCCTGACAAGGGCAAACAAAATGAATTTTAAGAAAGGCAACTTTCTGGAGAAATGTCTGGAAAAAGGATTTACATTTATGCAGAAAATTATGTTTGGATCCTGGTTTATTACAAATCCAACTGCTGATTGCAGGAAATTACATAGTGGAAACTCACCTGCTTGATGGAGAGTAGCTGTCCTTGTGCATGAGGGCATATGCCAACAAACTGGGAGCCCAGCCAAGATGACAGATCAGAAAAATGAGGTACCAGCTTTGCAGCACCCATAAGGCATCATGGCAGAATACCAGAGTGGTAAAAATTCCAAGTTTGATCAGCATAATTGATTTCATGGGATGTCATTTTTTTCCCAGTTAGCGGAAATTATGTGTTTAAAAGAACAATCTATTCTCTGACAGATATTTCCTTTTTATGAAAATGCAAACCGGAATACTTTGAGTAAGTTCAAGGTCTATTTTTTATCTAACAGTATTCTTATAAAATTATTTTTAATCCAATCATCTACTAATGTAATTGCAAATTCATTTAAAAAAAAAATAAAATCCAGAAAATTTATTTTGCCATCCAAAGGTGGAACTTAGATAAATCATCATGAAAATTTCTCTATAAAATGATCAAGGGGAAAATACCTTCTTCTCAACCAGAGATTTAGGGATTCCTTTAGCTCAATGAAAACTCTAATTAAGGGTTGCAAATACAGCAATTACAAGGCGAACAAATATGGTACAAGTATGTTTACTGTTTAGTTTAATTGTTTTGCTGTTATCTTTCCCCAAATTTAAAGCTTTGCACAGTTAATGAATGGCTTTCATCTAACTTCTGTAATTTTCCATTCTATGTATTGTTCATTAATTTCAGTGAACAATGGATGAGAGACTATTACTATCTGCATCTCAAAAAAAAAAAAGAAAAGTCTTACCTTGGGAAAAGGTGCTATGTATGGAAACTAAATATTGCAGTCTCACTGGTTTTTATTTGGGTGAAACACTCAGTGGTGTGAAACTGTGAATCTGGAAGAAATCTTCAGAGCATTCATTATTTTCAAAATTAAAAAAATGAATGCAGTTCTTCGTTCACAAATTGTAATGAGACAAATTTATTTTAAATCTTTAGGGCTAATATAATTTCAGAACGTTTCTTTTTTTTTTTTTTTTTTTTTTAGGTATTTCATTCTAGGAAAAGGGCATTGAGAATTAATTTGATGATTTTGAGTGTTTTCCTGTAACTCTCTCTATATATTAAATATATTCATATATTTATATTTTCCCATACAAGCACACACACATATATTTTCATACAAGCAAAATACGTATATGTTTGTAAATATATGTAAATAATGCAAACACACATGTACTTGCAGGTTTTTTGTGCGTATTTTCAGGGTGAGACTTCCTGTATCTGTGCAGTTCTGTTTCTCCAAAACACCCTTCTGTTCTCCACCATAAGAAAGTGCAGTGACTTGTCTGCCGGATTTGGGTGACCTGTCTCTCTGACCTGTTCCATTCTTGTGCAAAAAGGCAAGAAAACTCGAATTTCTGCATTTGACTACTTTTGCAAGTAATTAATATAATGTACTGTTTGCATATTAATGCACAGAAACAAATGTGTAGCAGACATTATAGTGCTTACTTACAACCAAAGGTTAAAGGTGGTATGAATCAAAACTAAAAACCCTGTGAACCACTGCCATGTTTTCACTACCTTCATAAAAAGGCAGAGAAAAAAAATAATCTCCTCTTTTTTTTTTTTTTTTTTCCCATGTAGTTACTTTTTTGGTTTTTAAGGAATTTTTTTAAGGAAGATAGGAGAATTATAGTTTTAAAGAAGATACATCCTTTGGTATTTAATTTGGTTTTTTTAGATGTGCTCCACTGTAGATTTATGTATGTTCATAGTGCTCTCCCTGCAGTTCCCCTTCCCAAAAATTTGGAGAAGAGCAAGGAAACCTATACATTTCAATCTAATTATTACTTAAGTGATAAGTCAGGAGCTCTTGCCCATAAAACCTAGAAGAAGTTTTTCTGCATATTTTCACCTTCTCCCTGTCAATGCATTTAAATAAATCTTTATTATAGTAGCAGCGTTCTGGTCATGCCGTGCTATGGTTTAGGTTGCATGACAGCTTTCCTTAGTTGCTCTTTAGTCTTGGAAACCTCCACCACTCAGGCTGAAAATCCTCTGTACGTTGTCTACCTGGGGCTGAATTTGAATGGCAAGCTTGGGCAAAAGCAGTCGTACCATTTGTCAGTGAGGGGAAAGTGAATAAACAAACAGCCCTTTTCATTGCAAAATTACTGCATCTGACTGGTTCAATTTTTTATTTTGCTTTTTTTTTTTTCCCCTTTCGTTTTAACTGAAACACAACATTTCAGAAGCGATTTTCTTTTGCAAGTTGCTAATGTGCAGACACTGAATTGTGTTCCTGAGGATTACTGCAGTTTTCTGCACTTCACACTCCTTCAGAGTGCAAACTCATATATATTTATCTCTGAGGAAAAGAATTGGGAGGGGATGGTCTTGTCAGAAAAGCAATGAAGCAGAACTTGGGATACTTGGAATTAGTTTCTATCACAGATGTGCACGTCTTGAATGGTCAAGCTGCTTAGGGACAGATCTTTCCAAAGCACCTGAAAGCTTTCCAAGTGCAGCTCACTTGCCTTTTTGGAAAAAAAAAAAAAAAGTCACAGTTTTCTTCTCTCAGTGTACTTCCAATGAATTTTTGGTAAGGACGAGGGGCATGTAATAGATTTTCATAAATCCCACTGAAATTATTTTGTAGAAACGGAGATGATAACACTTCCTTTCTTTCCTCTCTCTTGTTCTTTTGTGAAGAAGCTGTCCTTTATTGTATTTGCTTAGTACAATGAAGCTGGGAGCCAAATAGGGATCTGCTGAATAGTGATGGCGATACTATGGAAAAATTTCTACTTCCTATGCTGTTCATTTCACAATCTGAAGGAACTGGGTCACAAATGGGAAGTTGCTCAAGGGCACCAAATGTCACAGCAGGAATAGATGGCTGAGTATTTCCACAGACCACTGAAATTCAGCAATGAAATAAATATAAGGGATTGCACTAATTATGGACTTGATTTAAACCATGGGCTTTAAGTTCCAATTAAGAAAACACTAGAAAGCATGTTTAAGTCCCATCACAAACAAAACTGTCTTTAAGTTCAACTTGTCACTAGAACTTCATCTGGCTTTTTACAATTAAATATGAATTAAAGGATACTTTGTCTATAAAATTCTTAACCTCCCAAAGTCAAACTTTCAGTAGCTTATGGGTATCTGAAAGCAGTTTTGTGTCTGTGAAATGTTATACAATTGTAACTTCAGTAATCTTTGCCATATCCATTTCTGCATGTGCAAAAATGTTTTAAAATTCACTTTGCTGAGAAAATACAGTGTTATAGATGCAAACTAAGCCCAAATGAGATTGTCCTGAGTTATTTGCATACTGTATACTGCAGAATATCAGGATGGAAAATTACATTCCGAGTATAAAGAAAAAAATAGATTATTAAGTATTAATTATTTTCTTCATGTCAGGAATGTAAAATGAATTCTGATTAGTCCTGATTTTGCCTAGTAATTAATAGAAATTATAATGTTAGGTCCACAGGTATCAGATCTTGCTGTTCTATAAGCTTGTCCTCTGAAATCCGTTTCTATTTTTACATGTGCATTATTAAAATCTTTATTCAGGGATTCCCAAAGACACTTTCAAGCATATGGGTGGCCAACAGTTTCTAAGCGTTAACTGAGTATCATCTGGCTTTGAATTATTTCAGTGACTGAAATACCTCTGGTACTTCGGATCAGTTGTCAGTGAACTGACATTCAGGCAGTAGCTTGGGGGGGAATATAATGCTTTTGCATGTTAAGAGATGATTATAAAAATTCAAAAATTTCCTACATTTATCTTGCAAAGCCTACTCCAAACAGTTAATAATATTAAGATGATTTAAAATAGCTATAGAGATACGTGTATGCAGGCAACAAAATCTTTTATTCTGCAGGAGATGGATCTGGGGAAAGGGGACTGGGGTCCTGCTCCTGGCACTGTGAAGTTTGGGTTCTTTATAGTTGTGTATGAACACTGTCACATCACAAGGCACCAGTCTCTTTGAACAATCTTTTTATAACAACTTTTGGAGGTATTTGTTACGTATCTAGATTGACTTCTTTAGTCAGCTGGTCTTTTAATAAATCACATCTGGTTCAAGGGGATCAATGTTAAGAACTTCTTAATGACAGGTCAGAAAAATCAGATTTTTGGCAGCTGTGGGATGGGGGGCAGGAGCCCTCCAAGTGGATTTAATTGAGAGGACTTGAATGGCTATGTTTGTCCCAAGTCAGTTCACTGGGAAAATTATAATCTTTGTGAACCCTTGGGCCTGTCACTTTTATTTCCCAGCCTCAGTAAATTCTCTATTTGTCTCTCTCACTACTGCCTCTCCCCGAAAAAGCTGCTTACTTACAGATAAATTTTCAAGCTCTCTTCAGTCTTCCTAATGACTCATATCCCTCCCAGTCTCTCCTCCTGAACAGAATAATAGGATCCTTCTTGCTGTCATTTATCTCTGTGAACATTCTGAATTATAATAGTGAACCAAATGAGATTCAAACAAATGTTTAAAGTGTGCATTTCTTTTGGTCTATTACATTTGCATATGCTGAAATTATACAACCTTTATGATAGTCCTAAATGAAAAATGTACAAGGTAGTATTAGTATAAATGAGGAATGCTTCAAAGATGATTTCTACACTGGATATAATCAGACCTATTAATTTTCTCCTGCAAATCACAGAATCACAGAATGACACAGTTTGGGAAGGACCTCTGAGGCCATCAAGTCCAACCCTTGATCCACTACGACCCTGGTTAGTAGACTATGGCACTAAGTGTAACATCCAGTCTCAAAAACCTCCAGGGATGGAGAATCCACCACTTTCCTGGGCAGCCCATTCCAATGCCTGATTACCCTCTCTGTAAAGAATTTCTTCCTAAGAAATGGCTCCCAAGTTGGCCAAAATTACTGATGGATTCTTCAAGGAACATAATTGGAGACTGTTTCAGATTTGGTTGTTTCCAAGGAAGTTTTGCACCTTTAATTCATTCTTTAAAATAATGGGGTATTTCCTCACTGGGCCATTATAAGTTATGATACAGATCCAGCTGAGTCCTTGGAACTGAGTGTAAGTTTAGTATTAACGTTTCTTGGGAATGCAGACCTTAATGAATAGGAAATTTATAAACGATTGTATTCTACCGAAGCAATCTGCTTGTAAGCTCTTTGTTCTGAATCCCATCCCTTGTGCACAGCTTCAAAAAATCCTTTGGGAGTGATGAGTTATGCACCAGAGCGAACAGAAGCTGGATTTGGAGAGAAGTAAGAATGTTTCTGATCACTTTGGAAAGAGACAATGTCATTATGCTAAGTGAACACCAGAGTAAGCTATGGGGTAGAAACTGCGAGATAAAGCTGAGGGGGTTGTTTTTGGTCCTTCATCCACATGGTTTAGACCCTTTAGGAAGACGGGGCTAGTTTTACAGAATGCTGTATTTAAAATAAATATATTAATAGGAAGCATCAAAAATCACTGTGGCTTTAGGTAATGTTTTTAATATTCGGCTCCGTTTGACACATCTGTCTGGAGCCATGGGAAAACTGCAAATTAAAAAGATCCACAAGATATGCACACCCCAGTGTCTGAGGGAGACTAATCATTTGGGTAGGCCCTTTTTTTTTGCGTGCTCTGACCCAAATAGCTTATTTTTCCCCTTTGATTTAGAACACAGAAGAAGTTATTTGCTATTTGCAGATCAGGTTATTTGGGTCAAAGCACTGGAGTAGGCCTAAAGTATCTGAACAGTTGAGGTTTTTTCTTTTTTCTATTTTTTTTTATCTTTTACATTAACTCTGTTCTACTTCACTGCTGCTTCACATTACAGTGCCAGAGACCAGCGCCAGCTCCCTGATCCCAGCACAGCAAAACTCCATCTGGGTTGGGGTGCAGGTGGGATAAACATGCCCTGCAGGTGTATGCAGCAGGCACATCTCTTTTCAAACAGAATTAAACATTAGTTGGCAACGTATATGAGTTGCATGCTATACCATATGATCTTTTATAAGCCACTTGATGCAGCCTTTCTGAACTGAAAGCATAACTCAAAAATTGTCTTGGATGAGAACTCTGCTTTTAGGCAATACAATGATAATTTAAAAGATAACAATAAAAAATACTGTAGCTAGCAGAGAGCTGCAGGAATCATCTTGTAGTCCAGTTGTCTTTAACATCTGTGGAAGAGCAGGAGTAGCATATTACTATTTTGGAGTGGATAGTTAGCTCGGAAATGATGAAAATAAACATCCAGATAAAGAGAGAGGACTGGAGTACATTTGGGGGAAAAGATAAAAACTGCTGCTTAGAAAATTATCTGAAACAAGGACAATGTGGGGAAAAGTGACAATGATACAGACTTCAGAAGAGCAAAAGAGAAGAGATTATTAGATGTCAATGTAATAGGCAAAAATCAGTTTGGGTTTATATATGCTGAATTAATGAACCACAAAAGCAAGAAATGATAGTGAGTGAGAACACAATAGTTATACATCCTCCAAGTGTACTTTGCCTCATGAGTCAGATAAATTTCCCTGTAACTCAGCAGGGAGTCACAGAGAAGACATCTCTCAGGAGAAGACCTCTGCTTTGGAGTTGGTCCTCAAAGTAGATGTGTGAAATTCAAGTCTGAAAAAAACATTGTGCTTTATGCCCCAGCAAGGAATCTCCCGTAGTTTTCTGTCTCTGAATGTTGTCCTTTCCTTTACAGTCTCCCATCCAAATAGGATTTTTAGATTTCCTGTTTATCCTTCACTATTAATTGGAGGAGCTGAATCCAGGGATGTTTGGCAAATGCTGTTTATCTGTGATTTAAATTTATGCAGAATAGGTGTGAAGTGCTGCTCAGGTGAATGTCTGATAGGTTTTGGGTTTCTGGATTTAAACTGAAGTCAGTACCCTTGTCTATCCACTTCTTAATGAGATTACAAGTAATCACACGAAAATTACACATGAATTTGGACATGAAAGACAGAGAGAAACTTTTTACAAGAGTGCGCAGTGATTGGAGAAGGAGGAATGGCTTCAAACTGACAGACAGAAGGGTTAGATTAGGTGTCAGGAAAATAATTCTTTTCTGTGAGGGTGGTTAGTCACTGGCACAGGTTGTCCAGAGAAGTTTTGGATACCCAATCCTGGAAACTGTTTAAAGCCAGGTTGGATGGGGCTCTGAGCAACCTGGTGTAGTGTAAGGTGTCCCTGTCCATGGCAGGGGGGTTGGAACTAGATGATTTTTAAGGTCCCTTCCAATCCAAACCTTTCTGTGATAATATGAATTTTTACAGATCTCCATAGCAGCTGCAGCTGCATCCTGCAGGATATACAGGCTGCTTTAGCTTTGCATATGAAGGAGGGAAAAAAAGAGGGGAAAAAAATGTTCAGTCTTTGTAATAAGATGTTACACTCCCATCAAAGTAAACTAAGTCCTTTCATCATTTCATCTTATGCACTCCAGTTCCATACCAGTCCAACTTGTTCCATTGACATATGTGAATATTCATCTCCAGAATTCACTGTATTGGGATAATAGCAGCAAAGTGAGCAATTATTTTACCAGCCTTTGGCCAGCAGAACTCAAAATGCTCTTTTGTTGTTCCATCACATTTTTTCAGATCTTTTTACACCTGAAATGGGCCAAAGTTTCTTGTTAGCTTGCCTGCAGAGTGCCATGTTTAGAAAAGAGAACACCACTTCCAATTGTAGTGTTTTGGTGTCAGGCAGGGAACAATGCTTGGGTAGGAGTTGCACCTAAAAGTAATAGAGAATGCATCCCAAAGATTCTTAGGTGTACTTAAGCTATGGAAGGAAATTGTGCACACTGAATGGTGTGCAGACTTTTGCTTTAGTCAAAAAATGTTGAGGATTTAGAGAAAATATAAATTTTTACAGAGAAGCTGAGGGAAAGTATTGCTTGCATAAAAGCCTAAGTGAGATATTTGACATGCATTTTTCAGAATATTTAAATTTGCAAGAACATTCAAACTATTAAGGTTTATAATTAAGGAAACAAACTACGATTTTGCCATTGTTAATTTTGTTCAGTTATGAAAATCTAGAGTGACAAGAGCAAAGACCAATATTGCTAAAATAAATGAAAAAACCCAACCCTATTGCTATCAATAGATTAAAAATAGTTGAAGGGAAAGCCTCACAGATCCACGTGTTGCTACATGAACATCCAAAATGAATCTGAGATATATATGTTTGTTGCATGATTTGGTGAATGATAAATTACCTTTGATGGTATTTTTTTACTGGTAGCTGTTTCACATGAATTCCCATTAGAAAGAACAAAGTGTTCAAGATTAATATGAGAGTGCTCTTTATGAGAGAGCTTCGATAGCTGGCTCATTCAACAATTCCAACTGTCAATATGCCAGATATTTTTATGTCGTGTTCCCATTAAATGTTTTAATCAAGAAAAACTACTGTAATAACACCAAATTGGGTATATAATTAAAACAGAAAAATTTTCTCTTTCATGTAACTGTACTAATTCTTTAATAAATTTCATAAAGTTGACTCATAATTCTGCTTTGGCATTCTGACAAAAGAACAGAATTCTTTGCAAGTGTTTGCTTAATTTCCATTTTTCAAACCTAATTTCAATTTTTATTGCTTCATTTTGAATATATTGATTAAAGTAATATTAAGTCTTGCGAAGCTTTGCCAAAGAAAATGAAAGAATGAAATTATGTATATTTAATTAGCTACAGTTCTTATTTAGGAACAACTTACTCTTTCTCCTTTAAGGGTGATTTTTTTATCAAGTAAACTCTTAATTCACTCATAATGTATTAGTCAATCCTGTGAGAAACATGAGGTGTAAGGGGGGTGAAAAATCACTTTCATATTTAAAACCTGTTCATTTAAGCAAGTAGATATATATCATTTAAAGAAAAAATCAGAAACTTATTTTATAAAATAAAAGTCCTCTGTCTCCCTTGAATCTCCACAAGGTCTTTATTTTACTCTTGTACTGCAGCATTGGTTTCAACATTGTTAGTTCCAGGTAACAGATTTCTAGAGAAACAAAGAATGAATTACGGAAGAGTAAAAAAAAGTTTGAGTAAAAAAAAAATTAGTAGAGTTTAACTCCTGAAATTCCGGTGCATTCATTTGAGTTTAAAATAATTTTTTTTGAAGTAAGGGTTCGATTAAAACTAGTAGATATTATTGTTGTTTGTTGGCTTTGAAGCCAACAAAATGTCAAGTAAACAAGTAGTTTTCTTACTTACTAAAAGTGGGTTTATTTTCAGGGTCAAATGTTTTTGTTAAATTGAGATTATGCTCAGAACCCTCACAAAGTTCTAAATGATCAAGCCACATTAAACAGTAACGCGTCACATTACAGCATTAACAGTGAACAATAAATCAGTTAATCAAATGTGTGACAAGAGTAATTTTTGGTTGAAAATTAAAATGGATTTCTTCTAGAAAGAAAAAAAATAGAACTTACGATTCAGCCTTATACTTATGCAGAACTATGTGAATTGAATATACCCTTGTTTATAGAAACTAATATTGAAAATGACAATCTCTAAAAGTTGAAATTGTAAGGTCCCTTCTATGATAGCTTTCCTTTAACTCTGTAAAGAAGAATACAAAATTGAAAATGCTCTCTCTTCGTCAGACCTGGGAAACTTACAGTAAAAGTAATTTCCCACTCACAAGAAACCTTTATAAAATAAAGAAAAAAAAAATCAGGTATAAAGGCAAACCACACCTGCAAAACCGCTTTGGAAAACTGAATAATCTACCAAAGCTGAGAATGTGAACACTTTGAAACATCTTCTTCTGCTACAATTGCAGAGTAGCTGATGAAGTAGTTGGTCATTCCTTTCTTCTTCTGGATAAGCTCTTACAGTTTTTGTCCAAGCCCCCAAAACAACCCCTTTGTCAGTTAGTCAGTCACTTAAACTCCAGTCACATAACCACTAAAGTGTTTTCTATTATATAGATAAATCCCTCAAGTAATGAGTAATACTCAAAGGGAGCCCAGAAGAATCCAACCACTAGAAAGACCAAGCTCTTGGCCTTGAAGTTATCTGTGATTTCCCATTGCTGAAGGCTCATTTACATTTTTCATCATTTTATATAAAAAGTAATCACTAAAGCAAGGGTTCTCTTTTCTTTCCCTCTCTTCTTTCCTTTCTTCTCTCACTCCTCTCTCATTTATGGCTCTTTCGTTTCGTGGGGGGGGCTGCAGTAAAGATGACACACATGTCAATCAACTTGGACATCCCCAAAACTGCTCTGTCATACACAAGCAGGTTAGGCATGATCCATGCTGGCACTTTGTACCAAAACACACCAGCAAAAAGGTGTTTCTTTATTAGGACCTGATACACCCAGAGAGTTCTGGTTTGCCTTTATGACTTCCTTTGGGTGGTAAAAAAAATTCCTATTTTTTAAGATATAACCACAGATTTAACTTACATGGAGGTCCTGTACTGCACCTGTGGTGCTGTAGAGATTCCTTGGTCACCCACAATTTGTTAAGCTCTTTGTAAATATATAAAATAAAATATAATAGTAACCACAGGAGCAAGGAAAAATAGCTTCTGGGTACAAATGGCTACAACGCTATAAAATTCAGTGGTTTTCCCAGTCAATTAGATTTTACCCTACCACTGAGAGAACAGACTGTTCTCTGTATTCTGCTGTCGGAAATGTTTCTCCTGAAACATGCCATATAAAGTACATATTACCTTATAATACAATTTGTTTTAATAAGAGTGTCCCAACCCACTAATTAGAACAAGTAACCCAGAAGTCCATTATAAATTGCTGAAAGGACAGATATGATATCCCCAGGAAAGAAATATGGTTGCCTTTATTTATTATTAATCATTACTATAGTTAACCAATTAACAAATAACTTTATTCTTTCAGGCTTATAAGGAAAGGTATATTTCTATGTTAATTATTACCACTGAGTTATTAATGCTATAGAATAAAAGAATTAAACATTTTAATGTTACTTTGCTCTAAGCAAACAATAGTCCCTAAGATTTGCAACCTCCAACCCCCTAAGTAATTTATTTAAATGGTAAAATATTTCATTTTCTAAATTATTTCTTTACACTGAAAGCCTGTTCTTCTAGGTAAATGGGTAAATATGCTGTTCCTGCTTGCATGGCACAATATACTTTTGGAGCTCAGAGTAGTGAGTAGACTGGCTTTGATAAGAAGCCCACAGTGACATTGCTCTGTGGTTATTCCATTGCCTTGCTGGAATCCTGGTGTAAATTCTTAGTTTTGCGTGAAGAGGTTCAACAAAACATTTCATGTGTCCCTCTAAAATAAATACTATTTTGGACAAGGAAGAAGGATGTGTCCTATTTCCTTCACTTTGTGTGGAGTAGCTCACTCTCTTGAGAGCATATATTTTAGTTCTTTTCTCCCCGATTACCATGTCAAGGTTTTCAGCGGAGCAAGAACTGGATTCTTGGCTCTTCATCTTAAGGGAGGAACCCATAGCCCTTGGCTAAGGAATTGCTCTAAACTTTAGTCTTTTTTTTCAGTGCACTGAATATTTAATTAGTTATCTCAAAGTGGAACAGTTTTCAGACTGAAATAGGAGGGGGAAAATATTTTCCTCCCTCATAAATATCTTATGGGATATTCTCCTGGAAGGTAAGAATTCAGATCTTCTCAAGCAGAGACGAGAGTGAACCCAGGTCCCTTACACTCAAGCTCAGGGCGTAGACTTGGAATTAAATTGACTAGAAAGCTGCCTAGTCCTAAATGGGTCATCCTGTGTGTAAGTAAAAATAGTCCAGGTAACTTAAGTCACTTTGCTTTTGCTCCTGTGAATCCTAACTAGGGAGAGGGCTCTGCCTCTGACACAGTCCATGTTTGAGGCAGTTCTCCACCACATAAGCCTGTGCACTAAATTCTTGTTAAGATTACTGCATTGCCACTGTTAGAGATTTAATTGTTCACCTGCAATGTGTATGAAACCTCCAAGCCAAAGCAAGGATGGAGACTTAACTTGGCAGCTACACAGCAGAGAGTCATTGCTTTGTGCAAGCTTTAAGCATGTGTGAACCCTTACTGGAGCAAAAAAATGACAGATATCGTGGCCCCCAGGTAAAGTAAAGGGAACACCCCAGATTCCTGGCCTTCTCAGTAGTATCCTATCCTGACAGACATTACTGAAAGAGAAGTTTGGGAAATGACTGAATTCTCTTAGCAAATTCTACTTGACTGGACATAAAAACTGTGAGGAATCAAAGATTAGACTTGATATCTGTTTTAGCTTCAATACTGGTTTGGGTTTTTTTGGTTTTTTTTTTTGGTGTGAATTATTTGTTTCTTTGAAAGTGTTTAGCAACTAATCAAAAAAAAAAAAAGAATAGCTCATTAAAAAAAAAGAAAAGTCTAAAATGTTTGCCCATCATGAAAAATTGAAATCACAAAGTGTTTCTCAATAAGTTTCCAGTCTTCTCACCAAGATACTACTTTCTGCTTCTACAAATCATCAGACCTTTACAGATAGCTTGGGTGTTCCATCAGTTTGTTTTGTTAAATATTTAAACACTTGGCAGGTTTCTTCTTTTTGTGTTCATGTACCAAGTGAAAGATCAAATAGAAATAGAAATAACAAATATTTTGTTAAATAAAAATTATGTCAGTTTGAGGTGAATTCTCCCATTGTGACTACTTCACTCCTAAATACACTTTTATTATTCAGTCAGCAGATACATATCAGGGTCCCACTTACAATAAGATCTCTGATAGGAAGATTTATCTGAGAAAACATTCTAGCACCTCCAAATTACAGCATTTATTAATGATGTCAATAAACATTTTTGTAAATTGATTGATGTTTCTTTCCTTATGAAAACTGAAAACTCCTTCACTCTCACTAAAATCATTTGATCTTGTGAATAACTGTGCTGTACTATTTGCAGGTTTTTTTTATTTTCCAATCCAAATTAAAACCATGATACAAAGCTTTTTTGTTGTCAGAAGTCATTTGCATTTTAAAGGGATCCTATATAATATTTCTACTACAAAGGTATATGTGGGTGAGAAAGAAAAATGGTGCAGTTGAAGTTGATTTGACTTTGGCACTTTCTCTTATAGTTACTTCATAAAACCTGCCAAATCTGATTTGGAGTGTGTCTGTACAGCATATATTAAAAGAGCAAATAAATTTTCAAGAAAGGGAAATCAATACAATAATTCAATGTGAAAAGCTCATTCTTCACTGATAGATTAGTTGAGGTTTCACAGCTCACTGTACATTTTGAGAGCAACATTCTGTGCTGTTACTGATCATGGGAAAAAGTTAAGAGGAAATGTGTTTATTGAGGAATGTTGACTTTACAATGCACTTTCTATCCAAAAGGTTACAACTATCTGAAGGCATGTATTGGTGCTACACTCCTAGGACAAAGGCCACATCCAGAATTTTAAATCTAAAAAAAATAAAAAACAAATAATAAAAAAAAATCCTAAAATTTAGAACAAATAGATTTTGCTATTCTCTTCCTTTTGTTAGAGGAAGAAGGTTCAAATGCATGAACTGATACAACTTAGGTCAACACTGCTAGTCCATAAAGAAAAAGATGGAGTGAGGAATTCATTTCAAGCCTAGCAAAAAGCCTTTTTGGAACTCCCCTCACTTTTTCAGTCACATAAATTTCTACAGCACAAAGATAAGCTATCTTTCCCCACTCTTCATGCAATCAATCTGTGTTGTTAATAGCTCGCCAGTGAAATGATATGTCTGCGTCACCAACCTTTTGATGGACAGCTTTTTATCAGTAAGTTGCAGAAGCTCTATAGTAACACATCTCAAACTTTCTCTTTTATAGAACTAAAATTTATACAGCCACAGGCAAAGTTGTACATTAAAAAATTGAGAATTATACACATTACCCTAGAACTGCACTTAAACTGCTACATTTGCCAAAACATCACTCTTGTTTTATTCCTATTGATTCAAATTAATTATTTTTTTACCTCCTAATGAGTTCTCACTCTCCCTTTCTGTCTCCTTCTCTCTCTCTCCATCGATATCTCTTCAGTATCCTTAGGAATCCAGATCAAAAGTGTAAGGGTTATCGAATGCAGTAGAGTGCATCTTCTCAGCAGAGTAATGAACCAACAGATATACTAAATATCATAAACAGGAAAGAATCTGGATATAATGGAAAGAAAAAANAAACTGTAAAAAAAAAAAAAAAAAAAAAAAAAAAAAAAAAAAAAAAAAACAAAATGAGAACAATCCAAAATTTCTTTTCTGTCTTGTCCATTTTTTTTGAAAAAAAACCCCAAACCAACAATTGCAAACAAATCAACAGTTGATGACACTGCCTGCAGCCAGGAGTGGTGTTATGAGAGTGTGTCGCTCCAGTAGTGAACCTTATTCTTCAGCTGCCTACAAAAACACTGCTTTATCAAGCCAAAACTTCCAATTATGGAAAGATTTTCCATTATGAGGACTGACCAGAAGTCTTTTGCAGGGCAGATCAAGTTATGAAGGCCCTCATTCTGTTAGCTATCTGGTAGATTAAGTAGTAGCTTCATCCATCAATTTATCTACCAAAAATATTACAGTACCTTTTTGGAAAATTTACAGATTTTGTTGGCAAATGGAGGAAATAAGACTTTTTACTGATTTTTTTCTATCTGAAAGACAATTGTGAAAAAACTAGTCCTCACTATGGGCCTGCGGACAGGAGAAACAAAGGAGCAGGTAAGAAATCTATTCAAATTTGCTGATGCTCATGAAAAAAAGACAGATGTAGGGAATAATAACTCTTTTCTGAGCTGACTGTAACCTTTAAAAATAGTTCAGTTTGGGTTTGCATAAGCTATAGTTCCGGTTTATCCCTAATTTTTATTTTTGGCTCGGTTACCCACACTTCTGCTGATTTTCCTCAAACAGCTTTCAGGATATATATCAACCTCCTACCTGTTGTGTCTATGCCTGAGGCTTTTTCACCTCTCCCCTACCTCCAGACGCTTCCACTGGTGCATCAGTGTGTGACGGTAACGAGGTGTGTGGCAGTGCCATGGGGATACACTGCAGAGGGCTGGTTATTCCTACGGCTGCAGCGTCTGGGAAAGGAGTAGGTAGGTGGGTGGAGAGGGGAAATGGAGCAGCAAAGTGAAATTACCGAAGGCTGAAGCACCAGAGCCCACATTAGTGTCTGCCCCTTGCAGACAGCGGGGGACCTGGCAGGGATCAGTGCACAGCCAGTGTCCACCCAGCTCCGCCTCCAAACAGGGGAGTTATCTCAGGTGCTGCTCCTGCTCCACACTTCATATCTAAATATATTGGTAAGACATGGACAGAAAACTAATTTATATATATATATATATATTTTTTTTTTTTTTTACTTAGCCTAGGAAATAAAGAACAATGCAATCTTTTTACATGATTGCCAGTGGAATGCTAAAATCTTTTTGGAATATAGACTGTCTTTGGCTTTAGGCATTCTGCAGTAATTAGTTACTTGCTAATACTTAGAAGGTGTTACAGTTAAAATAATGTTATTTACTAGAAGAGCAATAAAAGTTAATCAGGGATATATTGAGTAATTTAGTGGATAGTTTGGTAGACTTCTTTCACTGTGGGCTTAATTATTTTATCTGGCAGTTTAAGTAAACACTTGATCATACCCAGTTACTCCTCTTGAAGGTGATAAAACCAGTATCATGCTTCAATAAACATCAGATAAACTGCATGTGAAACTTCAAATTTCTTGAATGTACATTGTTGAAATTTGAAGAATTGAGTAAAGCTGTATTTAGAATTCTCAGCATAGACCGTGTTTTTAGAACAAAGATTAAAATCTGCTTCCAAGCAACAAATTTGCAAGCGTGTAAGTTCCCCACAGTATTGATTTTTAAGGACTGAGTGTTGATTTGCCACAAGTCTTCTTTGTTGAAATTTGAAGAATTGAGGAAGTTTTCTCATTGCTAGTTATCAGATATGTGTTGAAAGAGATCCCTTCATGTTCCATACACTTTCCTGTATCAATTTTAGGTGCTTCAAATATTTGAATTAAAAATGCACATGGAAGGTGAACTTTGCGGCATCACTTAGGACAGTTCTATGGCCATGGTAGGTTTGTAGCTTCAAATTAGTTTTGAAGTTTCAAAGGAGATAGTAAAGAGCTAGAAAAACAATAATTCTTCTTTACTATTCATTATTTAATTGATTGAATTATAAAAAGGGGAGAAAGAATAATGAAGTTATATGAAAGGTCTTGATTTCAAGTTGTGCTGTAAGATGAGAAGCAGCAGTAATAATTACTAAATTATTACCTCTAGTCAAAAAGCAGATGAGCTTTTAATGAATGGCAGCAACTCAGTTCCTTCAAGGTGAAGGAAAGAATGGGGAAACACTTTTATTTTTTGCCCATAGTGACTATACATACCTAAGGAAAAGAGAAAATGTATCAAGTAGAGACTGTCTGAGTAGTGAAATTTAGTACATCTTTGTTTCCTCTGTTTTGCTTTCTTCTTAACATAAAATAAGAAAAAAAAAATTACCTTTAATATTGATAATTATGCAACCAAAGGTTTCTGGTTTTCTGTAAAGTCAGCCTCTTCAGTGGCAATAATGGTGGCAATATCATGATAAATAAATCTCTGGGGTTTTACTGAAATTATATTACTAGTCTTTATGTACTCTGTTATATGCTCTAACAGAAACATCTCATGCTGAAGGTTACTCTTAATAGCCATTTCCAAAAAGGCTTTTTTTTGTATGTGTTGTTTAATAATAAAAGTTTTGATTGAGTTTGCTGCAGTTTATTTTCAGAATGACTTTCAAATGCACTGCTTATCTGCACGCCAAAGTGAAAATGAAAGCAATACTAGTGACAAGCATATTTTTCTTTTTTTCAGATTTCAAACACTTTTTAAGGTCATGTGGGTATTGCTGGCCAAGCATCAGTAGTTTATTCATTGCTTGATTACAAGTGGAATTGTAAATGGAATGAAATAAGATGGATATAGAGGATTACCAACTGCTGTTGGCATACAACTGCCTGCTTAAAGATGTCTTCATTCATTAACAGACTCTTTTAGCTTGCCAAGGTTGGAAATGAAATGCAAGTCACAGCTTGTACATTTATCACTGTAGGGAAAGCATCCTGCCAGTCCTGGTTAGGCAAAGTGTACTTGTAGCCATTAGTAGTGCAGTCTGATTGTTGGGCTCGATCTGTTACTAATGGCAACCAGTGCCATTGCCAACGCGGCGACAGCATTGTTTCCATCTGTGCTTACACGAGAAATTTTAAATCTCGGAGTTTAAAATTTCGGAACCAAGCTTACAGACACAATTACTTACTTTCTTAGGGATTTTTTCCAGCTGGTGTACCTTCAACAAGCAAAATGGCCCCTGCCTTCTGTGTATCAAAGCAAATAGTAGCCAATATTGCCTTCAGTCACAACAGGTACTATGATTTGGTATCTCAGGTTTGTGCTCTCAGACTACCTGCAGTTCTCCTTCCCAGCGCTAGAGTGAATGGCTGTCCTGCTTCTCCTTCTCAGAGAGAGAGCTGTTAACAAATGCTCGAGGGAGTTAATACAGGAGAAAAGTGAGAGTGGGTATGTGGAGGGAGGGAAGACAGTAGGGGGAAAAAAAGCAGGCTGTAGGAGATGGGAGTGGAATTTTGCTGGTTGATCCTTGGAAAAAATATGGGACAATATATATGAAAATAAAGCAGCTGCATATACCCCGATGTTTATTTTTGCTGCTGCGCTATGTTTTGTACAACAAATTTTGATCACATACATCATGTTGTGCATTATGTTGACTTTGCTAAATCAAACTTTAAAATAGAAATACTTCTCCTTTGCTGAATAATGTTTTAAGTCTGAAAATCTGCATTAGAAAGTGGGTGTATCTAAGTATTTTCTTGTGTTTAAATGTAAGTATCTGATGTAATAGATCTTTCTAATCTGAGCAGTCTTTTTGTAGTTACCTTGAAGGTCAGAAATAATAGATAAACAATCAATCACACTATTATTTCAAGTATAGGCATAATAATGAAAGAAGCTAAAAGAAAGGTACCAGCTCTTTTTCAGTTCTTACCAAACTACTTTTTGAACTGATGCATTTTTAAAAAGCTCTGTTTTTCTTCTTTGTCTTGAATAGGTCATGGTAAATTTACAACCTGAATTCATCCTCATCAAAGTTTTATTACACTATAGAAGAAACAACTATGCCAGTCTAAGACATGACCGACTCCTGGCTGCCTCTACTGTAATTTATTGATCTTCCAGCACTACTGGAGAAACAAATTCATACCTGATATACCTCCAGTTTCCTAAGAGAAAACCTGACAGTATTAAAACTGGCCTGGTTGACTTGCAGATGAAACATCTGGAATGGATGGGCTCCATGGCAAAGCTCAGAAGAAGCAAGATGCCAGCCTGGTCCTAAGCTGGCATTTCTGCCCTGAGCATCCAACAAGAACTTGAACACAGGGAGCTTTAGTTGGTACCTTGATCCCAGGAGCAAGGCCAGCTCAGCAACCATTTTCTGTTCTCCAGCAGGAAAATAAGGAAATATTTTTCTCTTGCAGTCAGTACGGTATTAAGTGTCTGAGCATCTCTGCAAATGGATGATGACCATTTAAGTATTGGTTGGTATGAAAAAACTAATTCACAGAGCCTATGTGCAAATTAAAATGAACGTTTATGTTGAGAGGCTAAAAAGCAAATCTTTGTATAGGACAAAGAACACTTTCCACAAGGTCATGGGAGAAATAAAGCTGATGGAAAGAAAAAGCAAACAAGGAGATAGAGGGCAAGGTGAGCCACTCAGGACCCAAAGTCGAGAGAATAAAATGAGAACAAGAGAAAGGAAAATCAAGAACAGCTATTGGGAGGAGAAAAGATATTTTCATAGCTCTGACTATACCAAGATGTCTTAAGTGTTAAATATGGTAATTCTAAACAAATTGAAAAGACTGAATACACACGTTCCTTGACTGGAATTGAGAAAATAATGGGCAGAAGAAAGTGATCATATCTTCCAGGGTCTAGCAAATAGTAGGAGAAACTCACATAAAACAAGGATTCATTCTGTGGAGGTGAGGGTATGATATTAGATTATTAATATCTTTCAAGACATTAAAGGCTAGTGGGATGTTTTAAACAAATAAACATAATTTAATAACTTAATTCTTAATGAATTCTCAAAAAAAAAGGCCTCCCAAATGGCTCAAAGCAAAAGTTGAGTTATCTAATTTTAGCCTAATTCTGTTGCAAGCAATCTTAATATCTAAAAAATGAATTGAAACTGTGTTGTGTCTGGTTTTGAGCACCGTAATAATAAAGCTGCAGTAAACAAGAAACAGGGTCAAAGAACTGAGATATATTACAATAGACCAAGATTTAGAATATACAAAATTAATGTCATACAGAAAATAACTGAACAGTCACTTTTTTATTCCTGTGGAGATCTGCTAAGACTGAAATAGCAGCGTCTGGAGAAGTTAGAAGATAAAGAGGGAAATTTTGAATCCTGAGGTGTGTACAGAGCAGTTGTTTAGAAAAATGCATTTCTGAAGGTAAAACAAATGTTGAAATAAGGACACTACAGATTCTTTCTTATTCTGTCCCAAAGGGAGTTCCACATGCTGTAGTTTTAGAGGAAGTACATTGGAGAGAACGAACAGAAGTAAGTTTCTGATTCGATTATAATTCTAATGTAAAACAAAGATGTGAAATCATCAAAGTTGGGAGAAGAAAGAAACAGATGGAGAGGAGATGAGAAACATGAACACTAAGGAAAGAAGGCAAGGGGAGAGAGGGGGACTACTTGCCAAGACTGAGCGTTGGTAGGTTTCTGGGAACATGGCTGCTGGCCTGGAGGGACCATATTAATGTATCATAGAATGGCTTGGGTTGGAGTGGACCTTAAAGATCACCTTGTTCTTTTGGATTCAGACAGTAGTGACTGTCTGAAGAAAGGGATGAAGATACCTCTCTGAATTTCCTATATATTGCAACCCTATTGCAGCTGACCTGGTTTTCTTCAGGGCAGAATGTTTTGATGTTTGTGATTTGTTTCGAGAAGGAAATGTTATCGAGTATTTTTCATGAACATAACATGGGGTTTTACATTTATGATGCATTTTTAGTAAAATATTTCTTTTTAAAGCAGCAGCAGCATATTTCTAACTTTCCCATTTAACTGTTTTTCTAGTGTTAGGTATAGTAGGAAATCCAGAATTGTTGAACCTTTGACACCTACACAAACCATTCAGCAGTGGAGGAATGAAACAGGTAGCTATATCCATTCTTATCATTTTAGCAGTTATGTTATTTCTGTTTCTGTGCCTTCTCTCACAATTATCTGAGCTTATGACAAACTTCACATCATGGATGGGCCCCCTAGCCTAGGATTGATATTATTTATATGAGTTATTCCAGTGTCAATGAAGATGTCCCACACACATACCCTCAAGTATTGAAGGAACATAATTTTCCTATACAGGGCTTGTATTTTTATAGATGAGTATCTACATCTGTATGTAGAAGGGGAAGAAAGGAAGCAAAACAGAGAATGACATAAAAGAAGCCAGAATTTCACACTCAAGACAGCATTAGGATCTCGAATAAAAACTCTGACAGGTGTGAGAAACTATGACACAATACTAGTCAAACGCTAAAGACTTTTTTCTATATATAGTGATTTGTAAGGCTCATGTTAGCTTGGAGTTGACCAAAATGATGATGTAACCCAGACAAATTGTTTTGGCTCCATTACAGTTGACAGAGAAAGATATGTACTTAGAGAAGGTAGTTTCATCTCACCCACATTAGAGCATAATAAATTGTGGTCACAGTGGCAGTGAAGCAGGGCAGGAGAATACAATCCTAACAGGAAAGGGAGACAACCAGCCACAGGAAGAATGCACAGAAAATTGTTGCATTATGATAATGGTGTTTTATTGATTTTGCAGCATCCTGCAAAGGAACAGTAGGAAGATTTTTAGAGAAGGCTGGCATATATGTTGCCCCTTCAACATGAATTTTATCATTAGTTTTGTAAGGTAACCTCACATGAAGTAGTAAACACTGTCTTTGCACAATTCTGAGCACAATAGGAATACAAAATGTGGTGTAAAATTAATTTAGATGTAATGAAATCACTGAAGAAACTCTCTCTTGTGGTCCATCAGAGGTGCCAGTTGGCAATTTAGCCTGACTGCTTTAGTTTATCAGTATTAATGTATAAAAAGCACTGTTTGTGGTGGGGATTAGTTGTTGTCTCATCTCACCACATGTTCTGAATAATAAATGGTTATGCATGTTGCCTTCAATATAATTTGTCATATAAGTTCTATATAATTTAGTTATTAAGATAAGATAATATGTGACAATATTTATGTAACAGTATCCTCCCAATCACTCAACTGCTTCTAAATGCTGAGGGCCAATTAGATGATTTTTGCCTCTGAGATCTGGTAATCATTTGTTGACAGATTTTAAATGATTCATATAAACACATTCAAATCTTTTCTCCCATGGAAGAAATACTGTTTTCCTTTTCTCTTCTTCCTTTTTCTTTTTTTTTTCTCTTTAATGAATGTAGTGGTTAATTAAAGCTCAAGAAGTTTAGAGCACCCAACATTTGAATTACACTACACATCACTTCAAAACTATAAGCACTTAATTTATAGTGCACTTTTTAAATTAATTGCAAGTCCTACCATCAACATCATATTATTCTCCACAAGGAGATTTCACAATCCAGCTGTTTTGTGGTTTGTGTCACCTCAGCACTCCGGCCTACCTCAGCACACTCACCAGAGGAAACACCTTCCAACCCACTTAAGATGGCAAATGTCCTCTATTGACAACATCTGGGCCTACGTAGGGTAGCAATTCCATTAAAGCTTCCTAATTTTCCTCCTTTCCTTGTGGCCATCAGCACAGCATTCCCGAAACATCATTAGGGCTTCCAGCTGAAGAGTGGCCCTCGGCACCACTCATGAGTTCCATGGTCTGTTGCAAAGACTTTCCTCCCAAACTCTGCCTACTGGTTTGTAAGTCTGCAAAATTTAACTGAAGCTGGTGAGTTCCCATTTCATTTATATAAAAGGCTAAAAAAAGTAATTAGTAATTTTTTAACAAAACCTCAACTGATTGCAAGTTTATGAATTGCATCCGTCACAATCCAAGGCAGAGATTTGACCTTGAATTATTATACCCAGCTAGGTTTGAGGCTGAGTCAGAAATAAATTGGCAGAAAACGTGCATAAATCTGCTGCAGTAGTTGTTTTGAAGTCTGTATTTACTACAAGTTCCTACACTAACTACGTTATCATAGTTTTGCATTGGCTTATATTATATATAAGCCAGCACAGTAATTTATAGCGTCGCTGCTAAACCAATGAAAAGCCATCTTGTCGGGATGAGATGTCCACCTTTTCTTTACTACAGAGAACAGAACAGCAGCACCTGTCATAGGTTTAGCTCCTGTGCTTTCTGCACAGTGTTTATCAACCCATAAATTTTGCTAATAAGCAGAGTTTGCACAGACAAATCAGATCTCCTTGAAATGGGGGTTAATATTAAGATTTATTGTTACACAACAAGAACTAAGGGAAGACACTTATATACACAACTCTAACTAGTTTTCCTATAATAACAAACTTACGTATTTACAAATACCACCCCTCCTTCTCTTCTTCAAAAGCAGTCCAGAGGAAAGAAGGAGAAGAGAGGAAAAAAAAAGTCTTTAAGGTAACAGTTCCACATCCCCACAGCTCAAACCTCTCTCTCTTCATTGGAATGTAGAGAAGGCTGCCTCCCACCTCTAGCTGCTTTTCCACAGCTGCTGAGGGTTTTATCATGTTGCCACCATGGGATTTGGGGCTCCATGGAGGTTTGTTCCACGAGGAGTTTCAGGGGGGTTTCCTTAGACTCAACACCCCTCGCTGGGATCACAGGGGTTCTGGGTTTCTTTTGGTTAAGTCCACACCCGAGAACACTCTCTGATGCTGTAGTCTGTTGCTTCAGGTAGCCTCTCTTTTCCCTTCTGGAATTCTTCTGACTCCCTGCTTTTGGCCAGAGGCCCAATCTTGGCTCTCGGTCGCGGCTGGTTACTCCAACTTCACCACCGCTCCCCCGCTTGCAAGAAAGGGGGTCATTTGCCATCAACACCCGGTCCAAGCTCGCACCGGGCCCCTGAAATATCGGGGGCTTAGTGTTAGGCCCATGTTTGGACAAAAGTCTGAAGGTCGTCAGGGGCTCAGCCCCTCAAAAGAGAATTCACTCAGCTTCTCTACCATTCTGTGGCTGCAATTCTTCTGCAGCTTGCTACATACAGCTTTCAGGTGATCTAATCTTGACCTCAAGCCACCTCTGCCCTCCCCTGGCTATGCAGGCCTCCGGGGGAAGAACCCACAGGAAAGTCTCTTCACTCCAAATCATTTCCACAGGTGGCAGGGGTTTTAGTTTTAAAGTCTTTTCGCCTGCTGGAGGGAGAGGGGGTGGTCCCCCGCTTTTCTGCACTCCCTTCTTTTCACTGACCTTGGAGTTTCTGTCTTATCTCAGGTTCTTCTCTGCTCTCTGCCAGCTGAAGTTTCTTCTGTAACGTCTCAGCCGAGCAGCTTTTCTCTGGAGTTTCCTCTCCACTCTACTACATGCCTCGGCCAGAGGTTTCAGTGCCATGCCTGCCCCCGGCCCAAGGCCAGGGGAGGAGGGGGCCTGGCCCCCACTCGGGGAAGGCCCTCCTGCCTCACTCATTCCATGGCTCTGAATTTCTTTCTGCACCACACACACAACCACAACCCTTCTTTTCTGGTTTGTGTTAAATACGTAATTCATAGAGACGTCACAGAAGTCCTCGATTGGCTACTTAGCCGGAATTTCACCTGGAATCAACCATCTTCTACCCTAATACTGAGGGGGATGGGCTAAACCATGACAACCATGAAACTCCTAACAAAATAAGCCAGCTAGTCTCGTGCCAGATGCTCATGGGCTGAGTTTGGGGCTGCCATTACCTCCAATGAGCAGCAGACATGGTCTGAGTGTGAGCCAGCCCTGGGATCTGCCTGATGTCTCGCCAGACCTCCCACCAGCTTCTCAGCTCAATGTTTGACATATGCTGTCTTTCCAGTGGCAATAGCGGGGTAACTCCTTGATTTGGAGTGAGAAAACTACAAGCCCCTGAACTTCTGCAGCTCTTTGGATATATTGTCTCACAGAGTGCGTGTAGCAAGTAGTGCCTGATGGTTAATTACACCTAGAAAGCATAACACAGCATTTAGTGAGCCAGGGCAAAGAACCTTCCCTTTCAAAATGATGCATTTTGGAATCTTCTCTCCTTTGTATTCAATCAAAAGGAATTAAAACATATTACCAAGGCATTATGGCATCGTAAAAAGACAATTATGTGGTGATTGCAAGAAAGGCTATTCTGGTTGTTTCAAGTTTTGGCTGTGGGGTTTTTTTTCAAACTACTGCTTCAAGAATCAAACAAAAGAGAGCACAAGTTAAAAAAAAAAAAAAAAACAAGAAATTCTGTCTTTCAAGTATGATTTTTTGTATTTTTTATACTCATTTTTTATCAGCTAGATATTTTTCAATCAATAGATTCATATGCACTCATACATGTATGAATAAATTATATATATATGTGTATATGTATAACTATTGTCACAGTTTAAGTAATTTTCTTTTGCTGTATGTTGCTTTTGACTTAGTATAAAAAAGGCAATGCACAGTATTCTTGTGTTGTTTAATTTATGTATGTTTACTTTAATACTATACATTCACTTTTCAAACTTAGACATATTTATTTTGCTCAGGTATTCCTATACGTACCAGAATTTGTGTTTCAGTATCATCATCTGGCCTGCTGCTTTCTAGTGATGTAGGGTTAACTGTAGGGGAACTTTTCCTAGTTTAAGAAACAAATGAAAAGGGAAAAAAACCCCACCAAAAAAAACAAAAGAGCCAACAGGCTCTCTCTTGCAAATTAAAACATATTTTAATTTACATCAAAATCCACAGAGAAACTGGAGGTGAACCTAGGCCCTCACTGGCTTTTTGCACGTTTTTCCTGCGTGTTTGACGTCCTCTGTTTAGCCCCAGCTATTTGCAATGCCTCCCACACTCGTTGGAGCAGGCATACTGTTAACTAACTTCTTGTTTTAAATGAAGGGCTATGCTGACAATTAAACGTAGGATTGTGCGTGTTTCAGTGCCGTGCCTTATTACAATCAACGTGAGTAGAAGCAGAGTGCTGAAATTATGGGTTTTAGTCTGCATCTGCATGGCACTATTATGCTTATCAAGGTGAAAATGTCGATGCTGAAGAATGTAATTGTGCACCTTAAGCTGCAGCAATAGTTAAACTGAGCTCCTGCCCCGACTATTAATGCGTCAGAGTGCTACTCTTAAGAGGCACTATAACTCTTTATGTAGGCAGAGCTTTAAATTCATTAATTTATTCCCTTCCTTTCTGTTTTTGTTGTTTTTTGTTTGTTTGTTTGTTTGTTTGTTTTGTTTTGGGTTTTGGTTTTTTTTGTTTTGTTTTGCTGGGGGTTTTTTTGTTTGTTTTTTGGTTTTGGTTTGGTTTGGTTTGGGGTTTTTTTGTTGTTGTTGGTTTGGTTTTATTTTTAAGACTTTTCAGACATAAAGCTTTTTTGTTTGGGTATTAATTCAATATAGATTTTCTGATGAATTTTTTTTCCTTCCTAACGGAGTCTGGGAGCAGAAAGCACAGCGTAGGTTTGTGTAGAGCTCCAGTGCCCTCCGGGAGGTCAAGTCTCAAATGAGTTGAGAGACACTTTGACAGTCCACGCGTGAGCCGAGACTGCTCAAGTTCGTTATCAGTAATTCGGATCTGTGGCTCTAGTCTGGGTACTTATTATATCAAATCAAAACAAATAGTCAAATAATTCAGTGAATTATCTATCTTTAGTAGATTACCATTTTGATCTGACCATAGTCTCATACCAGTTATGCATGTTTTATCTGTTGATTTTAATGTTTAGTCATCTTGAACGTTTTGATTCGTTATTCCATTATGTTGGAAAACAAATGCAATTGTCTTAATATAATATATTACTTTGCTCTTAAGTCAGTCACTTGTAAGTTATCTCTATAGATGGGAATACCATTTCTCGTCACAAGAGGGAGGGAATGTTTTCCCCTCGAGTCACAGCAATTCTCTTGAGCTACTTAGACTTTACTGAACCCATAGAATTCCCTCAACACATGTGCCAAAATCCATCCCTATGCCTGCACAGTAATTAGTATTTCCCAAATTTTCAAATATTGCAAATTCTGTAAGTTCTCCTTTTTTTTCTTTCTTTTCTCCATGATTTCCCTGTACAATAGATTTGCAGGAAGACAGAGTAGGCATGCTAATATAATAATTTATTTTGAAATTATTTCAACATGTTTTAATTTCTCAAAAAAAAAAAAAAAGAAATTACACCAGCTTCAGTATTTTACGAGTCATTATATTAAACTGTTTTGTTTAGTTGTAAAATAGTACTTTGCTACTATCAATCTGATTTTTACCATGAAGAGAAATACAATGGACACTCAAGGATCTGAGGATGACATAAATGATTAACATTTGTTTTTTCTACTCCATTGTGTAAAAGGAAGACATTAGCCAGAAAATATTTGTATTTATGGATTATTTGGTAATTTCATTAAAGATAAAATTAGTCTTAGCTACACAGAGAGAAGATTTCACTTCTTTTTGTTGAAATATTTGGTAGCCTGTTACAAAGGGCAGGCCCCTTGTGCTTTTGAACATGTCTAAGGAACTGACTGCAGAGGGGAAGGAGGGCTGCAGATGCACATTAAGCAGAGGCAGAGCCTGGGAAGATTAGTGCTTCTAGATTTACTCCTATATAATTCGTGGAAGTGAAGAAGTTACTCATACCACTCAAAATAAGTAAGAAAAATTGTTTTGCCTTGGAAGCGCTGAACCTTGTCATGTTTTCCAGTTGCCAAGCACCAAACTCCTGCTCATCCATATATGAATAGAATCTTTCATAGTGGACTGCTGGGATCTGGACTTACACAAAGTACAGGTGATGGCATGCTCATCCTGCAGGGAGAAAACAAGGTATAAGGCTAAGGAAGAGGGTCAGATTTCAATTAAATACATTAAGGCATTAAAAGTGATAAAAATATATTCACTGTCATTTAGCAGAAAAGGTGTGTTTTCTGCTACTGGGACAGGAAAAGAAAAAAAAAAACAACTGGGATGTTTGGAGCAGTAGTTGATCAGTCTGAGAATCAGTTTTCTTAATAATAAATATAAAAGTTGCAGGTGTCGAGTTTGTTTCTAATCTTGCTTGCATCAATATAAATCTAAAAAAGCTCAGTGAAACTGATGAAGTAAAACTAATACAAATCAGTATTTTGAAATGAGACAGTCAGCCACTTTTTACACATTACTGCCAGAGCTGTATATCTCTACTGATTTTATTAGAGTTATATATCAAGATCAGACTTTTAAATCATTCTAAAATCAAACCTCCTGTTGCAATGACAGGTAAGTCCTCTCTATTACATACACTGAAATATAAGTGAGAGACCTTTATCAATTCTGCAGTGGTAAAGCAGAGTCTGCATTTCTGACTTTTTCTCCCTTACTCCCCGTGTGATTTCTGTACAAACAGAACTTTTAACTGATCTCCAGGAGCAACAGGCCCTTTGAGAGACAATTCCAGACTCGTTCAGGCTGGAAGGAACCTCTGGTGACCACCTAGCCCACAGCTCTCCCCACTGAAGGATTGTCTTCATGTCCAAGTGGCTTTTAAACATCTCCATGGAGAGAGACTCTGCCAGCTCTCCCTACTGCTCCAGTGTGGAGTAAAGAAACTCAATGTCATACAGCTGGAGTGAAAGTTTGTGCTGTATGTGCCTGGAGTCGAGTGGGAAGGAGGAGAGGGGAATAGATTGTGACATGACATTGCTTTGAAGCTCCTATCCAAGTGCAAATAAGGTTCATACTAAATAAGTCCCTGCTAGGGAGTTATCTATTTTTACTTGTAGTGTTTAGCTTGCAACCAAAAACCCATTTTGGTTCAATTCTTGCAGCATTCAGAAAAAAATCAAAATGACAATTTACTTCTGGTTCAAGCAAAACAATGGTTTGCATGATGATCAGTTCAGCTTCATGGTTTGATTACAGAAAGCCTTGATTTTAAAATATTGAGCTTATCTCTGCCAAAGGATCAGACCTCATAATTTTTTATCTAAACCTGACATTTTCCTAGCACACGTAACCCCTCTCTGCCCTTCCTCTTTGTCTCTTGGTAATAAACTGCTGACAAACCACGTTTGATTGTCTTGTGAAGGTGAGAAGATCAAATACATACCGAGTATTAACAAAAAAAGAAAGAATATCCTGAGGGGGAAAAAAAAAAAATTACAGAGCACGCATTCACTTGTACTGCTGGAAAGAGTTGTCAGGCATGGTGAAAAAACAGTTCAGAGGCCTCCTGCTACCAGGAGGCAGCGGGACCCTCAACCCCACACAGGGGCTCTTTAAGGAGCACTTCCCTCACTCTTGTCAGTCAGGAGCTGGGTTGAGGGAGGCGTGAAGGAAAGGAGGGGTGTTACTCCCAACCACTGATATTACAGCTATTCTGTCTTTCTTACAAGCAGAGGGTAAAAGCTCCAGGATCAAAAAAGCAAAGCCCTTCTTCTTCCCCAACAGCATTGTTTCTCTGTTTTGTGCTTGTTTATACTTTTTCCCTGATTTCTTTTTTTTTTATTAGTATTGTGACTTTTTTTTCTCCCTGAGTTTGTTCTACTCTATGGAGAATAAAACAATCCAAGATTTAGCCCTCTGTAATTAGGGCTACATGAGTGCTTGACAGGAAAGCAGCAAGGGACTTGGCTTACAAGTTTAGCACCAGCAGTGATTCCCGCAGATTCTAGAATCCCAGAATAATAGAATCTCCAGAATAGCAAGGATCATCAACTAGGACACCCCAAGAGTCATGTACCTGAGAGTATCATCCAACTGCTTCTTGAACTCTGTCAGGCTTGGTGCTGTGACCACTTCCCTGGGCAGCCTATTCCAGTGCCCAACCACCCTCTGAGGGAAGAACCTTTTCCTGATATCCACCCTAAACCTGCCATGACACAGTTTCATTCTGTTCTCTGAGGTCCTATCACTGATGATCAGAGAGAATGCCTGTGGGATCACACCATACACAGCACGTGAGCTGTGGCCACTTGCTCTTGACAGTGATGTGCTGGGGTGGGCTTAGAAAGCCAGAGGGTAGAGGCTGACTAACATCTTAGCAGCCCTTGATGTGTTGCAATACATTATATGAAAGCTCAGCAGCAACAATTCAGCCTTGGAATTATGCTTAAAAATTATTTTGTACAGATTGTACAAATGTTTGCATTTACTGTTCTACACAACTACATATAGAAAAAAAAATTCTGTCTATACCTGATCCTCGACTGGAATTTATGGGTTTGTTACTTCTCCTTAGTCTTGTCTGTGCCAGTTTGCATTACAAAATATTAACTTACTGATAGCCTCAGAACAGGTCGTTTCCTATAGACATAGTCCAGTCAGAACTCAGAAGTAGCACTGAACACAAAAAAAAAAAATAAAACAAAGGAAACATAGAATAAAAGAACTACAAAGAGAGAGAATGAAAAGTTTTTTTGAACAAAAGAACAAGAAAAAGAGTTCAGTAGTCCTGAATTATTTACAAAGGTCCAGAAACTCAGGTTCATTTAGCCTGATAAAACAACAGCTTTATATGTATATCAAGCAACATATTCAGAAAGCTTACCAAGAAAACTCTATATCCTCAGAGAAAAATGTTTATCTTGAACACGGAGGAAAAGAACCTTCAGAAGTTAATGTTCATGCCTCTCCATCTGCGCCAGCACCTCCTGAGTAAAAATGTTCTCATTTTCATCAAGATTATAATATAGATACATATTAAAAAAATATGTACACACATATGCACACACACAAACACATATTGAACCTCATACTTCTAAGCTGAATAATGCAGCACTTTGTTTTAATATTAGTGAAACTCCGAGTCGTGCTTGATTTGAGCTTAATTTGAAAAAGAAATTTCTCTGGCATCATGAAAGGTCTGTAACTTCCCAGCTGCTGTCTTGACCTAGTTGACAGGTAAATCAGGTACAGCTTTGTTCTTCCAAGGTTATCCATTCCAGGGATACGTTTTCTGTTTGGTATGCAGGATTACAAAACCACCCTTTGAAGATGTGGAGTTGTCTTGCTCCTGCTAGATCTTAAGCTTCCTTTAAACTGTGATGAAGTTTAGGGAAAAGAGTTTTAATCACCAAAGAAATCCTTTAAAGCATTATGTTTTCAGCCGTTAGATCACCTTGTAATAACAGCAATGGAAAATTAAAACTCTTGTCCAGCTGTGCGTGAAACTTTGGCTATGCATACAGGCCTCAATGTGACCATAAAAGGAATCCAACTTTGGACTTGCAGCTGTTCTTGTGTCAGTTACTGTAAAAAAATTCTAGTGCTAATTTATTTAATCTTACGACCTAATCCATTACTGACAGAGCAAAGCAAAGTTAGAAAACAGAACATTTTATTATGCACAAGTTTCTTGTTAGAATAGAATAATCCAACCAGAAATGCTCAGTGATAGTAAATATTTGCAAGCTTGGGTAATATGCTTGTCACCATTATTGGCAGAATTGATCTTGCTGAGTGTTCACTTCACAGTTCAGAATTATCCCTTCTCACAGGCAAGTCTCACATAGACAGACCCCTTTCCTTTTCAGATTTGTACAGGCAAATAGCTGGTATAAAACACAATTTCATTGCAGATTAATTTAAAATTTATTAGAAAAGAAGGTAAAGTTTTAGGTAAAAAAAAAACCCACATAATTCTCAATCTGCTTTTCTGGAACTATGCCTATTTGTCACATAAACTCAATAAATATGATAATAGCATTATATTGTTAACATCTTGGCAGACATTCTATTTTTTAGCAATCCTCTAATGTAGGAATCCCCAAATTTGTGTAGCATACATGCTGTCCAATCCAAGAGGGATTTTAAAATCATCTCATAAGATGTGAATGGAATAGTTTCTGTAATTTCACAGCTCGTTCCAGTCTGCTTTATCTTATGCTGCCATTTGCACGTCTGAAAAGCAAGTGTTGCATCTTCAAGTGGAATGGCTGCACTTCAGGCTTTCTATGGGCACTGCAATTCACAGAGGCAAAAGACAAATGTTTTAGTCTGGTCAAATGTCTTATGAGCCATTGTGCTTGTTCATCAAAATACCTGTCAAGTAATGGCAGAGAAGAGTGAGTGATGATAGAACAGAAGTTTCAGGATTATTACACTTACCAGGGGCTGTTTCAGATGTGCTCCAGCCACTCAACTTCCTTGCATTAGAAGACACTAGTTGAGTAAATCAAGATTATGCTCTATGGAACACTAAAGAAAAAACTTAGCAATCAACAATTACTTCAGTATAAAATGATAGTAGTGTTGACAGTTCAGCATTTCTGAACTCTGTTCATCTGGGAAATTATTCTGCCTTAATTTGGCCTACTTGTCCATAGAGCTGGTGTTAGAGCTGAAGGACTTGCATATGCAGTGCAGTGAGAAGTGTTCTAGTAAGATTCCTTTGGTGATGCATGAGCATGGTTCTAGTCAATGCATACAATTATTCCATTTCCAGAACCAGGAATCTTTGGAGAACATAATTTATTTTACTGATGGAGTGCAAAGCCATTTAGTAACCACAAAAGTCAAATATGGCATCTATTCCAGATGATTTCTAATGAAGGAAGTACTTAATTGAATGTCATGTGAGGGCAAGCCCTTATTCAATTTAAGTGAAAGCCTTACAAATATTTTTAAATTATTAGTATGATGAAATAATACTTTTCACATTTGGGGGCAACTTCTAAACAATATATTTGACTCAGTTTGATATTAAAAACTGCTTATAGCCCACACCAAACTTCACAAAGCCAGATGCAAGGAGCAGCTTGCTTATCCATCAGCTAGAAACTTCAACTGATCCATTTAACTACTCAGTGAAATGAAACAAGAACAATTGCTAACTCAATTATTACCAATAACAGGTGTTTTAGGAAGTGTTGTCTCAGCTGAGCTGCTGTGACTGATTGTGAGGGTGGTTTATTCCTTCACAGCCATGCAGCAAAAGATTGTGTATGTAGCTGCATGACAAAAATTCTGCTTCAGTTGCTCATTTTTGTCACTTTCTGAATACTGCTGGCTCTATTAACCAGATTAATTAATTATACACATTTCATATCTGGATACAAACTATACCATTGTGATACTACATTTTCATGGATTCCTAACATGTCATCATTCCTAATGCTGAGGTTTTATGATCATCTTAAATTGACATAATAGTGGTTGTCTGCTTAGAGCCTTGCCTTCTTCTCTCCCGTTCTCAGCTACATGTGACCATCCCTATGCTCTGCCAAAAATCAACAGTCCAGTCACTTCAGCTTGATCAGGAACATGCTCAGACTGAATATTTCTTTTTCCTACACATGTACAAATCAGGCCCATGGTACGAATCCCCATGTAATACCAACAGTGCAGCTGTGGGGTACACAGAAGGATGAAGAGGTCAATGTCAGGAATAAAAACAACCCTATTGTGCAACAGCTGGCATTTCTGAGGTCATCACACTGCAGCCCAGGACACCAGAGGGAGAGCTACTACCTCTACAGTCTCTAAAATTATCTGCTTTTTGCTGGCAAAGAAATACAATGTTTATAGTGTAAAAAGCTTAGAATTTCATTTCAAAGTATAATTAACCAAGCAATTCACAGCAACTGTTTTGTTGTTTTGTACTCACCACTTGAGTAACGAGCACTTTTTAGACAAAAAGAAAAAGTTTCTTAATGTAAGCTCCTGATAGCAAAAGTACAGGGAAACTGAGATATGGTGTTGTCCCTGGGCTTACAGATTTCTCTGGACTCGAGTGATTATGAAGGTGAGCTGCAAAGAAGCCCAGACATAAAGAAAGCAACATAACATGGAAAACTACTGGAAAGAGCTGGAAACACTGTACAATGTTGAGATTTACCATAGGAGGTCTCTTTGCAGGTGTAAAATACATGCTAAAATGAAGAGAGAAAACAACACTGATGGAAGAAAGTCAATAATAAAGGAAGAGCAGGAAGTGAAATGGCAAAGTGAGAAGCAGAAAAAAGAAATTATGGGTTCCAACTCTGTGGTATGTAATGGAATAAAGATGGAAAGAGCAACGAATTTTGAATCTGCAATTAGTACCGATTCATAAATTTACTTTTTATTTGAGATGCAAATGATTGCTTAAGCCTAGTTTTCTATTAAGATGTTGAAAGATCTTATGTGAAAACAAATTTCCTCTGTAATTTTTTTTTTTATTTCTTCTTTTTAAATTATTTGGGATTTCTATTTGTATTTAAATATTACTTAAATACTTACGTATATCTAAATCTGCCAGAAGAGATAATAACTAAGAGCTTCTTAAATTTTCTGGCATTTAACAGTGTACATAATACAGAGGCTTTGTAGGATGCAGATAAATTTCCTTGACCTATTGTTGAAATCTGAATAAACATATAATTATGGGCTTAAAAAGGTGGGTTTTTTTCCTATGGTACCACATTAGAACATAATGTGCTGGGCTTTAAGTAGTATATTAGAAAATCTTTCAGCTTGCAGACAGTTCCAGCTATTGTGGGGTCACTGAGGGTTGGCGATCTATTCCTGAAATGAATGGGAATTCTGTGATCGATTTAGCAGAATCAGTAAAGACATTTTGTTTTCTCAGTTCTTCTGAACAGCGCATTTTATTCACAGAAGTCTCAGTCTTCTTGGAAATCTAGCTCTGGGACAGTGAAGCCAAGAAGCAGGTATGCTTACACGGATTTCTGTTCCCAGAAGTATGCCGTCGGATGGACGAGCGCAACCTGCTCCGTGACTGAGGTTTCTCCCATCTTTTGCCTACAATAAGCAAATGGTTGAATTCAGTGGAAGAAAGTAAACCAGAGAACATCAAATTCCTTTAGGAATGGGTCCCAGAAGAAAGCATTTCCACTTCCAAGTAAGGAATCAAAGTACCTCAGTCACTTTAAACAGCCAACATGTGATGGCATCCGCTTCCAAGCTATCCAAGGGTTAGCACATGCATGCAACACTGACTAAATAACTTTGAGCCATATCTAAATTAGTAGATGTCTGCTATTTTAGGAATCACAGAAAAAGATTGGTTAGGTTTTGAAAAAGAAGCCTTAGTTCATTGTCATTTATTACTCTATATTGGGGTCAATTTAATTTTATTGGATCTTGTTTTTCTAACATCTTATAAACCCCTGAAATTGCAAAAAGAAATATAAGAGTATACTTGCACTAAACCAGTAAAATTAAAATCCAATATGTATTTTAACAGCTAACTTGTTGATTACTTTTAATTTTTTATTATTACGACATATTTAATGTATAGTAGAATAACATAACATACAGTTAATATATAATAAAATATGAAATTGCTGCATGCTATAACATAGAAAAAATGTTATTTTTGTAGAATTGATTCAAAATCTGGGGTCCTGATTAGAAATGCTTTGCAGACTCAAGGCAAAGGGATATTTCCTTACTTGAGAACATGGGAGGTGACCTGCAGTGTTAACTGTAAGTATGGCAGAACAGGTACGCAGCATTGATGCTTACTCAGAAAGGGTTACTGCACACTTAAAAGGTCAAATAGGGAATTAATACAGAATAATTCCCTCAGTTACTTCATCATCACTTCAGAGATAAGCCCTGAGGCTAAGCAGATAAGTATAGCTTCACTGGAGCCAAGTTTCCTACAGAAGGTAAAGTGTTGCAAAAGTTTGCTTTGACCATGAAGAAATGGTTTCCTCAACAGGAATGTACCAGAACAAGAGACACCAGAACCGTTAAGTGTTTTACTGAAATAGAAGCTTTAATAGAAAATACAGATAAAAATCTGATTGATTCATGAATCTAAGCACATTGACAGCCTCAGGGTGTGTTTTGCCTGACCCACGAATATAAGATGTATGGGGACTGTCCCTACAGCCTCCCCTTCCAAAGAGAAGCACTTTGCTGTGTGCACTGGTTTGCAGTCAGGCTTTTTGTATCCAGAGTTGAAGGATGCCAGATTCTGGCATAGGTCTTTTTCTTTTTTGCAATACTTATATATTGGATTGCAGCCTGCCTTACCAAGCCCAGCCAGTTCTTCATATCATTCCCTATCTGTGGTAAAAACAAATTATTGTTTTAGCATTCTCTGGGAAAAAGCTCTAATCATTCTGACCAGAATAAGGGACTCAAAATGCATAGTAAACAAACCTTGAAAATCTATCAGGAAATCCATAATTCCATGGATTTCGTAAATTGATTTGCACAAAGTACTTTTGCTTTGCAAGATTAATGTTGGATTTACTTATTTTTACCTTTTTATTTATGAGGCTGGGAGATATAAACTTGACCCTTTCTTCTGGACACTGTAACAACTACTAATAGGATTCAACTTCTCTACAAATCTTGCTTGGTCATAAACACTGGATACGTACCAGAGGTGTTTTATCCATGGAGGTGAGCACACACTCTTGTGTGGGTCTTAATGATACTCTATAAAATAAAAGGTAAGGACTGAAACAGAAATCAGCTTTAGAAATCTTCTGTGGTACATTGTCCTTGAACTGAAATACTGTGGAAATTTAGGAACAGGCAGTCATCAGAAATATAAGATAGAAGCATGATGGGACAGTAATCTAACAAAAGGGAGTTACCCATTACGCACTAGTACTTCATCATAGTTAAAGAGAAATTGTAAAAACTTTTAAACAAGTGCCTCTTGGATAGCTCACATGGTTTGCTATTGAATACTAATGATTTCACTGGGTAGTTTATTTAAAGAAAGGGGAATCTTGTAAAAAAAGGCCAACTTTTTTTCTCAGTTTGTGGAAGGTGATAGTAGATGTTTATATGGCAGGATTAATCACAGATAGTTTTCTCAGAGTATGAAATAAAATGAACAGTTTCCTTTGAACTATTTTTCATACTATTTAGCGTTGCTTTATACTTGAGAGATTAAACTTTCCCAAGTAAAAATTCTGTTCTTCAATTTTGTTTTGGGATGCCTTTAATATTATTAATTTAGAATAGGAAACTTTACCTCTTTTTCAGTATCTATGGAATATTTTTAAAAGTCAGTTCAGTATCTGCTTGTCTGTGCATGCAAATAGGAATAAGTACCTGGGGAACACAATCATGGCAAAAGGTCATGTTTGTCTTTTATTTTAAATACTTTTAGACTATCAAGTGGTTTAGAAGTCACTCAATCAATACCAGAAGTCAAGGAAAACTGTTTTATCAACATGAAGATATATTGAGTCTCCTAAGATGGAATGATATTTCCTTCTGCATTTTAATCAAAATTTCATAAAATCATTGTTTTAGTGTATCTGCCACTATACTGGAACAGCATCTTGAGACACAAATGATCTGCAAAACCCACACGAGGATCCTTTCTTCCTCTTTCCCTTTCTGTCTTCAAAAGGCAGATCAGCATGAAAGCTGAGACTATAAACACCTCCCTATACATGGTAAAACAGTAAGAGAGTGCTGAGGGATATAAATTTAACCAACATATACCATGGATCACTTTTAATTTTCTTGCTGCATGTTCTACTGGTAGAAGAAGAAATTTTTGGGTGCATGTTGCACGATGAGAATAAGTTACCCATTGCATCCACATTTGTTAAACATAAATGATTTATCATAAAAAACAAGGTGGTTAAAAGAAAGAAGTGTGTCTAAGGTTCTTCAGCTTTGGAATAGACGTTTTCAGAGTATGCTCCTGCATTTAATTTTAAAAATTTGTTGCTGTCTGTAATTTACTGTCTAATTAGAAAACCCATAAACCATTTTTTTTCATGTAAGTAGTTATGCTAAAAACTCCCCCATAAAACAGATCCCCAGACTTACCTACCACTTTGAATTAAAAAAAAAAAAGACAAGTGAAAAAACCCAGATTTTTAAAGGACTGATGAAAATCATACTATACGATATTGTATGAGCATGGACAAGTTGACAATAATAAAGTACTAAACCAGCATTTTTTTTGGAAAGTTCAACATATTTCTTTTCAATCTGACAATTGAAAATTGTCAATTAAATAATGAAATGGAAGATTAATATGTCTTGAAACAGCAGAAGCAGTGGGAGTCCAGAGGGACCAGTGCTAATACCAACTACCAGAGTTTGTGAACCATGAAGGATTAGCTGAGTGAATTATGAGTGCAAACTGCAAAATCAGAGTCAATATGGGGAGATGGGTTAAAAAAATATGGAGGATTGTGTCCATGTCTGGATTACTGTACTTTATTGAGACTGGATTTCTGAAAATATAGTGCTGTACTTTGAATTTTGATGCACGTTAAAACTCAACCACTTCAATTACTCAAGGAACCCTAATCATTAATAAAACCAAGTTCTGCTATTATCTCTTTTCAGTCATTTTATTTAAAAGAAAAAAAAATAATTGGACTGTTATGCTAAGAAATATATGTATTCAAATGAAAAAGAATGCAGTTAGAAAAAAAAAGTAAAAGTTCAGCCCGGGTGCCTGAACATTTTCTTAAAACAGTCATTATCTCAAAATTAGTATCAAGGCTGAAAAACTAAAATAGCTTATTAATGGACTGAGACTCCTTACACTTTTTCATAATGGGAGTCAGGTGTAGAGAATCTTTTGAAAAACCTCACTTGGTAATTATCTGCATCTTTAGGCACTTAAATGTCTTTCCCTATTGTCGTATTGTCGATTGGTTTCAATCAGGTTGCAGTGTTTGGAAATATTGTCATTTCTTCGCAGATATGAGAGCGGTGGTCAGACAGGGAGGGGCCGCAGTGGTATGTCCTGTGGCGGGGTGGATGCTGGCATGCTTACGGCAGACAAACGGTTCAGCTGGACAGGGTGCTGGGCCATCTTTTCTAGATTGTGCTTTTGCCAAGAAAGTTTGGACCTGATGGTCTTTGAGGGCTCCTTCCAACCTAGTATTCCATGATTCAGTGAGTCTATGAAAATAAGACTGTTTCAAAAGCACGCTTAAAGCTACACAGGAATTGAACTTTTAGTGGGTAAAGCCTAACTTTTTGTGAGAGAACCTATAAAACTGCAGGTTGCAAAGTATGCATTTCACTTCTATGCAGCTTTTTAGGTTAGGGGAGCCCAATTTCACAGAAGGGCTATCAAGACTATCCTTATCATTGTTGTTAGGTCATTTTGAAAGTATAAAGGGAATATGGAGCAAAGGACATAAGCAGGGAGCCTGGTGGTGTTCTCCAGATGTGTTACAGGTGATATTAACTACTGCAATAACTGGGAACTGAGAGGATGGGAAGCAAATCATGGTTCTTTGCCCTTATAATTGCAGAACACTACCTGTGTATCATGAAGGTGCTTAATATTGTTACTTGGGCTCAGCACGTATTTTGGAGATCAGTGGATCCTAAAACCTGAGTAACAGCTTCATTCCAGCAATACTGTGGAAGTTACTGACAGGAAAAGGCTCTTCTGCACTTTATCAGGAAAATGCGCTTTATCTCCATTTTCTTAATTTTCCTATTTTTCCATCTTTATTGGAAAAAAAAGATCTTAATTTTTAGCTTCTATCTAATGTTTCATCCTTAAGCATTTCATACTTGTAAACAAAATGACTGAAAGCTGACAGTTGGAAATGTCATGTCTGCTGTCAACCCTTCATGAATAATTGACACCGAGATTACCTAGGGAAAGCTGCAATTATCCTGACTCATTAACATATGAACTAAGACAGGTTTTCTTCTGTGGTTGTAGGATTTTCCTTCAGCTCCTTGATGTGGAAGGTAAAAAAAAATCCCATTGGGAGTTTGCTGTACAAAGAATAAGTCTGAATGAATAAACAGAACCTCAGAACTGTGAAGATGTATTAGAATTTCAAGTAGTGTTTCATTTCATCCTGCAAATACTCTTTTGCTACACTGTTATTTTACAGGGAATATAAATAACTGTGGTACATTAGTGTGCTAGCCTAAGGCTTGGAGGATAGCACTTTGCAAATAGAAGTGTCAATGGCAATGTCTTCTTACCCATGTTCATATTTTCATATGCATGGAGATATAGGTGTTTACTCAGAAAGCAGAAACAGTTGGTGATCAATTAGAATTCAAGCAAGCAAAGCTGGATGATAAGAGCATCAAAAAAGGGGGAAATATTTTACATAGAAATTCCTTTTAAAAAAAAAAAAAAAGGATAAAAACCAAAAATCTGAACTTGATTTTAAGACTAATTTTAGCGAATTAACATTAAGCACCGGAACAAGGGTACAAAGCAGCCAGGAATTCTACAAGCCATGAAATCATGTAAAGAAACAAACCTACAATATTTACAAAGATAATAGAAATTACTAACTGCTGCTTCAGAGTAGGTTAAACACTGTCTCTAATCTGTACTATACGACAGACTCGAAAGATTTTAGCTGCTGCACAAAGATGTAGGGTAGCCTTGAGGTTTAGGTTACAGATCAAATTAAATGTTCTTTTCTTGAAAAAAGGCCCTTTGAATTGTAAGTTGAAACCATGAAGCTATTTTCCACAAGTAATTACCACTTTGGATGCCCCTCACTGCTGGTCCCATTGCCTTTAGAAGCACACCATAAATTGGAGGCCATCATATCAATCTGTAGAGTTGAATTATAACTTCTTTGGTATAATGAGCTCTCTTTGACAGCCACACACACTCAAAGTCATTGTTCAGAAAGGATAACCAAGCTCTTGCCTCTCAAGTGTAATACACTTCATTAAAATGCAAGTCATTTCTTAAAAGGCACATTCACTGAACTCCAACCCCTCATAAATCTTGTAACATTTCCTTTCTTGTTCACAGCTCTGAAATCTTTAAGTTTGGGCCTTTGGTAACTTTCCTCATAACCTTAAAACACATATAAATTTCCAACTCCAATATTTTTCTCCCTTTTTTTTTTTTTTGGTAAAAACTGCAAGAAAATAAGACAAACAGTTTGGAAGCTCTTGTCTTTTTGATCCTTGCAGCACACCTGTCAAAAGCAATAATTTAGACATTGGGTCTTCTCACTCTGCTGAAGACTACCTGACATCCACACAATTTTTCCATCCTTTAATTTCGTATCGTTGTTCTGGGGGATGGTAGCTTGGAAAAAAATTCACTATCTCTTTCTTGGTTAATAGATAATTTCTTTTATGTGGCCTTTATGTGATCTTCATTCCCTCCTAGTGATTTAAATACAACACTATCCATCTCAATGCAAACACAGAAACTAAAATAAAAATCCCTGTGTAAATTAAACAGAAGAATAGGGGAATTTTGAGGAAACAGGGGCCAGTCCCTGAAGTTTCCTCCCCATCTTTATAAAAACGATATAAGTTTGAAACCTACCACATAAGTGCCAAAGAAATATCAATGACAATAGATGTGTTCAAGGCCAGGCTGGATGGGGCTCTGAGAAACCTGGTCTAGTGAAAGGTGTCTCTGACCAGAAGGGGTAGGAACAAGATGGTCTTTAAAGTCCCTTACAACCCAAACCATTCTATGATTCTATGAATCTATGATATCTATATCTATATATATTATTTTTATCCAAATCCTTTTTTATCTTTGAGTATTTATGTGGCATTTTTACTTCTTGTTCTGCATACAGTTCCTCTGGTTTCACATACAATGGCCTATTCTCTATTTCTTCAAAATACAGTGTGAACCTGATAACAGATGACTGATGCTCAGATTTTCTTCTTAGAGTGGGTTCAGCATGGAACAATGTAATACATATTCCTGTAATATTACAGCTATATAGACTGTATTGCATTCAGTACCCACAATTCTCAAGGAGCAGGGAAAGCCTGCTAAAAAAAATCTTAATATTTAAATTTACACATAATCCTGCAGAGATCTCTAGAAACTGTCAAACAATAATCGTTTTATATAGCTGAAAACAATTATGCATCATTTTTGCCATAATCTACAGAATAAAATCAATTGTATATAAATGTAAGCAAAAAAACCCCTAAGTTATAATTATAAACAAAATTAAATATTTTAGAACCATTTGTATGTATAATCCATATGAGCTTCCAGCCTTCTCCTCGCACTCAAGCAGAACCAGAAAAGCCTCAACAGACATTTCCCAGAAATATCTAAATTTACCTTTTATTGGGATTGATTATTGCTGACGTTCAGAAATTCATACAGAGCATTGTAGGGATGGGGTTGAAGCCCATGTGTACACACATCATACATCTGTACATGTGCAGTCTGTGCCATAAACACATGCACCTACAAACCCAGCCTCTGTGGGCAGGGCTCAGCACAGTTGTTACCCTAAGCGACCTCAGGGTGGCTTTCCAATCTCTGGAATTGAAATGCCTCTCTCTGTAGGGACTCAGAACAAGATGAGAACTCTAAGCGAAGATTAAAGTGGAGCACAAGCCTTGCACACAGAAACATCACTTATTCATGAGTACTTACGTCTGCAATGCTGTAAGTCAACAGAGCGAGTACGTTTTACCACACCAGCCCTAAATAAGTAGAACTTCATTTCTCTTATTTCCAAAGGGTCAGACACCAAATCCCACTTTTTTAAGATGTAATTTGCGTATAGTCTAATTGCCCTTTTCAAGTATAAAGCCTTTTACATGGTAATGGTGAGTAACATTGCCCATTTTAACAGGCTGGTTTTTTCAATGCGGAGGCAACATTTTACACAAACAGCAGTCACCGGCTATTATTTAACACAAGAGCATATTAAGGGAAAAGGAACAGGAAACAGAATGTAAAGTTTCCACTTGGAGGTGTAGCAAAGCTGACAGTCTAGTACAAAAGACTAATCAGTACATAAGAGATTCAAGGTTGCCAGCAATTAATTCTAACAGCAAACTGAGCATATTAAGGGGTCTCGGTCAAATCCTGAGAGTCCTACAAAAATTTAACTTAATCTTCGTCTTCCACTGAGAGCTTGCCAGGGTCTAGACTATCCTCCTACTGGGAGAATATAAAATCCCCTTGCACGATTTTCTATAACCTATAAATCATATGCTAGACACCTATGAAAAAAAAAAAGAAAAAACCTACTCAGGGCATTTTGTTTCTTCATGGAAGGAGTACACATTCTTCTTGTCACCCCATGTCTTTCAGCTCGTTTAGCTTCCCCTTTTATTAGTCACTCTCTCAGGTAACTTGGTAAATTCAGCATGTCAAACATCACTTTAATTTTGCCATTCTAGCACATTTGCAGCTGTGTTCCTGCCACTTTTGAATTCTAGCTTTCAATCAGAAACATTTATGATTGCTTCCCAGTGCATAATTTTACAGGCTCAATAAAAAGCCTAATTCTACACCAAACTGATAATACACAGCATTTCTCAGAGAATTATCATTTTCACCTGGCTTCAGCAGAAAATGTAGAGACTCAAATATCTTGTGTTCAAGAGGATTACCCTATGAAGGCAGATTAATTCAAGTGATGGTTCACAATATTTCAGTTTTAACTTGTGAATAGAAATTTGAGCAGCTCCCTTAGCCCCCTTCCTTTAGTGCACTGAAATCAGAAGAGCTACAGAGATTCTTTTATTGGCCACAGGACAGCTAGAAATGATTGCTGACCTTTATCATAGAATCATAGAATGGTTTGGGTTGGAAGAGACCTTAAAGATCAACTGTCTCCAACCCTCTACCCTGGTGTGGACAAGGACACCTTCCACTAGACCAGGTTGCTCAAAGCCCCATCCAAACTGGCCTTGAACACTGCCAGGGATGGGATATTCTTTAGCTTAATGTGTTATAAAAATGTGTCCATCTCAATGTCTTTGGCTCAAAAGAATATAAAAATGCCTTCATCTTAACATCTTTAAAATTGTGTGATCCTCTGAGAACGAAAGAGAGGAAAGCAATGATCTCTAGTATAACCAGATACACTGGTTCTCATTTGTTACTCTTTTCCCTGCCTGTTCTCCAAATCCATCACTGCCTTCTTTCCTCACAGGCTGGCTGTGGAGCTGTCTGCTCAGGAGTATTTATGGCCACCAAACACTGCTACTTGAATCACTTCACTTTCCTCTACAAGAACTTCATCCCTTGCTCCTCAAAACCCAAAGAGACCTTTAACACAACATACCAGCTCTCAGGGAAACAAAGGAAAGGGAGTTTTGTGGATAAACAAAACAGTGTACATTTTAGCAGTATTATTATTCCTTCCTAATTCTTTTCACAACACACATGGCATAATGATTTAGATGAGAAATTAATATTCAGATTATCTAGAAATGGGGAGGTACATTCAGCAAAGTTTGGTGGATTTAGGGAATCTACCAATGAGTGGAAAAAAACAGCAAACTCTTCTTAGCTATTGTACTTATATATTAAATGTGCTTGTTTGGTTGGAGGTGTTTTTGTTGGGTTTTTTGGTTTTCTGGGGTTTTTCTTTTCATTAAATACATACCTGGATATGAAGATGTGTTTGTTTTTTCCTATTGCCTTTCTCTATAAAGTGTCAGTTGATTGCAAATTTTGGTATAGTTGTACTATAAGGTCTTAAGTGAGAGAACACCCGAGACTGTCTTTTTGCTAGATCTAAGATCCTTGATTTATTCAATCTTACCTTCTAGACCCATTGTTTTAGCCATTTCCATGTCTTTAGCTCTTCCGTAGGCCCTGTTCAGTTATTCTGTATCATTTCAGTTCTCCAAAGGGGACCACAGTAAAATCACAGAGTCTGGAAGGATACATTTTTCAGTGGGAATTGAAAAATAATCAACTTTCATTAGCATTGCTTACTGATAATTTTCTCAAATAGTGGACCAACATTTTCTCTCACTTTCTTCTAATAACAATATATGATGCTTGCTGTTAATCTGGTATCTTTTGGGAACAGGAGTTCCTGTATGCCTTTGTTTTTCTTATTTAAACTGATACTGCAAATTTTATATTTTCTCTGTGTCTATTCATCTAAATGTAAGCTAAAAACCAAAATGCATTTATTTTTTATATATATTCTATATTTTCCAGATCTGTAGTTGTCTGCAAAACTGTGGATGAAGGGATTTATCAAGTAAACATACAGAGAAAAATCTAAGAGGGATGTTTGATATATATGAAAAAATAAAAATCAGTTTGTTCTTTCTTGCTCTGAGTGCAAAATGGAATACACATTAATGTGTTAAAATCTAATTTATTTTCTTTTTAAATTATAATCAGGTTCCAGGGTTAGTTCTTCCTAGTATATATTTGAAAAAAGAAAATAATTCACAGCTCCAATTTCCCTTTATCTTGTTATATTGATAGTGGAGAGATGGGGCTGCTGAAGCATTACAAAGTCATTTCATGTTATTTTGCTGAGGTTATTGTTGTTTTATTATTAAGTGATTTCTTCTTCTGGATTTTCTTAAACATGATGATTCATATCCTTAATACATTAAAAGACATATTTATAGAAATATCTGACCAGAGCCATAAGGCTTAATTACATGTGAATAGATGAAGACACAGCTTAAGTACATACAAGAGACTCAATCCACAGCATAATAAAAATTAGAAACAAATAGTCGTAAGGATATTAGAGATCTCAGGTCATATTCTCCTAAGCTCTACTAGTTATACTAGGTCAAACTAAAATTGCAAAATAATAGTAATAAAAAATATACCTTGCTATACTTAGATAGAAACAGCAATATTTTAGAAATACCTAAACCTACTCAGTTTGAATCCATCACCCCTTGTCCTATCACTGCATAGTAGTTCCCAGGGTCCTCCGTTCTACCCTTTTTAAAGATGGGGGCAGTGTTTCCCCTTTTCCAATCACCTGGGTCTTCACCTGACAGCCATGACTTTTCAATTGTCCTGGGGAGTGGTGAAGGCCAAAAAGGCCGATACAGACTGCTTAGAGACAGAGTTTTATGTCCTTAAACAGCAAGGTATTTATTCGTGATAGCGGGAAGCCCCCAGCTCACGCTGGACAAAGAGCTTCGAGGTGGTCAGTGTAAAGGCAGGTAATTTATACAAATTTTGAAGGTGATTACGACATCTTTACATACATATTCATACTATTACATTATTAGATTACAATATTCATAACAGGTGGATTTAGGGCGGAGTCCAGGGCGTGGTCTTCATTTTGGGGAATAATTTGGTGGTACATCCTGTTACTTCATCGCTGAGTCTGGGGTCCCTGTAGTCTTCCTCACTATGACCTCGCTAACTTTCCATTGTCTTTGCCCCAGTCACTGAAGCTTGGAGAAAGCCCTGGCTTCAGGCCTGTTTTACCTATTCAGATGTCTACCCTAGCTTACTTTGCCTTAATTTATTACCTTTAGGCCCTTTGTGTAGTGTTCCTAACATTCTTCTGTGAGTTTGGGTCCGCTGAGCTGAACAGAACAAGATTTCCTTTGAACAAAATGGATATGATGGATAGAGAAAGGGGGTCTCTTTGCAGCAAGGGGTTTTGGATTAACCCTCTGAAGCTTTTCTTTGCTTCAGTGGCTTGGCAACCACATTTGCCAATTCCCTCAGGACTCTGGGGTGCATCTCATTAGCTCCCATAGATTTATGTTCTTCTTCCCTTTCAAAGTATTGAATACACAAATCAGGAGTGTGGAGGAAGAAACTGATGAACACCAGTGTTCTGTGCAAGGATTTTTTAAAAGTACATGTGGACATCCTGGGTTCTGTACCAGAACATATTGCAATGCTAAGTAGGAAATTAGTTATTTGAGGGTAAATAATTATCGTCTTCGCAGATTTTTTTTTTTTTAAGTTAATGTTTTTCAACATTTATGTATGCAAGTTTGTACATAGTAAGTTTTAAACTTCGTAGTGGTTGGTAAAACAAGAGATATTTCAGTTCCTTTAAGACAATTCTGTTTCTTAAAGGCCCTCTTGCTCTATGTAAGTTTGTGCAATTGTAATAAAAAGGATCTACAAAATATAAAGAACTAGCATTTTATGCTGAACCGGTATTTCAGCAGAGGACTTGTGCTTCATTGTTTCTGAAAACCTGGAGTTGATGATAAGGCAATTTTATGTCTGAAATCAAATGGGTAAAAAAATGATGTGCATAGAAAACCGAGTGAACAAATCTGATACTGCAAATGTCTAATCACGTGGTTTCTGCAGGAGGTTAGGAATGTAAATAGGAGTTAAGAACCCTTGCTGAACCTGGAACAGAGTTAATTTTATGTACTTGAGTAATATTTAAATCTATAGGAATTCAATATAACATTAAGGAATCTCATGTTTAAAGGAATAAAGCTGAGATTATTCTTCTCTATTATGTGCAGTTACTTACACATCATTTGAGATTCTTTTATTTTCATAACATTTAAATTCACTGTTCAGTTTTCCTTCTGGTTTGCTAAACTGCATAAATGTTTGGTTTATTGATGTTTTGTGAATAATGAGGTCCACTAGTACATTCTCATAACTCATAAAATACCAGTGAGCTACACATTTATTCAACACAATGTCTTTTTAATTCTGAGTTGCTAAATCAAACAAATTTTATCTTCCTTATATTTGTAAACAATGAGATTACTCAGCAGTTTCACTCAATTGTAATAAGTATTTCGCTCGACACATCACACCATTACTTTTATAGCAGTATAAATACGTCTTTATCAATTCACTTAAAATGGTATATACAATATATCTAAATAGTTCCCATATCAAAATATATATTTTGATTAAAATATTTTACCAATTTTTTTTTTTACTAAATAGAAAATTATTAATGTGTTTGAGAACTTTATAGGTGTTGTCACACATACTAATTACAGTCATATATAAACAGATACAGATACACTCCATCCCGTCACAAGAAAGGAGAAAAAAACCTCACTGTGTTTCATCCCAGTCAGACTTAATAAGGGTATCCAGGGTTCTGGATCATGAACAGAAAATCAAGGCTTCAGGTAAATTCAGGTTTCAAAGCCTGAAGTCAGCTACCACTAAGCTGGTATAATCTCTGGGTGATATTTTTGGCAAGTAATCTCTGGTAACTACGAAATATTCCAAGCATGTTATGTATATAAAAGGCAAAAGCATCATCACAGCTACTTTAATTTGGACAGAAATAAAGTTCTCCCAGCTTTAAGGCTGATGCAGATGTCTAGTTTGAAAAGTCCTACAGACAGAAGCACTTGTATCAAGAAGAGCCTCTTCATCATCATTGAAATTGAAAAAAAAAACCCCAAAAAAACCCTCTGATCTGTTTGTCATTAGTAAGTGATGTTTTTTATGTATATATATATATATATATCTATGTGTTTACCCCCAATTTTGCTTGCTTATTTTCTGTACAAAACTTTGACACAAGACAAACCAGCTTGTTTCACAAACACTGCATCTCTGGACAAATGAAACAATAAAGAAAACTAGATAATACAGTTGCAGCATGACATATTAAATTCTCTTTTCACTTACAGCTTTCAATTTTACACTTGAAAAAAAAAATGCAAATGTATATTCTCATATTGAAAGATGCAATGGGTAGGCAGATTATGACTACCAATCGTATTCCAGATGTGAGGTTTCTTGCAGCAGCAAATGTTTCTTTTATAGTCTATAAAACTTTTTCAAGTTTTAGTTTGGGCAAACTTACAGTTGTCTAAAATTACCCTGTTCTTTGCCAAATCATCCTTTTAGACAGACAAAAAAATGACTGTGTTTCTCAGTCACTTTCGAGTTTTCAAAATCTTACACCAAAACTTGTGGTAAATAAACCTATCAAGGAATAATACTCAAGGCAAAACACTGGTTTTTTTTCTTCCAGAGAAGAAAATATACATTTGTAATTAAGGTTCAGGCTACATTTACCTTTATAATGTCACTGATAAATGAGAAATGACATGTCAGTCTATTCCAAAACATTCATGGTTTTATGCACCAGAAGACTACTACTGATGTTTGAGGTTGTCCTAGGTATCGAGTGGACAATCTGTAACAGCTGTGGCATTATAATAGTAAATTTATCTGCATTTACACTTAAACCTAAAGCATGGAGTAACTTCTCTAACAGTTAATGAAGACATAATAATTACGACCTACTAATCTTTGCTGTATCTGACAGTGCAAAGTTAAAACAAGAATGTTATCAAATCTCAAATTATCAAGGCTGCATCAGACACTTCTTTTTATATCATTTTGGTAGAAAAAAATAGTTTCATATGTTTTCATTATTGATTTTAAACCCTGCATAAAACCAGCCAAGGAGATGCTACTCACAGGAGATCTGCAGTCTCAGAATGGTTGAAGAAATTATTTGGATGTTTTTAGTGCAATAGTACTGATTCTTTATGTGTCTTAGGCAGTGCCACCATTTCAGTTGCAGAACATCTTTACTTCTAAACTGACAGTTTTAATCTTTCACCCCAAAAGTTCAGAAAAGTGCTAGAAACATCTGTACTTATATCTGATATCAGCATTGCATCATCCATGTGTAACCTCACGTGTCATAATCATTTAAGGGCCAAAAAGGTATTGCCATAAACATCAACTTTATTTTGATCTCTTTAAAGCAATTTGGAACAGACTAAGGCAAAAAGCTATTAATTCTCACCCATAAGTATTCTCAGGTACTAAGAACACTACCTAACTATACTAAGGAGGCTTGAATATAGTAAAAAAGTTGTTAGCCATAAAACTAAATAAGTAATTGGTGGGAAAGAACTGATTTAATAGAAGTCAGCCCAGAAGCCCATTACAAACTCCTGCCTTCAAAGTTGTCTGTAAACATTAAACCCAGAAAATGTCACTGTACAAACAGTAGCAGAGAAGGTAAGCAAGAAGAATATCAAAAGAAAAGTCACATAATAGGAATATTTTTTGAAAACTGTTTGTTAGTTTAGTTTTCCATATTACCACTTTCAGTCATAAAATCAAATGCGGCTAAAAGCATGTATGACAGAAAAATTATTATCATTTCAGGCCAATCTAATACTCTGACTTAGTTATCCAATAAAATAACAAACTACAAATAACATTTCTCAACATCGTTGAATTTCATAACTGTGAGTCACATTACCAGAGTGCTGTTTTTCACCTGATCTCATTTTTCTCTTAGAATTACTGTTAATCTTAGAGAGGTGGGGTTTTTTTTTCATTTTTTGGTTCAGGATATTGTATTTTTGAAGCAAGGAAGAGCTACATGATATGGAATCTTGCCAGCTTCCGATTAACAATAAAAATGTTAACAGTATTGGACTGTAATATAATGATAAGATTAAACTGTGAAACAGGTTTGATTTTAAAAGACCTGGTTTGAAAAAAAAAGTAATCCTGATGTAAAATATTATATATTATGGCTGAGGAGAAATAATAAACCAACTTATGCATATACTAAAAGTTGAAATATTCAATTATATTTTAGAAGTCATTCTTATCAGTGAAACACAGTTGTACTACCGAAATAAAAGTTGCATAATTGGAAATGAGAAAGTTTTAGTTGTGTCCTTCAACTTTTTCCAAGGTGCCTGTTGATTTTTTTTCTGGAAGAACACTTATTATCTTATTACAGGGGGGGAAAAAGAAAACAACTTCCATTTCATTCAGTATTTTCCTCCTAACTGAGCTACACTATTCCTCTAAACTTCTCCAGGTAGATCATATTTTAGGATAAGTATTCAAACTAGTAAGCCATGGACCTACAGGTACATTTACTTATCCATTCTGTACGTGGAAAAAATGCAGTACACAGCTTTTCTATATACATTTTCATATACTACTTTTTGGCTTGGTTAGTCAGCCCATTTTGAGGATTTATGCTTTTGGTAAAAAGTGCTTCCAGGTATAATGCTTGGTTTATTCAGGCTTTTATAGAGACATTGCTACCTCCTAATTCAGTTTCCAATACAAACACAACATATTAGCTCCTGCAGAATGATCAAATACAGTGGTTGTTTGAATTAGATAAAATCAAAACATTAAATTTGCTGAACGCTACAAATATTTGACTGACAATTCATTTGCTCATCTCTGATTCAGAAGAGGTTTTGTAAAACCCTTCTCAAATCTAGAACAAACTCTAGGACTTAATCCCACTAATCCTCCAAAGCTGAAAAATGAAAAAAAAATATCAAATTAGTTTTACAGCATGTCCTGTTAGTCATTCAGGTCAGCAAAATCAGGCTGCAGAAAACAAAGCGGCAGGTTAACAGGTCAAGCTGAAAGCTGAAATGCATTTTTGGGGTCCCAGGATATAACCAGGAAATCCCTCTTCAAGGAATTTGAAGCAGCCAAGGATCCTGGAGGCTCAGACTCACTGGTGAGTGCATTGGTAACCCCCATGCTGATACTCCCCTCCCTCATATGACTATTAGTTTACCCCTTATCGTATGAACAAATCCTTCCCATCAGTACCTTTTGATTCTGTTACATTAAGGATGTCTCCCAGTTTTCTTCTGATGGCAGAAGTTCTTAGTCCTTGTGCACCTAAGAACATTTCGGAGGACACAGTTTTAATTTGTCATCACTAGGTTTTCTCACCTAGTTGAAAATGCACAGACTTGTGGAAAAAAATGCTCACCGAAGGGTATGTGAATTTAGGAGCCAAAAGCTCAGTGCAAAGCAATGGAGGAGGGGGAATAGAAAGCACAAAAATAAAGTAAGATTAAATTAGCCATAACTAGTCAAAGAATGATCTGAGCAAGGTAACAATTTATACTAATTATGCTGTGCAGGGCTTATTTTGTTGTCTTTCCCCGCTAAAGAGCTGAGTGATGGACATAGTCCTGCTCTTCTTCGGACCAAGCAAACATGTCACTTGTTGCTATGAACTTACAGACATTACTTCCATTAAAAGTAAGAAGATTACACCTTATCAGATGAATGATGGGAGATACTCTTATAAAAGCCACAAGGTTAATGGAAATGTCTGATTTTATGGTCTGCTACCACCATAATTTCCTGGATGTCAGAAAAATGTCTTTGTTTCTACTCTAATTCTTTTTAAGATATGGTATTGGAAGTTTTCATTTAGATAATGTGCATACCCTCATATTTGAAATTAAAGTACTCATGGATTTTGTAGATCACCAAGGAAAATTATTATGTTGCATGCTGGTATGTTGATCTTTTGTAGATTTTTAAGCAGCATTCAGCATTTATTTTCTGTTTTGTTTTCTGCATCTAATGAGGGATTCCTTAGTGGATTTCCCTGTGAAGTGCAGTTCAGAATACTTTTCATGTTGTTTCAAGTTTTCTCTTCTAGACATGCTATTTTACATGAAGTAACCTAGATATGATGGCAGCTCTTTCTCCACGGACAATTTGCACTCTTGAAGTTCAACAGCCATCAGTTTCTATGCAATACTATATTGGTACTGTTACTTTTAAGTAAGCAGAAGTAAAATAGGCTTTAAAATTATTTTGAGGTGGCAGAACAGAATGTTTATGACACTATTTATGTATGCTGATTGGCCTTGATCGTACTGTCTCCTGCAATATCCTCCATTTTGCCCACCTGGATAAAGGAACACTGCTACCATTTATCTAAAAAAAAAAGACCACTAAAGGTTCAGCAGACTTTAGTTTTGGAAGAAAGCTCTTCATAAACACTTTTGTGCATAACTTCATGGTTAACTGAAAATGTGCTAATACAGCATCTTTGCAGGTTATTGTAACATGGCTTGCAAAAGTCTAAAGCTATTCCAAATGTCAACATAAATGCTAAGAACACCTTCAGGCTAGGAAAAAGCTCACAGAGCCTGGGCTCATTTCATTTCATTTCATTTCATCAGACTTCACTTAAAGCAACTAAAAATATAAATTTACCTTTCACATGTATAAAAAAAAAAAAAAAATCTTTATTTTGTCAACTGCCGGCCATATAGGACTTTTCCTTACTTGCCAAGCCATGCAACGCTACAGGCTTGGGGAAAAGCAGCTGGAAAGTGGTCTGGTGAAAAAAGGACCTCGAGTGTTGGTTGACAGCTCGTTTAATATGAGCCAGCAGTGTGCCCAGCTGGCCAAGAAGGCCAATGGCACCCTGGCTTTTCTCAGGAATAGCGAGGCCAGCAGGACTAGGGAAGGGATTGTCCCTCTGTACTTGGCACTGGTGATGCCCCACAGTTTTGGGCCCCTCACTGCGAGAAGGACATTGAGGTGTTGGAACGTGTCCAGAGAAGGGCAAAGGAGCTGGGGAAGGGTCTGCAGCACAAGTCTTATGAGGAGTGGCTGAGGGAGCTAGAGGTGTTTAGCCTGGAGAAAAGGAGGCTCAGCAGACACCTTAATGCTCTCTAATGCTTTCCTGGAAGGAGGTTGTAACCAGAGGGGAGTAGGTCTCTTCTCCCAGGTAACAAGTGATAGGATGAAAGTGGATTACCTCAAATTTCACCAAGGGAAGTTTAGATTATATGCTAGGAAAGATTTCTTCACCAAAAGGGTTGTCAGGCACTAGAACAGGCTGTCCTGGGAAGTGGTTGAGTCACCATCCCTGGAGTTATTTAAAATACGTGTAGATGTGATATTCAGGAGCATGGTTCAGTGATGACTCGACCCTGTTGGGTTAATGGTTGGACACAATGATCTTGGAGATCTTATCCCACCTGAACAATTCTATGATAGTAAGTTCTTTCCTTTTAAAAAAATTATTTGCAATAGGGTTCTTGCATTTCAGCAAAGCAAGTCAAACATAAACCATCTTTCCAGACAAAATATTGTGATATGCATTTGCTGTATCATAATTAAAAATTTCTTTTCCTCCTTATTGAACCTCAATACTTTCGCTGCACCCATTTTGAAATGGTGTTAATGTGCTTCTTAATGGTAAGAGTTCTGTTCCAGATCCTTGAAGAAGAGCCTTGTAAAATAGGGAAGTTTTGATACATATGAATGCTAATAGAGTTATTTTCACCGTGTGTACAGGCTGGAAATCAGAATCAATCATCTGGCCGGTGAATTTTATATTTGGCAATCTTTCCACTCAATTGAGATCAGCAGGTTGTTGAACATTCATGGGTCAGGCCTTTTTATTAGAAGACCCTGGTCTTATGTTCCCATTTAAAACAATTCATCATTGCCCTTTCTATCTGAAGAACTTTTATGTTTTGAAAATTAATTTACTGTATAAAGTTTGATTTGATAGGCTCTGAACCTTGTGTTCACAAGTTAGTTAACATTTCATTTTTCCTACTCTTTCTTTTTAAGTTTCAAAATCATGGTTGATTTCCCTGTAATGAATAATTAATAGAGTAAACTGTTGTGCTGGTTGAATTAGGAAGGAAACAGAATAGCAAAATAGCTTTTTTCCTTCATAGTTGGGGTGGAAAAGTGTGATTGTTAAAGAAGAATATGAATACGTGCACAAATGTTCAACTCTTTCACAGATCAGCAGTGGCTATCTGGAGACATCCAGCATAATTTAGCTGCAGAGCAGTCTCACATTTCATTCCATACCATAAAAGCCCTATATGTTGGAACCAGGGTAATACATTTCTTATGGTCATTTTGTAAACAGACAAAATGCCCGGATTTGGTACAGATAAATGTTGAAAAACTGAATTATAAGGGTTTTACCTAAAAAAAATCCACAAACCAAAAAACTGACCAGCTGAAATGCAGTATTCCTTCATTTACTTTTTAAAATCTTTCCTAGGTCTTCTGAGTTCTCATTGAATTGTTATACTAAGTGATCACCACAACAATTAGAAAGCAAAGCAATGAATACAAGCTAAAAGAGAACATTTGTCCTGCATCCGAGGAGCTTCTAATACGGAATTATTTTACAGCAGCTGTTGACAACAGAAAATATTGCAGCTATGCTTCAGCACGTTCCACAGCAGATCTGTTGAAATCCCTTCTTTCTCTCAAAATCCCTGTCTTCTGTTTCTATATCCCAGAAGAAAAACATGTTTTCATATTCAAAACAGGTATATTTTTTTTTTTTATATACAAAGACGTCTGTTGAATTAAAAAATAAGTAACAACAGCAAATTTGACATCAGAAGATGAAAGATGTTTGTTTCTTGATACACTGGAGTCACCTTCACTTCCAGAATGCAAAGGATTCTTTAAAAAGCAAATATCCAAACACATCACGTTTCTCAGATTTAGTGAATTCCATCTTTCTCTTCCAAATTCCCAAAGAAACTTCTTTACCCTTTTCTCTGGACTAAGAATCAGGATTTCTCAGGGGAGTAAGAAAACGCACGTCTCTTCATTCTAAGCTAATAACAGCTCCTGAATGAGTCTCTGTCATAATTTAAGAAGCCTAAGGGTGCAATTACACAAATGAATTATTGAGAGGTAATTTTACTCTATTTTGGCCCTTCTGTTAAAAGCCTACATATTTATGCTCATTCTCTGAGTCTTGGAAAATGTAAATGCAAAGTATTATGCAATAAATGATGATGCCCCACTTATGAGATTATTAATATTTTCTTACATTAAAAAGAAAAAAAGTGCATTTCAAAATCTGTAGGAGAAACTTCTCATTAGGAAGAACAAATCCCTTTAAAAAGCCCACTATTCACTAACATCAAACTAACAAAAATTGGAAGCTAATATTTTAAAGTTTCTTTTTATTATTTGCCTCTGAGTCCTGAGCCTTGCAGGGTTTTTCATGATCACCTTTCATAATCAAGAAAGACAGGAGATTTTCACTATATGAATTCTGAAATAAGTATGTGCTCATATAGCTCCAATTTAATTACAACTGTAGTGATATTTCTGATTAAAAATCTCAGAGCAGGCAGGAGAAAAACCGAAAATGTTTCAGTGCAAGGAATATCTTCAAAAAGAAATCTCTGTGACTTGAGAGTGACTTTTTCACTGAATATTATCCCATTAGTTCAGTGTTTCTTCAGAGTTTTCTACAGTAGGAAATATCTAACATGTTCTAAGTAAAATTCTTTCTTTTTTTATTATTGCGAAGACATACTCGATGTGATAGATAGCAACAGAAAAATGTATTTGGAAAAATCAATAGTAAGAGCAAAGGTGTGAAGGAGCTTGTTCTTTGTCGCAGCAGTTTGGTTACTGAGATGAACAAAAAGCTTATAGAATAATGATATACCAAAAGCTGATCAGAAAATGAAAGGTAAGCCACTTCAAGAAATGTTTTCTCTACAAAGTTAACAGTTTTATGGGGAATAAAAAACAAACAAACAAACAAACAAACAAACAAACAAACAAACAAACAAACAAACAAACAAACAAACAAACAAACAAACAAACAAACAAACAAACAAACAAACAAACAAACAAACAAACAAACAAACAAACAAACAAACAAACAAACAAACAAACAAAAAACAAACAAAAAAAACCCAAGAACAATTCCCTTTGACCTTTGAATAAAAACCAAAATGTTCTGTTCAGTAGAGTGCTACATCTTGTAAGTTGCAATTATAATTCTGAGCAATTCCATACCAATATACATGCCAAAGTTTGTGGTTAGATTATATATGTTTTTCTCATGGTTTCCCTTTCAAGATTATCAGCTTCATGATGATGATGCACAAGGGGAGTTCAAGTCACAAGAAGGAACCTCATGGCATATAGAGTGTGAATGAGAACATTCTTGACTAATTATTTCACTTACTTCAACCTGAATGCTTGTCTGTTCTCATATTCACTTCTGAAATATTTCTGAATCTATCATCAATAAACCCCCTCATATTCTCTGAAATACTTCAGGTGGATGAGATGAATTTAGCTCTGTGTCGTCAACAAATAGTGATATACTGACAGTATTTTTAGTCCACTTTTACATGTGATAAAATTTAAAAAGAGATACTGCTCTCCCCAGTTCCAGGTCAGCTGTAATGCAATTTTGTATCAAAATAACTAAAAAAGTTCCAATATCATTAGTGGAGAAGGTAAGCATTCACTGTTTTCAGTTCACAGCTATCTAATTAATTCCAGTCTTCAAAAACAAACTGGAAAGTAAAACGTGACTTGTCTTGCTGAACTTTCAGCAGCACATATCTAGTGTCTTTTTTACTTAAAATTGCTTCTTTTAAAAAATTTGTGACATTCTCCTGTCTCGCGGCCTTTCCTTGCTCCCAGCGAATATGGCTGGATTGACTTCTGCCCCTAAAGGCTGCTAAATCCCAAAATCATCATGAATCAGAGCTCTTAGACATGATAGTTCATAGATCAATATATTAACACAGACTAAAATCAATGGTGATTTGCATAAATATGCTAAATTTTGAATTGCAGCACTTTAGGACCAGACCCACTGCTCTTCAGCCAGTTTTGGGACTTGTAAGTGTCATTCAATGGATGTGATGGACAGCTGGAGGTGATAACCTCTTAAATTGTCCTAGCTCGGATCAGTAAACCTTGTCACAGAGAAATCATTAAAAAGAACACCTAGACATTCCCTACTTCCTACTCCAGCTTTCTACATTTCTGTTCCTGGAAAAGAGTAACTTTTATTCATACTTGATATCAGCAAACTCTTCCTTCCCACCATTTTCATTTTCTCCATATTTTTCTCAGTTAAACTGCAAATAAAGACCCAATGCTTTTTCCTTGTCCATTGTTCAAGCCTTGTCATTTTGTTTCATCAGCCACCTTACCAGTACCTCTTGCCTTCTGTATTAAATTAAGTCTCCTCTTGACTTTACATAATCTGAAAAAAACATAAAAATTTACAGTGAAAAACCTGGAAGTTTTCAACTCAGCGACTTTAATACAGGAAAGTTATAATAACATCACTGATTATGACAATGCTTAGAGCTCATTTCTGATTCAGAAGCGTATTCTGTAGCTTGGAAAAGGAGACATGAGTTGATAAAAAAAGAGGTAAAATATTTTACGTGAGTGCCGCAAAATAATATTAATTATATACATAGGATATCTGTTAATGTAAAGCAACAGGACAAAAAAAGAGCTAACTTTTCTGTCATATGGCTGCATAACAGATTGAGCTAATTACAGCAACCTTTCCTTTGTTTACTTGAAGACATGAGGTTTGGAGTTTTTTTGTTTGTTTGTTCCTATTTAAATCCAGCTGTGGAGAAAACCAAGTGGGTAAGGTAGGAAGGAGAGCTGAACATTTCCAAGAAAGTTCATGGTTCACCAGGTTGGGACTACAAAAGAATTTTCTCCCAACTGAGCTGCAAGAATTTAAAAATATTTTTGCTTTCTCTCATAGACTGAAGGGTTTGTTAAGTTCACACGTTCTTTTGATAGTTTTGTCTAACATATTCCTTCTTACTACTCCATCAGCCTAGGGTATCAGTGATGTCTTTTTCTATTTTATTGCCACTCCATAGTTTTTGGTAGGTTTTTCTGCACTAAAGTTTGCTATAGAGTTTCTGTGCCTGTACTGCAGCTGGAGGACACAGGGAGAGGTAGCAAACCCCCAGCTCAAATACAAAAAATACATGGGAGATAAGTATGGACACCAATAATCTTCCCATCCAGAGTGGTCTTTGGTTTCTGATCTGTTCCCAAGAGCAGAAAATGCATAAGATGCCTGTTCAGATAATTTAGGTTGTCACAGGTGCACCATTTTCCAAATAATATTTTGTCCAAGGCTGTGCTGTGTAAGTCATAGAATCATAGAATGCCATAGACAGGGACACCTTCCACTAGACCAGCTTGCTCAAAGCCCCATCCAGCAAATCATCAAAGACAGTCTACACATACCACTAATTTTGAAGAAAAATCAGTTGCATAAATGTAAAAATGTTAGTGGGAAAAAATCCAGATGTTTTACTCCTCTTTTACCATTTTTCACTTGAGAAAATGAAACTGCAGCTGTGTTCTTATGCCTACATTTCCATGCTGAAATGCTTTGGTGGTCTGACAATTTTTACAGATTCTTATCCCATTTCAGTAAGTCACTCCCATATTCCCTACTGCCCAGGTAAGGCTGGACATTATCCCTTGTTTGTATGTCTGGTCAGCTTTTCGCTTCAATGACCTATAACACTCGGTAATATCTTGAATGTCTTACCTGAAGGGAAGAGGAAACCTCCTTCCTGTCTGACTGTTGCACTGCTTCCAAAACACAGACACAGCTCAGATATGCTTAGTCCAGGGGGAAAAGAGGAAAATTTACAAATTTTGTAAGATAAGGCACAAAAAAGAACATAGTGACTATGGCACTGCCTGAGCTGGGCCAAAATGCAAGTGCTGTAGAGCTGTAATTGGGATAAAGGAACTAGAAGCAGGAGTGAAAGGAGGAGGACCATGCTTTTAAGGCAGAAAACACATGTCTAACGGGATTCCATCTCCCAAACCACAAGGAGCTGGACAGGATGCCAAAATACAACTTCATTTCATACCAACATTGACAAGAGTGATAAAACAACAATCCTGGGACTAATGTTTCTTTTTGAAGAACAGACCTGGTATTGGGAACTCCTTATTTGCTGGAAATCTGTTCAGGCAGTACATAAATCATTCAGACTCCTTTAACCCCCTTCCATCTCCACTGACTGCTGGTAAGTAGGAAGGTTCCCAGCTCCACGAGGGCAGAGAATGCTAAATAATTGCTGCCTTGCTCTCATGCTGCAAGTCCAGCCATACCCGTGCACCCACAGACCAGCTCTGCCTGTTTTCATAAAGGGTGGGTTTGACCTAGATTGTTTTCTGACTGCAATTTCCACAAGCTGCTTGTTAGCCTCTTACCAGTTGCTCAAAATCGCAACCAGTGCTTTGGATAAAGATGCTTTCTTCACTCTACCATTTGCCTGGTTAATATGAAGCCCCCTGCATGCCCCCCACCTCTGCCACCATCACTGCATACACATATTTTTCATAAGCAATGTAGGAATCTGTGACTGCTCATAGAGGAAAGTCAGGTCACTTTTGTTACTCTGAATGTTGCCTTCATTATCTGCCTTGCCACATCCCGTGCTCTTTACCAACAGCATGCACATGCACACACAAAAGAGACAGAAAACATTATACAGGTTGTGGGTTTTGAGCACTTGGTGATAGGATTAAAAAAAAAAAAAAAAAGAAAAAAGATACAAGCAAAATCAGGATAAGGTAGAGTTAAAAAATCCAGCAAACATTTATGGTGTGTATAATGGCATTATTAAAATGCCTTCAGTTTTGTAAAGGTAAAAATCTGTAAAATTCTCTTGTAAAACAAATCTTGGACAATTGTATGGTGGAGTTTTCTTTTTTGTTTGTTTATGACCAATAAATATATTTAAAAAGCTTGTTTTTTAACGTAAGCATAACTTTTAAGGGTGGTTTGTTTGGGCTTTTTTGTTGTTGTTTTTCCAGTAAGGCTTTTATCAACATCATTTCTCATTTATACAATAGTAATTTCCAAAGCATAAACAGGCAGTCAGCCACAAACGCAAATCACCGGAAACCATTACCCTTTTTCCCTTAAAAGCCTGAAATGAACAACACAATATGACAACACAACATGACACAGCGATGTCTGAACACATTGGTGGCAAAATGTGCTAGAATTTTAGAGGAAGAAAGTGTACTAGCCACAATAACACATGAAAATAGCAACATGTTGCTGTTAGTTTAGTAGGCAGGTATAGTCTTTTAGACAAGTATGGAATGAAAAAATGTTATTTTAGTGAACATCATGAACACGTACCCTTACAAGACTCTACTTGCCTTTCTCCTATAGGTATATGGGATTTACTCCCATGGATTAGTGCAAGACTGTCTGAAGAACATTAGATATAATGACCAAAGTGACCTCATCAGAAACTGTATTCCCTTTCTCCCTCAACTTATGCCCTTCTAATACCATTAATTAGATACCTGGCCTCATGCAGCCTTCTTAATGATAAAAGTAATGCAGTGCAGCGGCATAACAGCATAAAGACCACATCGATCAGCTCTGTGGGCAAACAGAGCAAAAATGAAAAAAAAAAAAAAAAGGAATCACTGGCTTCAGGAAAGTCATTCTTAAAACAGCCATACAAAACCTCTGTCATGGAAACAAACAAAAAAGCACTCAAATCCCTCCCCAGCAAAATGCCTTCATGTCCTCACACACTCACACACACACAAAAAACAAAACAAAAACAAAAACAAGGGGAGGGGAAACCCCCTCTTATCTGCTATCACTGACACTAAACAACACATCAGTACTGCAGCAGGTGGGGTTTTTTTAAACACTCTTCCCAGAATACAAATTCTCTCCAGTGAATGGAGCTCAGAATGGAGAGAGAGACAAGGAATCCTACATTGTGGTAACTTGCAGACCTTACTTAGACTATGCCAAAGATGCTGCTTGATTTATACATCCACTTAGCAGCTCCTTAGGGTCTATCCATCTGCTGAGGTACACTTAAAACCCAGGGGGCAGCAGGCAGTGAGCCTTTCTAGACATTGCAATATCCTTTTCTCGTGAGGTAATTCCTCAATCCCAAATGTCAGCATGAACATGGTGATGCTGTAACCTAGGCAGACCCACTAAGAGCAGCTGTCCCATTGAATGCCCTCATGACTCCTTATCATCTTTATTCTTATATCTCATCTCATCGAGTTAATTTCATTTTTGATGGTTTGTTTTTGTTTGGTTTTGTGGTGTCTTTTATTTACATTTTTGCTTTTCCCGCCGATTCCACTTTATAAACACGACGTCCCAACAACTCCTATGGAACACCATATTTTCAAGCCAGCCACGTAGGTCAATGTAATAAACATGGAGCCTCAGATTTCGTTATTCAGACATGAAAGTAAATTTGGTCTCAAGCACAGGATGCCAATGAATTAATTCCAGCATATTAAAAGCTAAGTGTACACAAACAGAAAACAGGTATGAGTAGAAGTGGCTCAAGATCAGTTTGTCTTCCTACAACTTCAAATGTTCTCATGGGCCGTCAGGTCTTAGACTAACATTAAAATATTTGGGGATAAACAAGATTACCTTTAAAACTGTGCTCTATTCCATGTAAATTTGATTCTGTTTTTAAAACCTGGGATGAAAATAAAAATTTATGTGGTCAAGAAGATACTGGGGTTTTTTAATTCATGCAATACCGAGGTTCAGTCAATTTTCCATGTCTAAAGGTACTTCTACTAAGAAAAATGTCATCGTTCACAAGTTGAATAGATATATAGCTCTTCAAAGTTTTATCACATGTACATCATTTTAATTTCTCTCATTTTACCTACTGAATTCAACAGGAATGTACCTAACACATTGCCTTAAACATGGGAGGTCATTGTAGCACAAGGCCCCTGAACAACAGTCTACACTGGCAATGCTGTGCATGGCAATAATCAAATTTTCAAATTTAAATGCCCTGCAGAAAAAACAATATTTTCTCCATTAAGTCACGGCAAACAAAGTAAGTCTAACTATATTTAAAGCACTCTTTTAAATATTTCCCTCAGGCAACAAAAGAATTTGCAAAGAGTTTTGGTGGAACACTAAAAAGTTCTCACTTTTAATGTTTTTAACTCTTGCTCATTTGTGTTTATTTTCCAACTTCACAGCGTTTGTAACACACAGAAGGGAGCAGATCAAATTTAAACACTTGCTGTTTTCTCCCTACCCTGACATATGCTAAATATAATACACAGGATAGGACATGATAATGGCTTCAAGTAAAGAACAGGATCACAGTGCCAGTTGTGTGCAGCTGCCTCAGAACATTGTGTGAACTAAAGAATGACATTTGCTACTATTTTACCATAAATGTCATGTTTGCAGTTTAGTACTACAACGACACAAGGAACTGGATGGTTTAACATTTCTAACGTGAAATTATAACTTTTCAAGGTAATTGTAGTACAGTCATATTTCTCTTAGGTTCACAGATAAGCTATGTATATAAAAAGAGTTACTTCACCTCTTGTGACAAACTAATGAATGAAATTATCATGCCAATTTCAACACTAGATGAGTTTAAATAAAGGTTATTAATTCTTTACATCAAATCTGAGTCATCTATAAATGCCTACTCATATTTTAAAGTTACGTATTTTGTAGGTAGAGACAAGATGTTTCTATCTTACTTTGGAACTTAGGAACATGGTTATACTCAGCCTTGGGTTAATCATAGTTTCCTGCTCATGAACCTCTGCAAAACTGAAACAAGAATTTAAGGATTGACAAATTATAACAGGGAGACTGAAGTATTTAATTTTCTTCCTTTGGAGTAGTTTAAACAAGAAAAGCAAATGTTCAAAATATTTTCTAGTAAGGCAAATGGGTCCTTTTTCCACAATGTCCACTAAAAATTCAAGAAATAGTGTCATTCTTGTGAAAAGCATAAATGCATAACAAGCAATCCTTTTGGAATCTTTTCGTAAGAGTCAGAAAAAAAAAACAGGTTAACAAAAATTTAAGCACACTCTGAAAGTAGACTGTCATAGATGTAGCTATGGTATTGCAATGGTTTTAGAGTTGTTTCAATATGTTTAAAGATGACAGATGTGTTGCTCTTTCACATGGAGGCTAATTTTTTTTTTCTATCCTGTTGATTTTTATTACCACAAATACAAATATTAATCATACAGGAAGAACGGAATTACTTTTTCTTTTGGAGCCCTAATTGTTACTAAAGTGTCTCAAATCCTTTTACAAAATTCGAATATAAATTTTCACAACAGAGGGATGAGATACTGCCACTTATATAAAAGAAATTATCTGGAGTGCCCTATCTTCTGTGTGAGATATGCTAGCTCTTACAAAATGTCTTTTTGCTTGTTTGTTTGTTGCTTTCTGTTAGAAAGAAATGGAAGAAATCCAACAAATACAACGATACAGAAACCCCAGAATAGCTACAGCTATTGAGCAAGAAGCTTTATTTGATCATGAAAACTGACTTTTCTTTCTTTTGGTTTTACCTCATTTTTTCAGATGCTTATCCATCCTGCTTTTATTCTTTTATTCTTTTATTCTTCTTATCTCTCCTTGCTTTTATTCTTTTGAAAAGCATCATGCATTAGCAATGACTAAAATTTTCCATCCGAGTTTAAACATATGTATGCTTTTTCTCCTCTCTTTTTCCTGCTTAGAATGTGGACAACCAAGAGCAGTTGAGCTAAGACAAATCTTTTCCTTAATCGAAAACTCACAGCCTCTGGTGTTCTTTCATTATTGGGATTCATCGGCTCTAATCATCTTTAGTTCTCAGACCCAGAGGCTACAGGATAACAAGAGTTAAGGGAGTTGCTTAAGGAAAAATCCTTCTAGGAGTAAGTCTTGTTGTCAATATTGAAAAGATAATCTAATAACCTATGATCCCACAGAGGTTCATATTTTCATTTAACTTGGCTAATGAGACCTACAGCTCTAAGGATCTGCAAATACCCTTTAATGCGATTGATGGTAGAAATCTGACTGAAAGTAAAGCTGTGACATTAGTTTGTTGGAGATTTAGATCATCTCTTTTTCTTTTAAATACTTATGGCAAAAAGCAAGTCCTTTGAGGAAGCAACTTCTAGCTCTCGCAAAATAAGGTCAAAATGAGTCTCTCTTTATGTCCCTTGGAAAAGATTTTAATAAAGCTGTAAAGAAAAATCTTAATTTAAAAATTTATTCAAAGACCAGAAAGCTGACAAAAGAAATCTATCAACGGAATATTAAAAAGAATTAAAAATTGGTAGTACCTTGATGGTGGCCTTTAAAGTTCATCTTCAATATACATTCTGAGCAAAGAGGAATACAGTTTCTATTCACCAGCTTTTCATAAGAGGAGTTTTGCACTTACATAGCCATCTTTCCTTCAAACTTGCTGAGTAAACAACTTATTATATTAATTTGTCTCATTTCAACTTCAGAATAAGGTAGAATAGAGTAGAGTTGAACAGAATAGAATATTTTCATTGGAAGGGACCTACAGGGATCACCCAGTCCAACTGCCTTCTCAATTCAGGGCTACCCAAAAGGGTTTGACCACCCTCTCTGTAAAGACCATGCTTCCAAATGTTGAGTGTAAACCTCCCATGGCACAGCTTTGAACATGTTCCCATGTGTCTTATCACTGGATACCAGGGAGAATAGCTCAGCACCTCCCTCTCCACATTCCTTCCTCAGGCAGCTGCAGAGAGTAATGAGGTCTCCCCTCAAGCCTCCTTTTCTCCAAACTACACAAATCCAAAATCCTCAGCTGTTCCTCACTGGATATTCTTTCCAGCCCTTGAGGACCCCCTGCTGCTGACTGCTTGCCCCACAAGGTTGGTCAAACTTCAGCTGGGAGTTCTGTTCCTTCCTTCTTGGTTTCCCTCACTTGCAGCCGCTCACTACAATGGCCACTAAACTGAATGTGTGACTGCAAAGTTTTAGCACCACTGCAGTTTTACCCATGTTTAATCCCCCGGATTCAGACTTGCCAAAAGCTAACTGGTGAATTAAAGAAACAGTTTCAGAATAGCTGCCTGCTCTCTCAAGTTGCTTGAAATATTAATAACCACCTAAGACTACTTGCCAGAACGGATCCATGAAGAGTCAGGCGTGGGGTTTGCAGTACGTGTGGGCAGTAGTTAAAGGAAAGGGGAAATCAAAAAAATTCACAACTGACCTTTCGCTATTTTTTTTTTCAGAAGCAACAGAAAACAATCTTTATTAGCAGCAGACAGGATTATGTCATGTGAATACTACAGCTACTCAGTAGTAAATGAAACAGAGATGTCAATGCTGTTTCCAAGTCAGAGTCTCAAGCTACCCTTGAAAAACAAGTAGTGATCAATATTTCCCATAAAACATAATTGCAACATTATTTGTTATGTAAAACCCCAAACTTTAGGAAAGCACATATATCCACATATATTAACTTAGTACTAAATGAGGGATTTTGGTAAATACAAAACATACTGAAATTTCATTCTTTCAGTAACCAGTAAGACAAAATAGCATTCCCAGGATACATACCAAACTATTCAATGTCAATGAACTATAGTGCACATGGGTCCTGTTTACAGAAATGTTATTTATGTCCCAAGTTAGGCAACTCAGGTATGAAATCCAGAAATTTTAAATGTTTTCTGTCTACATTTGCTCATTGAAAGCCCAGAGATCAGAAATCTGATCACTCCCTCATCTTGCACAGTTGCCGTATGTATTATCCAATTTTGAAACCACTTAAAAGCATACTAAAGGAAGACTTCCAGGGCCACAATATCTTTCAAGGTTATATGGAAATTTTTTCGAAGTCTCAAAGATAATCTATGCTCAGGCAGGCATCTCAGTAACTATACATTACTCAGCTAAGAGTTACATAGCATGTAACAAATGCATGTCAAAATTTGTTACATAGTGTGTAACAAATGTTTACATGCTATGATAAACTTGTGTTCAGAACATTTGGTGCAAAATCAGTAAAAATGATTTGTCAGATTAGTTGACAGATGAGGCAGTTCATGGAAATAATGAGTAGAAACTTCACTGCAGGCTGCAAGAAAGTCCTGGTATTATCATATTGACTAGACTGACTATAAATAAATGTAACTTTCTTCTTTGAAGCCACTTGTATTGTCCTCAGCTGTTTACTGACAATCATCTTTAGGTAGGCAGCAGTGTTAAGGAAACTTAAGATTGAATACAAGAGGTACCTGTACAAGTAAGGCAGGCTGATAATCCAAGAAAGGCTGGTCCTGCACCATGGAGACAACCAGCCTTGGGCTGAAAGTCCAGTTCAATATCTGTGCATTTTATAACTATGGACATGAGTCTGTATTCTTAACACTACACTCATTTCAAGCACAAGCTGACTCAAACAGAGCTCTTCTGAATGCATTTCTGAGTGTCATTCTCATTTTGAAACTTCGTAAAGTCTGCAGACGGAAGGTATCAAATATATTTTTCAGATTCAGCAGCAGAAAACAAGAGTGAATAATGGTAAAAAATAATGTATGAGTATGAAAAGTATGAACAAATGATCTCAAGCCATATTAATATGCTGTCTGGAAACTGTAGGTAAATCAACTGTCTAATGCCTAGTGACTGAAGCAGAAACATACTGGTCTAGAAGTATTGCAAAGAATTTAGGTGTAATGAAAATGCAGAAAAAGGCCTTAGTTTTCAATTAAGAAGTCTCTTATTATGAGTCACTATGGCTGCATTTCGGGTCTTTTGATTGCTTTTGAACTCCTAATTTTACTAGTTTTCCCTTTGATATCAAGTTACTCTAAAAGTCTATTTTCTGCCTTTATTTCTCAGTGTAAGTGTGAGTGACTGTACTTTGACTTGCGTGCATAACTTATTTATTATAGCCCTGATTAAATATTTAATGCTACGGATAGGTTATGGAAATTGTTATGAATTGCTGACAGCAGTGGGTGTTAACAGTCACTTGTCATTTAGGACAGATGTAAAGAACCATTAAAACCTTTTTATGCAATTAGGTAGCTGATGCAAGAACGATTGGACAACTCTGACACAAGATACCCTTCTTACCATCCTCTAACACCGTAATTTTGGGAGCAAGCTGAGCCTAAGGATGTGGATGGTTCAACTACTGTTTGAGGAGGATTATTAACTTGTTTTAGAGAACCAAGCAGAAATATGCAATGTAGTTAACAAGCACAAAACTGTCTCAGCAGGTGTAGCAGCATGTCTCCAAAAAAACATTAAAGGTAGGTTCTCACTTCTTGGATGACTGATAGTCACACAGGCCATAAACAAGGAATGTTCTTTTTCCTGAATATTCTTGAAGTCAGGAATATAAGATCTAGAAAGTTTTTTACACACAAACTATAAGAATATTTTCAGTAATACCTGATCCTAAAATTTTTGCTGTTAACACAAATACACAAAGACCAACCATTGAAAAACACTTCAGTAACCGAGTTAAAGTATTCCTCTAATTGTCCTCTTTGAGAGAGTCACCCTATTTTCCACTGACAAAACTGTTGAACAATTGATGCTTTAAAATGCTACGTATAGGTGAAAAGTTAGGCATGGTGTTGATATTATCATGTGTCTGAAAGAAATAATGACTCACAGACAAGGAGTGAACCAGATGGAATGATAAAGGAAATTGGGAGTCATTAAATTGCAGAGAGGGAAAAAGATGCTCTGGAAGAAAATTACAGAGCTAAAAGGCACATATGCCACAGAGAGTAAAAAACCCATGGAAATACTTTTGCATCTCCCTGTGAACTATTAAAGGCATAAAGACTAAAAAATGTTTTGAGATTTCTTTTTCTTTTTTTTTTTTTTTTTTTTGTTTGAAGGATTATTTTTTTGCTTTGTTTTCTGAAAGATAGTTTTGCTCAAAGGTTTGAGCAGTATCAGTTCAGATAAAAGTATCTTAAAAATTCTTCCTGTGAGCTATTTTCTTGTTTCATTATTTTATTCTCACAGAAAGTGTTGCCTATTTTCTCTTTTGAAGAGAAAAAAGACTATCAACTACCACATTAAAAAAAAAAAAAAAAAATTGAAGTCTTTGAACTAAAATTAGCTATGGTATTTCAAGCTATTATTATTAAGTTGCAATCGTCTGTACCATCAAACGAATTAGTCAGTATAAACCCAGTATCACTTACTAGTTCTTAAGATCAGCTGTAAGTGTAAAGCTGACATAAATCAGTATATAAGTTACCCACTGCTGTAAAGCTGTGTTGATACACGCTTGTCCTGCTCTCACCATCAGTTGGTGCTGGGGGTATTTAGCCTGGAGAAAAAGGAGGCTCAGAGAGGACCTTATTGCTCTCAACAACTACCTGAAAGGAGGTTGTAGGCAGGGGGGGGTTGGCCTGTTCTCCCAAGTAACAAAGGATAGGACAAGAGGAAACTACCTCAAGTCATCCCAGGGGAAGTTTAGATTGGATATTAGAAAAAAATATCTTCAATGAAAGGTTATCAAGCATTGCAACAGGTTACCCAGGGGAATGGTTGAGTCAGATTTAATAAGACACATGGATAAAGCTAAGACAGCAGTGTTGAAGGAATACCCAGAAATGCTGAGTAATGAATTCGAGGCTGGAATGTATTATCCGGTAAGAGGGATCTGCAATTTGCGTGTGTTCACCCACAACTCTAGAACTACTGAGAAAAGTTTATCTTGGGCACTGGAGGTCATATTTTCATTGTTAATTTTACCACATCCTGACAAAGCTTGAAACCTACTGCCAAACCTGTTATCCATCCATGCCATAAAGCTCTGCCTTCCAAACATAACTCCCAACCTCAGGTGCACTTAGAAACTGCAAATTCACTTTGATAACGTGTTGAGGAGGAGTGACAGGAGGAAAGCTGCAGCTTTGTGAGCTTTTGTGTTACCCTATGTGCTCTTCAAGGAGGGTCCCAATCCCCAGTTATCCTGTATGTGCCTGCCTTCGAGTTTTCTGGTTAAATACCAGACACAAGCACAAGGAATTGGGAAATTAACCAGAACTGAACAACCATCAAACTGATCCAGCATCCTTCAAGCTCACCCGAAAGCCCATATGGTGTGGATAAATCTTGACTGAACTAATTCTTTAAACACTGATCAAACACATGGTAAACTGCATCTTCTTTCACTTTGTGTGTTGCCTCTTCCAACTTGGCAATGAATCTGTTCCCAGATCAGTTTTTGAAAGCTTTCAAGCATTTAAGGTTCTGATTACCTCTCAGGGAAACATTTTTGCATAGTTTTTATGTGTTGTTGCTCATCCACAGGACACTCTATGACCCTGTATGACAATAGTGAAAAGATTACATGATCATGATTCCACACAAGAAAAATCTTCATAGATGTGAAATTATAATCTGATGGTCAGAGAATTCACATTGGAAGTGCTCACATATATCATCTTCAACACAGTCTCTTCTCATGTTTTATCTGATCCAGTAATTCACACAGTCTGAAAAGTACCAAGTAACAGAAGAAAAATTCTTGAGATCAACTCATACAAGTCAAAACAACATTGAGAGAAAAAGAAACATCAAATAATAATAATTTAGTGGGAAATTACAGTCTGATCTATAAGGAGAGAAAGCAACTAAATAAACTGAATAAATCATTCTGTGAAAATTATTCACTCAAGTCTAGCACAAATAATAAATTTTACAAGTCCATAAAACTGAAAAAGATGTCTTATGCTTCCTTCACAGTGACTCTTTGCATATGTAAAGCTTGCTTATCTGTCAAATTCTTTTTGCAAAAACAACAGTCTAAAGGGCTTGTCACGTACAGCATCTGCTTTCAGATAATGCTCTCTACACCCTTGTAATCTTCTTTCCAAGTGATTTAAATGAGGGAGGCACCGAGTCCATAGCATCACTGTGCTTTGCTGTGTTAGGAAGCAGGTAAGCTCTTTAATTATGAATAGATGTGCCATAAGTAAAGTCACTCAAACTGGTATTAGATAACACAGAGAGCTGCAAATTATTCTAATAGTTAGGCTGTGTTATAGTTGCAAGTGCTCATGCACCATCCAGAAGTCTGGTTTGCTGTTATCGGCAAAAAATCATTGCTTTGGTAAAACCATGTAAGTAATTATGTGTAACCAGAGTCAGTAAGGAGAGGTAGAGGATAGAAACCACTGGTATATTTTCTTCTAATATTCTAACAAAGGCCTATATCCAATCAAATGGAACACATTCAGATTATCTCAAAAGAGCAGACAGTAACTTTCCTTAGATTGCTTGTTTCTGACTACGAGCCGTATGAAAGTTATAAAAGTAATTTGTATCAACTCATTACTAAGTCACCTCATTTCTAGCACACGTTAGATAAGTAGCAATAAGCTCTGGGTTAGAGTGTTTCACGTTATAACCATTAGCACGAACTCTAGCAGCACCGAGCTGTTGAAGATTACCCTAGACAGTTGTTGAGATTTAGGAGGGGCAGCTTTCTACTGAGTAAGGACAGATTCTGTAGGCAATTCTATCATTTATTCTAGAACTGAGGTAAAAAGCTAATTTCACAAAGAGCACTTGTGAATTATTTCTTTCCTATAGGAACCATAATGTTCCCAGTAGAATGCTCTTCTTGCTCTTTAATTCAAGGTAATGATGTTGCCGCATCTTCTGTTGGCACTTAAGACGCAGTTTAATGCCACATCATCAGTCAAAACTTCTGTGTAATTTCCAAAGGCATTAAATTATCTGAAAAACTGAACTGAGAAATGAACAGTTTTGACGTATTAGAACTTTTTCTGGGCTTTTTAAGGGAATTTCACCACCCCCATCGCGCTCAGAATTGCGGAACAAAGACGAACTTCTTATCATACCAGCAAATCTGTTTCCGTGAATTTCTCCTCTGAATTTCATAGGTGGCATGTGTATGAATCCATTTTATTGCACTCCTTTATAGTGACTTACGTGGGATAATTTTTACAGGTATCCCTGACATCAACTCATTTATTTTAAATCTGTGATTCTGACAAAATGGTGTATTTATTGACTTACCTACACCCATCTGCAATAAATTGTATGGTACACACAACCTGATCTACTGTATATTCAATATGGGGGCTTTCTCCCTGCAGATCAAATCTGAAAGACATAAATCAGCTTTTTTACCTTTCTTCTTACAAAGAATGGAGATTGGTATTTCTTGAATGTGAAAGGACAGATAAAACTGAACAATTACTCACTCTCATTTCACCATGGCCCACCTTAAAATATTGATTAAGGCACTTGTAGCATGCTTTGGTTCTTCTTTAAATTCTTTAAATTGAAGACCTTATGTAATATAAGTAAATTACCGTATTTTCTAATGCAAGGAGAAAATCACTTTAAGTTTTCTAATATTTCTACAATTTCAACAGCCAGCTTTTTTTTTTACTGGAGTACACATTTTAGCCCACTCTTGATTGTATATGTTTTTCTTATACTTTATTACACAAAGCTCTAACAACAGCATCAAATGTAAATCCATGCTTTAGGCAGGTAACAAAGTGATAGAATAGGTACTAACTGTTATGGGTTTATGTGTATGTCACTAATAAAAATGTAATTTATGGCAAAATTTACAACATTCTAGATGCTGAATGTAAAATTTAAACTCATAAGTGAGAGCAATAAAGAATTACAGTGCCCAAATAAAAAGACTGGGAAGCCTCATGAGACAATTTATCCGCTCTGGGGAGAAGGCAGAGTCACTTGTGATATTCATTACAGACCTCCCAGGTCAGCAGGGTGAGTGTATAAAGGATGAAAGGGAATTATAGGTTTCATTATCTTTTCCTGGTGAGCACATGCTGTTCTTCTCTTCACCATGTTTGGATGTGTCAATAGGAGCAGACAACTCCACAGTAGTACACCAGAGTAACAATAATAGTAAAAAAATATCATTTTTATACTAACATTGGTATTTGTATGAATATAAAATAATCTTTAGACCATCACTAAACATGCAGATTTAGCATTTTTTACTTATTTCTTACTTCTGAAGAGAAAGTGTATTGTCTCACCTTTTTCAAAGTATTTAATCCTGTTGCAGGAAGCTTTTTGGTGCGGGAGGGGAGGTGGTGAGGAGAGTTGCATAAATCACTTTTTTTTTGATAATTTGTTTGTTTCCAGAATATTTGTTCATCACATTGTTAGAATTTGCTGTGTTTATCAGGAACGCACAGCCCAGTCAAATGAGTTTTCAGTTTGAAGAATGCTGCTGTGTAAATTTTGAGGAGCAAGACACTTACCAAGGTTGCTCTTTTGTTCAAGAAGGATATTAACAATGGAGGCTCAGAGTCTAGTGATAAACTCACTCACCACACAAAGTTATAGGACAACATTTTGCACTTACAGAAGAGTAGATACTAGGAAAAGAATATTTGTGTACTCTGTAAGAGTAGCTTAGTCCTAAAACATTAGCAAAAATATGACAAAGGCAGGCCATTTCCAAATTCCATGTTACTTAATCTTAAAGCTTTATTTAAAAAGCGTTTTAACAATAGAAATACACAGACTCCCTACAAGAAAAGAAAGCTGGAGGAGAGCACAGCCCAGCCATAGCACTTGGTTGTGATTGTGTCCCAGGAACAAGAACACCTACATATTCCTGAAGAGAGGCTACCTAAGGATTACCCTGTTTTCTGCTCTGTTCAGATGTCTGCTCAGCTAAGGTTATAGTGACAAGAGTAGGTGACAACAAATCCTTTTCCACCATAAAAAAAAACCTGACTAACTGAAGGCACAACTTTTCATTCTTTTGAGGTTTCAATTTCCCATGTTTTCTTCCTTCATACTCACATGAAAATGTCTTTTAACACCTTTGGCACATTCTAAATCACTTGTAATCAAGGAGTTCATCAGAAAGAAGAGATATTTAAACAGCAACAGAACAGTCAGATAGGGGCTATTCAGCTTTAATAGCTGAGAAATGAATTTGTTCCTATGAATAACTCTTTCTTCATCCACAAGACACTGTAGCATTTCTCTTAGAAGTCTTAATTAAAGCGTAAGTTTTACAATATAAAAAGATAGTAATAATTGTACCTGAGAAGAAGTTCTAAAAGGCAGGAAATTAAGGGCTTATTTAAATACGTGTACATTTACACATACATAAAGCTACAACTCTAAAAAAGTGAATGAAAACTGACAGGGTTACAAAACCGAGAGAAGAGAGAACTGTATCTTGTTTTCATGCTTCCCCCGAAACACGTGTTTAGTACTGTGACGTTTGCAGAGTCTTTTCTATTCCCAGTCCCCTCCAGGCAAAGAAATAACGACTGAGGAGTGGATGGAGACACATTTCTACTCTCCTCCTACTTCATTGCATCAGCCAGCGTAGCTGCTTACATAGTGGTGAAGGGATACCTGGGAAACCCTGAGGCCTGCAGGAGCTTCGGCAGGGAAACAGGAATCAACCCCATGAAGTCAACAGATGCCAAAAAAGTGCTCTTTCCCATCTCTTCCCCATAATCAAATATGTATTCTTTATGACCCTAAAAGAGTAAATCCTTATCCAAAACTCATTTCAGCTTTTGCTTCAGTAATAGAGAAGGTATAATATAATAATGCCAACTGTTTGAAGAACAAACGAAAAATGTGTGACTTCTGTCAAAAATTTCAGGAGAAAATGAGAATTATTTTATAAATGTAGCCTGTGTCCATGAGGCACAGCTCACTGAGTCCTCAAAAGATTAAAGGTAAAATAATGAAACAAAAAATAAAAAAAAATACATTGAATATCTCTCTATATATATTTATTCCTCTCAGGTTTATAGATCTATTAAGTATTTTGTAGCCTTCTACAGTGTAAAAAGATCTGACAGACAATCAGTGGCAAAAGAGGACACCAAACCCACTAGTAACAGGAGATGAAGCAACAGGTTCCAGCTCCTGCCAACCAAGAAGACTAATCTCCTTGATTAATTATTTGAATTCATTCTACCAGAAAACCTGGCTAACAAAATTCACTAAATGCAAGACTGCACTTCCAATACCATGAGCTGTTGCACTGAAAGGGTTAAGAAGCTGATGGCAATTAGCGTCATTGTATTTAATTTTCCTGTTTCGTCTTCCTGCTGAAAACTGTCTTTTGGTGAACAAGTTTTAAATGAGTGAATCAACATGATTGTTCATTTCTATGTAAATCACGTTTACAGTTTTCTAAGCATGACCCTTAGTAGCATAAAAAAAAAATATATTTGTAAGCAATTCATTCATCTTAAAGAGTAAATACCTCAAACTTTGCCCCATCAGCAATCTCTGTGTTCATAACAGTCTTAAGCTAAAAACATTAGGCAAAGGTAACAGTTGATATAGATTTTAGAGTGCACCACTAAAAGCTTCAATATTTTGATTTAGAAAGATTAGCCCATATAAATAATGCATCAAGAATAGTTTAAGTATTTTGCACAAAAGACACCTTTCCCATCATTTATTGTTCTTTGAGATGCAGAGCAGAAGTGTTATGCTTGAGGACAGCCGTGCAGAGAAAGTTCCTATCAATACATTTATATAGCTCAGAATAATTCAAAGGGAAAGCAACCTTCCACTCAAACACTCTGGCAAGGCATAGATTGGTCTTAACAGCAAATGAACCTTGCAGAGAACCTCAATTATTTATTTATAGACTTGCCAACATACGTCAATCAAAGTAAAGGACAAATGAAGAATACTAGCTCCAGGAGTTTTGGCAGGCAGCATCTCTAACTCCATCACCTTTTGATATGAAGAAATGCACTGTAACTACAAAATCCTGCTTCCTGCCTATTAACATTTGCTACCAAATGGGCTTCTTATCGAAGTGACATTTTCACCTAATGAAAAAGATGTTCAAGTTCTAATTCAGACACTCAGTTCAAAGAAACGTCTGAGCAAGATCTAAGTATTGAACAAGAACTTATTTTGTCAAGCAAGATTCAAAAATTCATAGTTCAGTAGGGGAAGTTGAGAAAATATGGCAAAATTATCTGTATTTCTCCCTGTGGATTAAATGTTCCCAGTTTTTGAGTAACTTTTAAGCATCTCTGGACACCTCCAGCAGTCAGTCACTTCTTTGACTCTTGACACTGCAGGATAATGGAGTATTTAAGGCAGAAGGCAGTAATCCTTAGGAAAAAAAAAATAATAAAAGTCAGTGAAAGCTAAAGTGAAATAGAAAAAGAAAAAATCAGTCATCTTCCAAAATTGGGTAAGCAATAGTCAATGAAACTATTTCAGATCTGTTTTCCAGTTAGCTGATTTTCCATTCTGAAAGCAGCATTGCTCATACCAATCAGCAGGAAACAATTCTCAGTTGTGTATCTCTTCTGAAATCATGTTATGGACAATTGTGCTGGAAAGATGGAACAAAGTGCATGTGCTAAGTCAGAGGTATCAGGGATCACAGTGTTCTCTGTTCTAATTACCTATACATTATATATTCCTTTGCTCTGCATGTTCTATGTCAGACAGCAATAATAGCAAAATTTATTTATATTCAGAAACATGACATAGAATACTTTATATATATATATTAAAAAAAAAAGCAACAGAACACTCAGAAGTACTTTGAGAAAGATAAGGAACTGAGAAACATTAGGATTCATATGATGCATTTACCAAGGAATTGCCAAATATTTTCACGTATTTTCTTAGCCATTATTCATATTTGATGTTCAGAATCACCATTTATCTCTACTTTTTGAGAGTGGCTTTCAAAGTACAATAGCAAAAAATATTTATTTGCATTTCATGAGGTGCAAACAATAAACCAAGGTTAGAACAAAGGTCCATGTAATCTCTTGTCCTACCTCTGACTGCCTAGAGTTGATGTCTAGAGGAGGTGTAAAAAAACAGAAAGAAAAATATTATGTTTCCTTTTTTTTATGTCATATATGGTGATAATGCTTTCTTTTGTGAATTTTTCAGGGTTTTTTTTGAACCTATGTAAAGTTCTGGCATTCAAAACATATTGTGTAATTTAATGCCACTCTGGTGTGAAGAAATACTTCATTTGTTTTAAACTAACTGTTTGTTTTATGAGCAGGTTGTTTGTTTTAAATCTGTTTGATGTGTTTTGTACTTGGATTGTGAGCACCTTATTGTCACGCATTTTTTAACAGTCATGTTTTAGAAACATATAGCTTTCCCTACCATGGCTGATTTTCTTTTTTCCAGGATGAAGGGTCTTGGTGTAAATAAGCTCTCCCTGTGGGAAGGCAACTCCACATTTTGATAAAATTTATAATTCTTTCTGTAGACTTTTAACTTCCACTTTTCAAAATATAGGCTCCACAGAGATGCCCAACATTCAAGTAGTGTTATCTCATAGGATATATAGGGGAACTGTTGGTTTCTGTTTCACTATCTCTTCCTCAGATAAGGTTCTTAAAATAGTGTTTGCTTCTGAGCTGATGGTTTCACAGAGCTGTCAAACATACTGCTACTTCTTCGATAGGAATAGAGAATTTAGAGCTCACTACTCTTTATAAACTTAAAACCACTTTTCCACTAGAATATTGCTTTGCATTTATCAATTTTGAATTTCATCTGCCATTTTATTGCCCTATCACTCAGTAATGGGACTCCCCACCATAAACCAGCATTTTGTGCTTACAATCTAAAGTACAGTCTGCAGAGCCTCATCTGTATCTCTGTGGTAACTCCCTCTCCACACACACTGTACCGCTCAGCTCTCAGACAATGTTGTTATGTGCCTACAGCAATAACTCCTCTCTGCCTTGATAACTCATCAATTGTTACCACCTTTTTTTCTTATAACACTCAACTGCATGCAATCATAGTCGTAGAATGGTTTGGATTGGAAGGGACCTAAGGATAATTTAATTCCAATAGCCTTGCCGTGGACAGGGATACCTTCCACAGACCAGGTTGCTCAACGCCCCGTTCAACTTGGCCTTGAACACTGCCAGGGATGGGGCATCCACAGCTACTCTGGGCAACCTGTTCCAGTGCCTCACCACCCTCACAGGAAAGAATTTCTTACTAAAGTCTGATCTAAACCTGCCCTCTTTCACTTTAAAGCCATTACTTCTCCTCTCATCACTATATGCCCTTGTAAAAGTTCCTCTCCATCTTTCTTTACCCTTACTTCTCTGAAAATGTATGGAATTTGTTTTTATTCGTTTTGTTCATCCTCATTTGAGGATGAACATTGCCAAATAGTTTTTGACAGTAGAAATAGATTGTACCAACGTAGTATGCTTATCTAGCCAGACAATGTCCCATCACACCCTTCTCACAGCTTTCTAGGAACTTGTATAACCCTACATAGCCATAATATATGACTAAAGATAACCATGTTTGTAAGTTTGAAATTAATCTGAAATGAGACACAATCCAAATTTTCATTATATAGACTCTACTGTAGGAAAGGTAATGTATCAAGAAACACTTTTTCATGATCACAATTAAATAAAAAGCTTATCCTTCTACATGCCCTAACGTATTCCTCTAACTTAATATGAAATCTATATTATAAAATACATTACCTGAATAAGTAGAATTAAGATGAAAATTGGAAGCAGTATCAAATCAATTTGCAGGGAACAATATCTAGAGGCTGGACACTAGTTAGATCATCTTCTCAACAATATCTTTTTCTTTTCCCCATTAATTTCAGAATACGTAAGACTTTCCACATTATCAATGAATTATCAAGCACAAAATTTGTTTCCAGTAGGAAATCCTGAACTAAACAAAACAGTATTTCACCCTGAAATTTTTTGCAGTACTAAAGTACTAAAGGAATACAATGTCATTATAACAGGGTTGTTATAGATAGGTATGACAGTGCCTCAAAAAGACATGTTTTATTAGACAAGTTCATATTGCCAGTCTTTCAGCAACGCACATTCTCCTCCTAGGCTGAAAAGAAAAAAGATCAATTTTCAAAGGTAATGTGAGAAAAAACCTCCAGATCTGAGGTGAAATAGACACATTAATTGGGAAACAGCTAAGAGAAAAGGGGGTTAGAAGTATTAGAACAGAGGAAATATGATGAGAAAAGGTGATAAGATAGTTTTCTCTTACAGTAAAGGATGAGAGATTTATTACTGGCAGCACATGACACGATAGTTTGAGAGGGAGAGGGGAAATGATCACATGTCATAAAAAGGATATCTGTATCGGGTTCATGAGTTTTACTATCCAGTAAAGATATATTGTGAACCTTTATAGCAAACCCAGACCCATCTGTAAATTTTGTTTGACTGATTTATTATTTTTCTCCTTAAAGAATACGGTATCAAGGTTTTTCACAGCTTACCACAAAGAAAACAGTGAAAAAACAATGTTTTCCAGCTCAGCATTTTGTTTTAAAATGGTTCAAACATAAAGTCTCAGTTAATACTAAGATTTTGTGCTTGCTGGGTCTGAACACCAGATTTCCAATAAAAACACCAGATTTCCAATAGCTATAGTTAAATTCCTGTATAATAATTTTTTAAAACAATTAAAATTAAGACTAACATTTTTTGAACAATCCATAAGAATAATGCGTACTTAGTAAAATTTGTGGGGGTTTTTTAACCTTAAAAAATATTACTTGAACTTATTTTCAGAAAAGCCCTGCAATAACAAGCTAATCAGATAAGTACTGCTCTCACTGCTGACAGACAACATCAGAGAGACAAGATAAACTTTTTTTCAACATTTTTAGAATTGTAGCTTAATATCAGAAAAAAAACAAAACATAAAATGAAATTAAAGTATATTTCCATGATAACCTGAATAACAAGTTCCAAAGACATTGCTGAAAGCTGTACACCTTCCATGAAAAACACAGCCCTGCATATGTGATTTCTTATTGTGTGTATAGTTGACAGTGACAGTGACAAGGATTTAGATTATGATTAATGACATAATGTATTAAGAATATGTATGTATTAAAATATATAATATATGTGTATTAGAATACATAATGTATTGTGCCTCATTATTCATTGACTGATCTATATATTGACAATATTGCTAAAGATGCATTTAAAACAATTTTCTAGATATCACGTTAATATTATTTACAGTACCTCAACAAGTGCTCCATCACAGAAACCTTCCTGTCTGCTATCATGTAAAAAATTCACTTCACTTCTAAGTGAAGAATAAACTTGTCTGAGGCGTCTACCTAGTGATAGGTTTAATTAATAAGAACCCATTCTAGATGGAATAGAATCTCTGCTTTCAATATAAATTAATATGTTTCTAACAAACACTGCAAAATAAAGCTTGATTGCTTTTCCTTCCACACTGTGATAAATGTGCATTACAGAAAAGAAGTGGAGAGTTAAAAAAAAATCACTTAAATACAATATATAATAGATTTTGCACTGTAAAAGACTTTCCATCCTGTACTCGGTGATTTACAGTTCTACACACTTGTTTTATCAGTCTATCAAGATTTTCTGTTTGTTTTGTTTCTCCTCTACTTTATTTAATTCATAAAACCAGAGTGGAATGGAAATTTGAAATCATGTCCTGAGGCACAGTCTTCAATACTAACAAAACCATCAAAAAACCCGGTCTTCCTTCCTTTCATAACAAGAGAGTTAAAATTTATATTATGCATATCACTTGTTGTTCATTCATTTTGTCCAGGCAAAACACAAAACAGTTGTTAAGTGTGCTTTATTCTGTGATGTGGATGTAGTACCTCCATTCTTCACCTGTAGAACAGCAGCACATATCAGTGTTACTGATGAAGATGGCGTCATCTTTTCACTCTTCATAGTCAGTGGGAAAAAAAAAAAAAAGGTCCTTTTCCTAACTCAAATGCTTGAGTTTAAGTACAGATTTGAATAGTTGTGGTGTCCTGTCCATTCCCCTGCAGTTATAAAAATATTAAAATAAATCTAAATTATTTATATATATATATATATATATAATATATAATATATATATAAAATATAAAGTATAAACTATGTAAAAATAACCCAGTGTGATCAGGCTAGTGTAACTAAAGCTAGACCTTAATCACTCAAAATACCACCCGATGTAAATGCTCTGCGTGGAGCTGAGCCCTTGCATGTGTAAATGTGAACATAGTTATCCCTGTGAAAAGACAACCTAATAGAAATAGAAAGCTCTCACTATAATATTTTCTGTGTGCTTATATCATGTTGTAAAACCACAGGCTTCATCTTCATGTAGATACTTTCAACATAAACCCCAGCAATGAAGGCCGAGGCCATTGGCTCCTGGAGGGCAGGAAAGGAAGGTGGCAGACTGCCTAAGCTACAGGTTGAGACATTCTTCTGTTTGTTTAATCCTCAAATTATTTAGTGCAAAAAATGGAAACAAGAAAAGACTAACACCTGTGCTCTCTTTTGGAGATTCCTGATTTACAAAGTACAGACGGAAAAGGAGTCAGTCACATCATCTGCTGGCATTTGTCAGTGTAACTAAGCACATGCTATGGACTATGAGAGAATTAAGTTATAAATAATTCTTCTGTTTGCATTCCAACATAATAATAACTCTAATGCTAATGCACTAGCATCAGCTACCAGACACCCATGAATAACAAACTTTGTAGTATTTATCCTAAAACAATTCCTGATTTTAAAATTTATTGTTAGCTGTGTAATACCAACCATTTTGTAATCCCTACTCGGTGCATTTGGATTCTCAATAAATAATCACAGCCACAGCATTATAAATCATTTACAGTGTATAGTGGCACTTGGAGACCCCCCAAAACAAATACTCACTGTTTGCAAGAACTGTAAATCAACATTTCAGAGGAAGGGCACATGTGGCAGACAGGTCAGCGTCAGTCAGTCTCATTAATTATGAAAATATTTATTTATTTATTTATTAGCATGTGTTCTAGAGAATTTAGTCAGAACACATGGATTGTCTCCAGGGAAACAGCTACCAAATAAATTCAGGACCAGCTTCATCCCTTGTAGAATTACATTAAAATACCTGGGGTATTTTATCTTATCTTAATCAGGAGCACCTGCCTAACCATGAAACAGGAGGTTTGCCCTTTGCCTCTGCCCACCTACATGTTTGGAAATAGCATTTAAAAAAGCATTAGGCAGCTGCCAACAATGACACTGTATGTCTTATGGTCTTAGAATAATCATTTGCTGGCTATCAAAATGTAATCTCCCAAATGACAAAAAGGGAAAGAGGTGTATGGCTATAAAACAAACCCGCATAGGGTAAATCATCTACATTGTCTACAGAATGCTTAAGTTCCACACAGACACTACTTTGCTAATTAAAGAGGAAAGAAACAGCTGAAGCTTTGTCTGGACATCCATCTAACTCTAAACTGTGTTTCTCACAGCAACAACTAAACAACGTAGGCCAAAGACATGGATCAAGAATGTAGAGGTTTGGTCTGATTTTACTTTTTAAAATAAATATTGTTATACAAATTACTCTGCTACTGTGTATATACACTGGTAATAAATGCATATACCCACACTAAACTCAAACATTCAAACATCTGATTGGAAAAAAGTGGCTGCTTTACTCATTCCCACAGCTGCTCAGCCTGATGGACTTCTGACACAAACCTCCCAGCAAGTGCCACTTTGGATACCCGGTAAATCAAACTGTCTATGACAATGTGCCAACCTCAAAACTGAATGTTTTCCATCAGAAAATCTATTTTCTTTGTAAACAGAGTGGTATCTACAGAACTGATTTCATCAGCATGTAACACCCCACCACCAGAAGCACACACACACATACACAGATTTGTCTTTCTGTGAACAAACACTAGACATTTTTGTCAACTGATTCTTACATTAAAAACACAGCTCTTAAATGACTTCCAGCATCACTGGTAAGAACAATCTCTACACTTTAAAACATTTGATCCTACCATACATGTTACAGAGTTTGAGTCAACATTTAATTCCAGTCACTCTAAGAAAATCTCAACTTTATTTACAGGCTGAATTCATCCAAACTGGAATTTGTAGTTTCCAGCTACTAGAACTAAAACATCTTTCTCTTTTATGTGTCTTTTGCTAAACTCTTCATTCAAAACATGCTTTAACATTTCAATCATGCATATTTCATGTCAGTCCTTGTTTGTCAGGTGTTTTTATTTCAACTTGTTCTATTTTATTAATTTTGAAAATACAAAGGGAGAGAAAAATCAACATCTTCTGCATCTGCTGAGAAAATCACCCTTACAAAAAGTACATCTACATTAATGTCACTCAAACAAGCGTGTTCCTCCAGAATTACAGATGCAGAACACGAATCTAGATCATTAAATCTGTTTGCTTAAGAAACAACAGACCATGTCCAAACACTGATTTAACGTTGGGATCCCTGAACTGGTTTCAGAGTGGAGTAGAAGGCCATTAACACGCAATGATTCATTCATGTACTGAGTCTCACAGATTTCAGTCATAATTCTTTGAGTCATGGATAGTCCACAGAGCTGGGAATACAGAACACTGTGCAAAAGATGTCCAGTAAGAAGTGTGAAAAAAAAAAAAAAAAAAAGATTTGGCCACAAATTTTCACAGCAGAAATCTGCCAAAGAAGCAGCTGCCCCTGGCATCAGCTGTCCTGGGAGCAAATAAATGCACTTGACCTCAACCTTCTCACAAACTACTTTGCGAGGCTGACATTTGCACCTCCTGGGAACTGACACACACCACTGAACTGAGGCTGGATACTCATTCAGCTGTGTCAGTCCTGACTGTACATACGTACTACAACACTCTCAGAGCATAGAAAACCTTATCAGTTGCCTCGTGACTTTTTTGAAAAAAGAAATCCCTGTTCTTTTCAATCGTAATGTCCCGGTGGCACCAGCCGCCAGAATACTTTCAGAGGTCCGTTGAGAAATCAAACACACCTTACTTCACATAATCTTTTTTTTTTTTCTGATTTAAGCTTACAAATTAATAATTTTATGGTTCTTGAAAAGTCATTCTGGGGTGCACATTTATTAAGATGCTATTAAAATGTACTGAAACACACTAACACAGCATGAAGAAATTCTCAGAGCTCTGTTGGAATGTAGATAAGACTGCACTGAAATAAAATTATACCATGTCCCACTTTAGTGAGATTAAAAAAATAGGGGGTTTGAGACATGTTATCTTTGAACAGGAAATAACAGTTGGCCAGCTAAAGCATGGCAGTATCAAGCACTAAGAATCTGCACTCCATGTTAGTGTAGATGATTCAAATCAGGGTCTGCCTTGTTCAACCAAAGTTTCAAAATAAGGGTGGATCCCAGCAGAATTTCACATCTATTTCCAGATATTCAGGCAGTAATAACCTTACAGCAGATTCACACAAGTGCCTTTTCCCTGTGTGTCTCTAGATTAACTGTAAGCATAAATTAAGTTCAGCCTTCCTTTCCTTCTGGAAACAATGACAGCAGTGATTAGAAAAGAAACAGCTTTCTTGAAAGAGAGCATCAGTATCAAAAGAAAAGCAGTTAAAAATACTAAACCAAAATCCACTATGATAATTTATATACATACTTTTCCTGTAGCTTTTCTTGAAACTTTGTTTCCTTTTATGTTTGAAAAGTCCCAAAACCTTGCACAGACTGCCAACTCTCCTCCCCATGAGTTCTCTAATAATTGACCTTTTTTCTTTTTCTGAGAGTATGTAAATACACATACACGTATGTATGTACATATTAGTTGGTGCCAACTGTCCTCAGCAGTGAGTTCAGCAAGGGCAGTAAGACTGACCACAGAAACAAGTTAAACTACTGAGTTCTTTACTGCTTGGTGCATGTAGTGTGAAGTGTAGTTGTTGTGACAGCACCACAAGTATGTCCCAAATGGACAATTTCCAATCATTTCTATTTTCCCACTTCCAACGCAACACGCCTGAATGCACAGACCTAGAAGGCTGACTTTTCGTCCTCTTTCTCAGCCTTTCCAAAGATCCTCCTTAATGGAAAATCTGCCTAAAAACCCAAAACAATTCTAAACAATTCCTGCCTAATGAACACAGCTCTCCAAGTGCCAACATCTAAACTACACATGTAGTAAATCTTGCTGATGCACATGCAGCCTTCCTGTTTGCCTATTAATTAGTAGGAAAGACACAATATTGAGTCTAACCCCAAATGTTAAAGCTCACTGTCAGTTTGTGTAAGAAGTCTTCAGCCGTACTAAGGCAAAAGCAGCACACCCCAAATATCACAGAGATGCAAAACCCCCAGGTTCAGTACTGGGTTTGGATTGCAAGTATGCCTGTCTTTGACTATGCAGTATTTACCAGTTTGATGAAAACAGGGTATGAAAACAGGCTGGAGCTTGCAGGTGATACTGACTGCAGCATCAACAAGCTAAAGATCTTGCTGCCCACAAAGTACAGATCCAAAAAGCACTTTATCCAGATGAATTCAAGTGAATCAAAACCAGGAGAAAAAAAAAAAAAAAAGAAAAAGGAAAACAGTAGAGGAGAGTGACTTGTGCTTTTGGCACCTGTTTGCTTCCTGTGGTTTCCAAATGGAACCCTGTACTGTTTTTGCTAATCCATCTCTGAGCTGACAGAGGTGCAAGTTGTAAGCCACAGCTTGCATGCTGTGATAGAGAATGGCAGAGCTCAATAAAAACAATTATTGCCAGGCCTATATCTCATCTATTATTAAATCTGTGAAAAGAGTTTTAATTTCCTGTGCAATTATATGGTGCAATGTCATATTCCGGAGGGAAGGGGGGTGGGGAGAGAGGCAAGGGGGAAGAGGGTTTGGTTTTGATCAAAAACCTGGTTTTCATATTTTGTGGTTTGGATAGCTGTGTACCTTGGGACCTAATGTGAAGCTCACATACATCTCTTCAGTCAGAATTTGAGTTAGTCCACTTAACTTTTTAATTATTCCAATTTTTCCTCATAAAGAAAGATAAACTATTAATGTCTTGGAGTTTGGATCTACACAAGCAAATATTACCTTTTTATCCCTGTGTAGATATCTTGCTAATGTGCAGCAGCAAGGAATGATTAATGCATTTTTCAATTAATTCATACAATCACTTTGACTAATGCTTCTGTGTCATGTGTGACACAAATCAGATTCTCTATTACTTTTATTTGTTTTCCACTCAACAGTGATTATTAAACAATCCATAACAATGACCACTTTCCTTTAAAAATACAGTATCAATTTGTATTACTGGGGAAAAGCTCACGGCAAATGGATGTTTGGAACAGGAAAAACAAACCCAAAAGACTCCCTGTTTAAACAGTAGCAGGGCTTCTTTGCGTGGTGACAGAAGCAGAAAGCCCCAGTGGGGCTGGAGACTCATCTGTGAGACTGTGAAAAAGAAGCAGCTTCTGACCTTTTGTAACCACTCTCAGCTATGTGTTGTATCATCACAGAATCAAAATTCTTTTATTCTGCTCTTCTCTTTCAGAAAATATTTAGACTAAATATTTCAGAGAAAATTAGGTTTTTTTACCATTTACACAGGGCCTGCATCTTTATGTGCCTCAGCGTTCAGCGCCCAAATGTACTGTCGCTTTGATTATATACAAGATAATGAAATACTGAATAAATAGTCCTAAGAATTCAGGAAGGGATTATGATACAAGGAAATGAAACCACTAAGTACAATGCAAAGTGAGAAATGCTTAGTTATCTCAGATCAGGGAAGGTATAGCTGCAGGTCAAGTGTAGGAAGGAAAAGCTCACACAGTTCCTCAGTCAGGTAGAGGATGAATCACTGCAGCTCATTTATGAGGTCTTAAAAATAAATGAAAGGGGTATAGTTTTAGAAAGGGCTTACTAGAAGTATATAAAAGAGTTCAAGGGCAGTTCTGCTATTTACAGACAGTTACATGCATAAATACATATGAATGTATAGACAGTATTTCCACAGAGAGCATCATTTCCATCTAGTCTGTTAACCATTCAGACAGGGAACAGAAAAGAACAAAGAATAAAATGAATGCTTTTTTTAAAAAAAAAAAAAATAAACAGTTTGTCAAATACTTTGAAATACAATAAAACAGAACTCAATATTCATGGAGAAAGTTTTCCTGAGTTACCACATGTATGAGTAATCTAACGTATTATTCATCTCCTCTCACTAGAGGAAAAACAGATTAGATGGACAGACCAAACTCTTAGAAACACCTGTGCAATCTGTGCTGTCTTTGAAGTTCACCTACATTGTACATCACCATCTTTGATAGTCTTTAGAGGTATAACTCCCATCAAAGTTTCTCCATGAAGGTAGAATTTACTTAAAAATTCTGTCTCAAATTAGCTGGTATAGCTCTGTTGTTTTCTACTTCTGCTGGCAGTTAACTGTCCTGGCTTTTCTGTAACTGCACTTTATGCTGAAAGTTGCATAAAACTGTTCATCAGAACAAGCACAGGAGAAGGAATAGAATTTAGTCCAGTTTTTTGCCTTTTCCTAGACTAGAAGAAAGAAAAGAAAAGAAAGAAAACTCTTTAAATCTATTAAGACAACATGATTCTCATTGACAAATATCTTATCAGGCAGAGCTCTGACAAGGTATAGAAGTCAGTACTATAGAAGTCAGATATTAGAGAACATAGTGCAAAAGTCAAAATGAATGAAGTAACAGAGAAAGAGAAAGAAAGGGTTTAAACCTTTTCCTTCAAATAATAGAAAAATGCTGCTTTTTGTGATGCAGTATTCTGCAAGTTTTTGTCACCATTCTATGATTTACACTTCCACAACTAAGTTCTGAAAACTTGTTTAGCACTATTCTTCATTAAACTAATATGACAGAGGGTAGTTAAACTTCTGCTGTTTGCTTTGGCCATATTCTTTTTTGCAGTGCCCACAACACATATGATGCTATTCAGTTATGAATTACTTTATAGATTGAATTAAATATTGCATTAATTTCACATACAATACACATGGTTTATCTTTGCTGTCATAAATCATTCCTTATTTTACTGAAAGGAGCTATTTAAAATTGATAGGAACCTTATTTAATTGTAAGGCCTTTTCTGGAAAATCAATATTACAGAGTGGCTGCTAATAAAGCTCACTCTCCATAAAATGAACCCTTAACAAATTATTATGGTGAAGGCCTTAATTCATCAGAAATAAGCATATACTTTTATGCTTCCATGCAGTAATAATTGAGAACACAATTAGTTGATAGTGCTAGACATCAAATGTAACACTATTCTTGCCCTTCTTACTCACTCACCTGAAAGCTGGCTACAAGGATAAATTATTGAAATGTTAATGATATGATTACTATACCAAAATATTGTCTTATTTGCACTCACATAATCTTCCATTCTGGTTTGTCATCCAGACCATTCCTTGCTTTGGCTACATTTGGAGGGCTAACGTTCAGTTTAATGGGAGCTGTATATATGAGAAAATGTTAAAAGGAATTTCATATTCTTGCCTCTTTTTCCTGGTTGCTGGAGTCTTCTAAGTTGCAAATCTTTCCGATCTCACAGTGAGTTGCTAGCAGACATAGCTGTCAGCAAAAAATACAATTTTTCCCTTCTTTGGTAATAAAAGTATTGTTTTCTGAAATGACTTAAGCTTTTAGGCCAGCATTTTAAAGGTTTCTCAAGAGCCTAAAGGTAGGAATGACATGAGGCATTTTAAAACGTTTAAAGAAATTTAAAAATCTGGCCCAAAGGAGTTCAAATTTCATTTAAATTAAATTAAGCCAATCATTTTGATCCATTGCTTGAAGACAGACGCATAAACCACAAATAAAATCCAACTGATACACCACAAGAGCTGAAATTGAACTGACTTTTTATTGGAAATGATCTCCTTGATTGTCTACAAGTAAAAAGAAAAAGGTTTAAAAATTTATTATAAACTTTATAGCTAATAAATCTAGCCTGATACTGAAGTTAATTAGAGAAATATTGGAGATGTTTCCACTGTACTGCTCCTGAAATGTTCACATCTGTTAACATTCAGAGAATATTTTCATAAATGTAGAAATCTTTTCTCTCTCTCTCTGTATAAAACTCCCTGCATAAATATAAATTGCATTATTAAGACAGGTAAACAAATTTAGCTCAGCCTGCAATCTGAACATTTTGAACCAGGGCATGGATTTAACTCACTCCAGAAGATGATAAACCTTCAAGTTCAGATAACACTTCAGGTGCTATGATTTCTCAAACTTCAAAATATTCAGGGATTTTATATGATCCCTATGTAGTCATCACATATTGGTGAATTTATTCAAATTCTACAAATAGTACTCAATGTTGACTGACGTTTCCTCTCCAGTGTGTCAGGTCAGGTCTCTGTACACCGCTGCCTCTTCAGATGCTGACACTGGCCTTGGCTCATTTTGTAAAAGGGAGAAAATGAATATATTTGGTCATTCCTCTTTACAACTGTGCTTCTCATCATAAACAGCAGAGTGTCTGACTCCTGAATGTCAGTTTGAAAGACATGATGTGAAATGCCATGAAAAAAAAGCACTTGGTAGTTTTGCCTCCTCAATGACTGAGGGTCAGTGCATGACGGTTGTTTTGTCTTGAATTTGCTGGGCAGAAGGAAAGGCAGTCACCTTTACTATGAAAAAAATGCATTGAAATGAGAAAGTTACTCACAAGTCCCTATTCACTGCTGAGATTTCAAGACTTAGAGTATTTAATTGCTCTTTTTTGGCAATGAACACTTGTAATATAAATTAGTTGCTAAGTGATCTTCCCTGCAGGCCAAGGAGCTTGCAAAATAGAAAGAATAAAAAATATTTGTATTGTGTGGGGCAACAGCAAATGTCCTGAAAACCAAAAAGCTGTTAACAAGTAAAGGGATACCAGCAGATAACTGGCAACTAACAGCCATTAATAGATAACAAATTTTTTCTGCTTTTGGAGAAAGAAATGAGTTTTAGGCAATGATAAAGTACTTTTCATTCTACAGAATGGATTAGTTAAACAGTTAAGCCATTTTAAGTCAGTAAGTCTAGAAAATTTTCTTCTGAGGGTTCTTTGGGAACCACTTTCAACCACTAATGTTCTTTTCTATTAAGTCGTGTAACGCTGAGGAAGAACTAGGCAACTGATAGAAAACCAAAGGGTTGATAATGTGCATGTGAAAACATCAACAGGATGAGGTATGTAATTACAGGCTTATGAGTCTCAAAAAAAACAAAACAAAAAAAAACCAACAAAACAACAAAAAACCCACACCCAAGACAATAAAAAGGATGCTACCAAGCCCAAAAAATAAATAATCAAAGAATTCAAAGTGGTGATAGAGTTAATTCGTGCTTAAGTGAGCAGATTTAAATAAGTGTTACAAAACCAATGTATTTTTGACACAGGAAAAGGAGAAATGTAATAAAGAAAGTCACATTTCTGTAACTGGCAATATGTGTACACAGAGTTTTGATGAAGTTTCTGATAAAACACAATAATATTTGCATTACAAGCTGACTGCCTGGAGTTCCGAATATTGTTTTAGGTGACTTGTTGCTAAGTAGAAGTGCTTTTAGTGGTCCACACGAAGGGATTCCTGCTCCTTCTCAGAATTTTATCACTGAAGTAAAAGAAGCCACAAAAATCACACCTAAGAAATTATACGTAAAGGAAATAATAAATAATCAAGACTGATAACTGGTAAAAGAATACAACAGGTTGGTAAAGCAGATACAAGCAAGCTATATTTACCTAATGAATGGCCTGATGGAAGTGAAGAAACCAGTAAAAATCCCCAAGCAAAACTATAAAGTCACTGGCTCTCCCTTAAGAATTTGCAAGGCATAAAACTTTAAGCAGAACACTGTAATCCAAGGCCAGTGGTTCTTTTGGGTATACAAGTGGGAGAGACTGAGGTTGGAGGAAAATAGTGTGAGTCCCTCTCTGAGAGTGCTAAAGCCCTCCCAGAAATCAGTGCCCAGCTCTAACAGCTGGTTCTGGAAGATGCTGTTTCTCAGAGCTGGTTCAGAATAAAGCCATAGATAAATACATTTCCAGGGCTGGAAAACACTCTTAACACAGGAGGCAAATGGGGATCAATACTATCAGGTAATCCAGTGGGAGTATCTTGGCTGCATCTCTAAGTGCCTTTGTGGGAATATCATGCAAAATAAATTCCACAGGAAAAATGGGGTAAAGTTACACACCAAACAATAAGCACAAAAAATTCCTAATTCAGGAAAAAGAATATAAAATCCGTGGAAGGCCCTACATGTTGGAGGAATGTATATATTTTTGCAGCATAAAATTATGCTTAAACATTCCTTTAAGTTAAACACAGACATTTGACCTTTTTTTTAATAAATATACAATACTATTACTAATCGGTTGAAGAAATACTCTTAATTTCTATTATAGCAAACATAACGTAAATGAAATGTTTCTTAATTTTCTAAAATTTTGTCTGTTGGAAACCCTGAAGGCTCTCTTTTAGTTACCAGTATTTGCTGTACTGGGCATCAAGACTGAATATTTTGAGGACAAGCCAAATAAACAGGAACTGTTTTTCTTTATATGTATTTTCTTCTGATTTGTTGAAACCGGATGAAAAATTACTCTTATTAAAAAAAAAAAAAAAAAGTAGCAGAATTTTTAACATATAAGAAATAAAACAAACTGTAATGGCTTTGAAAAGTTTACTACTATAAGTACAGCTATATTTTATTTCTGAGTAAATAGATGTAGAGTTAAGGTTAAAGGTCAATACAGCTTCTGGTACTTTGACAAAGCTGAGTACCAAAAACTGTATCAAGAAATCTAAATTTAGACTTATTTGTTTTACAGAAACTGAGACATGGAGATACCTAAGTTTGTTTTACAGTTATTTTATATCCACCATTTCAATGATAAATGTAACAGCAGCTATGTACAGTGGATCTGGCAAATTTGTTCTGTATTTTGAGAAAGAGATGGATTTAGCTTCTCCACTACTTTGACAAAAAAAAAGGGAGATCTTTGCCAAGTCTCGCCCAGCATTTCCTTTCAATCATTTGTATAGCTCCTCAAGCACATTGACAAAACAATTGATTTAAAACGGTTCCAACTTCACAGCTACTGCCTGTAATTACACGACTTTCTCGGTTAACTCTAAAGCTACTCATACTTATCCAGGTGATATTTGTTCACTTTCAGTAAGGTTTATCTAAGCCTTCATGTCAGCCCAAGCTGTTGAAAACTCTGTTTCTCAGTCCCATTATTTTATGAGGAAGGACATTTTTCTCCATTTTGTTTACCTAAAACTGGGATATCTCTCTAGCATCTACCCTCAGAGCCTGAGACAAGTTTGAGGTCAAATTATTAATACATGTGGGGATTTAGGGTGGCATTTGCTCAGTCCACACCAGGAATCAAGTAACTACATAAGAGTCAGAACTTGACATACTGACATCTCTGAGATCTACATGGCTAGAGTCAGGTTAATATACATTAAGTGTTATTGGAATAAAATGGTTTAACAAGTATTTTGGTGGGCACCATTATACGTATCTCAGTAAGTGTATTTTTTTCTAACTCGGCTTTTAAGTAAAACTATTCAACACTTTTTTCTAAGTAGATAAATCTGAAAATACACATTGGCGGCAAGGAACTGATTGATGGGAAAATATATTTTAAATGAATTTTCCTAATTAATATTGTCATTCTGAATTTACCATTACAGTATGCACCACTCTAAGTTTTCAGTCTCCTAGACTGGATTTTTACATTGGTGCTCCTACCGCCTTTTAATAAGAAGACTAGTAGCAGCAGCTGGCTCAATATTATCAATTTTAATTAATAGTTTCATTTTATGATACATCACAGAGTTTTCCTGTGGAGAAAGGTAAAAAAAGGCATGAAAAAATTACTTCTTACATCACATTGTGTAAATATCTATGCTATTAGGTTGTTTGCTCTGTACATGTCCATCTTTTCAGATGTTAGCTGACAGAATCTGGTTGATTTTTTTTTTTTCTTCATTTTTTGCAGTTCACTGTATCTGGCTGCCACAAGATGTACAATGGCAATAAAAATGAAAGGAGGAAACTTTGTTTTAGTGTTACAAATGACTAGTTTCTCTCACCTCTTATATACGCATGTGGATTCCATATGAATTAAATCAATACCCAGGGCACATAAACCTTGTGCCACTCAATAGGCCCTGCAGTCAGCTCTGCATATTACAATACCCCTCAGGATGTCTCCTCTGAATATCATCTTGGGGGCTGAGATAAACCAGCAATAAGGTGTTAACAGTTCTATAATCTGACTAATGGCTGTATCTATACTTATGGATTATAAACTACCCAGAATTGTCACCTAGAAATAATCCCCAAACCCCACGGGTCCTCAAGAAGTTTGTGTCCTTGAGAAGTTTCAGTATCTTTCAGAAAATCTTCCTCGATAACAGTTTAGGTTATAACTGGAAGGACAAGGAATTAAGGTTTGAAAAGACCTCTGAGATCACTGAGTTTGACCATTAACCCAACACTGCCATGTTCACCACTAAACCATGTTCCTAAGTGCCACATGTAGACATTCTTTGAACACTTCCAAAGATGGTGATTCCACCACTTCCCTGGGCAGCCTGTTCCAATGTTTGACAACCCTGTCCGTGACAAAAGTTTTCCTAATAACCAATCTAAACCTTCCCTGCTGCAACTTAAGGCAGTTTTATCTTATCCTGTCACTTGTTGCCTGGGAGAAGAAACCAACACCCACCTGGCTGCAACCTCCTCTTTGGTAGTTCTAGGGTGGTTCAGGCTAAACACCCGCACCTCCATCATCTACTCCACGTGAGACTTGTGCTCCAGACCCTTCACCAGCTTCACTGCCCTTCTTTGTACTCACTTCAGCACCTCCAACACACATATACCCACATCAGACTGGTTCAGTTTCAGTATTTCCTCCGAGTGATTTGTGTCTCTGTGCAGGTAACTCTTGTTTCTGCTCATCCTCCTCCTGTTTTCCTTCCCAACACTTCTAACTAATCCCCTTTAGCAGATTTGTAGGTCTGCTGCTTCCCTATCCCACATGAAATGAATGACTTTCCCACTGCATTTGGCTGCTACTATCTGAGCAGCACAAGATGACTTTAAAGGAAGTTTTCTTGACAGCTACTTCATTTTACTGTTAGTTGCTTGGGGTTGAGGTGAATCACTTCTACATAAGATGTCAACAGTATGCTACTATTATGAACCTCCTTACCCTTGCTACCTGACCTACAGGGATTGTTGCACCTCTGTGAGTACAACCACTCCTAATCATGATGGGATGAAAGCAAGAGAAGGAGAATATTGGGTGTTTCTTTTGTTTTCTGGCTATCAGGGGAGACTAGCAAATTCACTTCATACAGGACATTTAATCATCTTACGTTATCCCAATTTTAAGTCATGCACCACTGAGAGCTGTTCCAAAGGCACATCTTTCAGTTAGAAGTGTTATTTGTGCAGACTGACAGGAAATGTTGGATTTTTCATGTCTTGTTTTTATACTCATATTTTAACCATATTTGTGCATGTATACACACTTCACATTGATGCAGTTAAAGATCCCCTGATTCAATTTTTCATGTTTCTTAAAATGCTACTTTCATGCAAACCATACACATATGCAAACATATTTGAAAGACACCTCTGATCTCTGTAATAAAATTGTGTAGGCAAATTTAGGAGCAAAAAATTGTTTCATTCTGTGTAAAACAAATATCCATATCAGATATATAATCTTCAGCCTCTGCATATTTAAATTTCTACTCAATACTTTATTAGACATTTGTATATAAGCACAAGGTAAATGTACCTTTGAAAGAAAGATGAGGGCTTCCAAAATGGGAGGTCTGAATTGTTTACCTCATGAAAAAAACACTAAATTCCTATTAAATGTGAAATCAGTGCAGAGGTTTGTTTTCATCCAACCCAGCGCATTTCACAGTCTTTGAAACTAAATTGCAGTTCCAAAAATCATCCAGATACACTTACTTTTTCAGAGACGAAAAATTGACTAGATATGGCGTATCTGCTCAGGCAGTTGTACATTGGAAAAATATTACAACACTGAAGTAAACCTAAAATATCCAAGTGAAGTTTAGCAGAGACAATCACAAGAAAAAATCAGGCAGCAAAATGAGCGTTCATTTCAGGCAACAAAGTTGTGAAGAAAGAAAAAAATAGGCTTGAAATATATGGCAATATATCACTAATTTAGATCTGTTACCTGGATCTTTCAGCTGCTGAAATAAGGGCATGAACAAGGGTTATCAACAAAACTCTGAAAACTCTTGTAAGTTATGAAATCTCATTCTGCATCCAAACTAGCTCATTGCTAAACCCTCTAGGTGAACCAAGTCAAGCTGTAAGGAGACACTCCATCTTCACAGAGTCACAGAAATGTTAGGGTTGGAAGGGACCTCTGTAAATCACCCCATCCAATCCCACTGCAAAGGCAGGGTCACCTGGAGCAGTTGACACAGGAGTGCCTCCAGGTGGGTTTGGAATGTCCCTAGAGAGGGAGACTGCATGACCTCTCTGGGCAGCATTGTTCCAGTGCTCTGTCACCCTCACTGGGAAGAAGTTCTTCCTCATTCTTGTGTTTTAGTTTATCGCCACCGCTCTTTGTGTTTTTGCTGGGCAGCACTGAAAAGCACCTGGCACCATCCTCTTGATACCCACCTTTGAGATATTTGTATATATTGATGAGGTTCCCTCTCAGTTTTCTTTTCTCTAAACTAAACAGGCCCAGCTCTCACAGTCTCCCCTCACAAGGGAGATGCTCCAGACCCCTCATCATCTTTGTGGCCTCCACTGGACCCTCTCCAGTAGCTCCTTGTCTTTCTTGAACTGTGAAGACCAGAATTAAACACAACACTCTAGGTGTGGCCTCACTAGGGCTGAGTACAGGGGAGGATCGCCTCCCTTGATCTGCTGGCCACGCTTCCTGATGACCTCCAGGAGAACATAAGCCCTCCTGGCCACAAGGACACACTGCTGGTCAACTTGTCACCCACCAAGACTTCCCAGTTATAGTTTAACACTGTTAAACTGTTCTGGAGTAATACATGAGCATCAAGGTGTGGTTTCTTTCACTAAGTTCACATACCTTGCCTAAATATTTCTCAACACTTAAAAAAAAAAAAAATAAAGCTAAACAAACAAAAATCCCAACAGATTTATTTGAAACCCAATTCTCATGGATCTAGAGAATGGTGTTAATAATGCTGAAGTTGCAGGTTTGCTCCCTGTACAGGCCATTCCCTCAAGAGTTGTCCTTGATGATCCTAGTGGGTCTCTTACAACTCGGAATATTCTGCAGCTCCTCTAACTATCTGAAACATAAATATTATGTATTAGACATTAGCGTGAAGATATCAAACTAAGGGTAGAATTCACATTGCAGTTATTTCTTACTCAGAATATAATTACTTTAATCTCTTACTGGAGATGGCTGCTTATTTTCACGTAACCTGAGAGTTACAATGTGTTGCAAGTCAGCATTTGCTCTAACTAATCTGGATTAAGTTAGACACCGGATTAAAAATTCAACAAGGAACTGAACTGGTATTGAAGGTGCATGTGTACTCACCAGCTGCCCTTTCTTATTGTCTCTCACACACAGAGGGAACTGTCTGTTGCTACAGTCAGTACACTCAGAAGCACAGAGCCTTGAGAGGTGGTGGTGGGGAATACAGAAGTGTTGGGACAGGTTAAAAAAAAAAAAAAAAGAAGAAGGATAAAGACACTAAACAGAAAGGCAGGATCAGAAGCAGGAAAAAAAAAAAGAGTTAGCAGGGAGAGCTGAAGTAGAAAAATCCGAGTAACAAGAGTGTGTCTCACAGAAAAAAAAAAAAAAGAAAAGAAAAAATTGGAAATATTTGAATAAGAGTAAGAAAAGGTAAGACTAGAAACCATTGACAACAATTGCTCTTTAAATTAGGTCAAAACCTTGAGGAATAGGATAATGATAGTTTTGTCATGATCATGGATTGTAAGGTATTTTATTATGCCATTCCTATAAGTTGGGAAGAGGTGAAGAGGAGAGGGTGTTTTAAGAAACCTGACTCATTGAAGACAGAGAGCCTGACATTTTTGTAAAGGTGAAGAATAAAATCCCCAACATAATTTTTTAAGACTACTTCACTTTTAAATGTTAGTGTTACTACTCTTACTTGAAGTAGACACAAATTTAGTGTCAAATCTTCAAGGAGTGATTCTTCTCTTGAGAATGCTACCACAGCATGATTTATAGCGAACATTATTGCTATTGCTAAGTTTGGCTACAAAGCTCAGAAAAATTAGAACACAGAGTTATTATTTTACTTATAAAATATTAGTAACCAAAGGGAATTCCATCTGGTCAGATATTCAAGAATCCTTAAGAGATGCTCTTTCCTAGGATTTCCAGTTTGATTTACTCATTGGTCTTGTTTATCTGATTGACTGGCTCACGAAGTAAAGGAGGAGATGACATAAAAAAAATAAAAATAAATCAGAGGATTTACTGGAGAATTACTTAAATGTGAAGTAGGTCTAGGGAGTCAAGGTTACTTTGCAACTTTTCTAAACTATTGAACATATTTCTTATCTTGGTATCACTTTCTGTATAATGATATCTTCCTGGATAAAGATGCCTTTCCTTCTAGGTTTTCCTATTATTATATCATTCTTGTCCATTTCTGTTTGTCCCCACTCAAATTTTTTAAAGAGTTTTTGCTAGTTTTCAATTGTGTCGTCTCGGCAGACCATATTTGTCCATATAGGTTCAAATCAATATTTCCCAGTATTAGCTTTTCAGTTTCTTCAGGAAACTGTCATCTCGCAGTGCTGCACAAAACTTTTGACTCTTAATTATTTCATGTGTTTATTATTAATCAAGACAGACAGACACGAATATACATATGTGTGGAACTGGAAGAGCTTCTCAGCTGGAAAAGCTTGTGAAAAAAGACAGTATCTGTCAATACCTGACCTCTTGGACTAATCAATAAGTTGTTAGAAATATGATAGATATGTCACTTTTACATATAATACACAAAATACATTTGACCTATTAGGAAAAGTGACAACAAAAATGTTCATGAACACTAAATTTTGTAATTCTTTCTTCACTGAGTAAGCAGTGGGCTATTTTTGTCATTTTGTAAATGACATTGAAATGGGAAGCCTGTTATTTTGCTACTAGATTTTTCTGCTTTGATTAGAAAACAGCAGCTCATTAGCTCCTCTTCCTGTATATGTCCCCATCATCACTCTGAAGAATGCCAGCACTTGAAATAGGACATTTTTATTTTTTTTCCCCTAACTCAAGTGCATTTTGCCTTTGGACTTTACACAAAATTAATTATAATTTTCCCTTCTAATCTCTAGTACATCATTAGGACTCTGAGACTGGGAATCTGTTTTCTCTAACAAATGGCTAAATGCCAAACACCAGTGGCATTTTAAAATGGAACTGAGTAAATGCAGCAAAACACATTCTCCTTCTCTGGCATTTACCTTCTGTTTTTTCCTTGTGTTTCTGAAAATGTCCTCTAGAATGACTTTACTTGCATTAACTTTTTCTCTGGTTAAGAAAGAAGTATTTTAATAAGAGCAGAGCTTTCATGAGGGGGCATATGGAAAAACCCAACAAGAATATACACAGACATGGAGACACTCATGCAAGAGTTTTGGTCAGCCAGTGATCGCTTAGAATTTCCATCCCCAGTCTACCTTTACTGACACATCTGCTTTCCCACCTTTCACGGATAATCCAACAGAAATTAGCTCTAGAACATCCCCTCAGTTGAGCTCAATATTACAGAAGGTATCAGAAAAGTAGGACAAAATCGAGGGCTCTTTACATGGCTCTGCCTGCATATACCTCTCTTTCATGAAGGGAGCCACCACCTCAACAAAGCTGTGATCCCTCAACTATTCCTTAAATCTTTTTGCTCTCTCCTTTTCGGTGCTGGGGAGTGAAGCAGGGAGGAAAACAGGGGTTGTGTAGAGAGGCATTTAGCTCATGGGCCACAGCCTCGTTTGGCTTTACAACTGAGAATCTCTGCACGCTGAAGGAGATTGACATGATGGAAGGCTCCAGAACGTTGCAACATTTTTTTCTTACAACACTCCTTTTGCAGTCGCATCAAATTAAAAGGAATGTAGCAGCTCCACAGTGTTCAGAAAAGCCTTCCTCAGATGGTAAAATAGTAGCACATCTTAGCCAAGAACAGGGACCTAACAGCTGACACAGCTAGTAGATTTGGATGAACAACTAATACCTATTGATTAGAAAAACAGATAAATGTGGATTGTGCATGACACTCAAAAAGCAATCGGGTTTAGAAGGGCCATAGGAGTCTTTTAAGCAAATAATTACTTATAAAAGGAAAAAGCTTTTTTTCATCACCATATTCCTCCCGAAAGAACACATAATATGGCCAGATATTGATTTCTTACCAATGCCAAGGGATAAAGTCTTTAACAGTTTTATGGAATTTCTGTGCAGCATCTGTTGACCTTCTCTGTTCTTTACTCTGGTTAATAGAATTAAACCACCGTGTATTTCAAATAAACTGCAGGAATAAGGAAAGGTTAAAGGGGGGTTGCTAGTAACTTGTAAGGTTTTTATGTTTTTTTCCCAGTACTTTTAGTAACTGTGAGTTTAGTTATTTTATCCGAGAAATCAAAACTGTTATATTCAGAAGAAAGTATCTGGAGTGTTGAACACAGGAAAGAAAGAAAGCATGAAGAACAAGTAAACAAGGTCTGAGGTAGTCACATAAATAGCAACTTGTCAATGACAATTAAAACCTAATTATTCCTGATAACAGTACTGCTCTTTCTCAAGGGTATAAAGAGCACTTAGTTTGCATTCTGAACATGGGTTCAAATATAACTTCATATATTCTGTAGGAATTAAGAAGGTATAGATTGTTCAGAGCACTGATGAAAAATGTTATCAGAGGATAAAAATAATACAAAGAAGACAAAACCTAAACAAACAGTAGCCCAAGCACCACCTCAAATTACACACTGTGAAACCCTCTTCAAGTCAGCATGGGAATAAGCCAAGGGCAAATACATTGCCATACTTACATGCATGCATGCTTCATTCTAATTTTGAGAAGTGAAGACATTCAGACTGTGCATAAATACTCAAAACACCATATATACAGGTTTCCATTTGGAAATTTCCAATCAAGAAAAAAGAGTTTATCAAAGTTATTGTAGTAAACTAGAAAGCAGGTCTGAACAAAAACCTTCTCCTCTTAGATCACATTGATAAATGCTCTCATTAACCTTAATCTCAACAAGGTTAATTTAAATGATACCCACCAGCACTAAGATCTGCCTTATTAAAAGGACAGTGACAAACTGAAATGTTGCTGTATTCATTAGAAAACAAAGCTTGTTTTGTTTATTTGGTTTCAAGTGGGAAAAACTGTTTTATATTATTATTGTTTTAATGTCCAGACAATTGTATTAAATTAAATTAAAACTCCTAGTTACTATTTGCCTTTCATTGTCACCTTTTTCCTTTATTGTCTCCGACATACTGAAATTTCTCATGGGTCTGCTGTTCCTGACCATTGTCAGACATATAATATACAACTTAATTTACATAAGTAAACAATATGTTTGAAATTAAAATATGTGAAGAGCAGAAAGAAAAGAAACACGCAATATTTGTTAGTTACTTTACACTATGACCTCATCAGTTCCCACTCCATGTTATAGGACTATATAAAATACATGTCAGTGTTTCTATTGTCCATGTGCCTTTTAAGAGACACCTATGTTTTATTCTTTAATTATTACGACATGTTATATTCAGATCACTGATACAGAAGAGATTCACTTAATGTTTCAACAAACTGATAGGATCCATATCCACTGGTCATAAAGGCCCGTGTGTTTCAGATACAAAAGATGAAGCTCTTAAAATTGTTATTGATCAAAAAATTTAGATTAAAAGCTAAATCACAACCCTTAAAGCTCTCCGGAGCTTTTACTAGCAAACTGTCAAGTCTCCCAGAAGCTGCATCTTGACACACTTACAGGAATCCCATTTTCAGGCATTTGTCTTGCAAACCAAGCTCCCTCCAAGGAAGCACAGAGGGGCTGCTCTCCCACGTATGATTCTTCAGATGCATAAGTCAACAGGAATTTTCAGCAAACATCTACTCTGTTTTCAAAGGAGAAGGATGCTCCTTCACCTAGTAAAAACCCCCAATCTTAACCTCTCAAAAATGGATTCAAAAGACAGCTTGTTCCATTATTATGATTTTCGGGTTTTAACCTACGTTGTTGTGCTGGTTTTGGGTGAGGTAGCTCATTTTCCTCACAGTGGCTGGTATGGGGCCGTGTTTGTGCTGAAAACAGCACTGATAACACGGGGATGTTTTCATCCTGCTGAGCAGGGCTTCCGCAGAGCCAAGGCCTTTTCTGCTCCTCACTCCATCCTGGCAGTGAGTGCGCTGGAGGGGACACAACCAGGACAGCTGATCCCAAACGGGAGCCCTGCTTTCCTGGCAATGGCTGAACATCTGCTTGCCCATGAGAAGTGCTGGATGAAAACTTTGTTTTTCCGTGCCTGCACGAATGTAATTTGCTTTACCTGTTAAACTGTCTTTATATCAACCCATGAATTTTCTTACTTTTACCCTTCCAATTCCCCAATCCCACCTAGATGGAGTGAGCAAGAGTCTGTGTGGGGCTGAGTTGCTGACTGGGGTTAAACTATGGCAGTTTTGATTCCTCTTGATGATTTTCTGATCCCCTTGTAGGTCCTAATGCTTCCTGGCCTGAAAGATATTCAGCTGTAGGCACCGGCTATTAGTAGAGAAGGGTGCTCTGCATTTCTCTCAGTATTCTAGGAAGTTTGCTGACCTACAGTTTTCCTAAGCATCTGGAAAGATACCAGACAGATTCCAAGTCTTTCAGTTAAAGAATTAGACCACAGCAAGTAAAATGGAGTGCTTGTATAACCATCATATGTCACAATTCACAATCATAATAAATGCATCGATCCTAAAGAAATGGTGATTGCTTGTAGAGAACGTTCTAGAATCAGTTTCCCCATCATTATTTTATGTGGCAAAAATTTCTAACTATTTATTTGCACTCTTCATTTATAATCTGTTTTGTATGAAGAAGCATATCTATGACTTATTCAAACTGTATATATTTTCCTGACAAGTAAAAGTCTTTGGCAGCAGAATGGAACTGGTTGACAGGTATTCATTGTTAATTTTCTTATATTCTCACTCACATTCAAGACAACCTTTATTAGGCTTCAAATACCGATACTATTTTAGAAATGGAACTCACTGATTTAAGAGGCCAGAGTTTAAGCCCTATTGAGTCAGACAATACCAGATCACAGCTTCAGATAAGGATTTTGAAGCTATTCTCAAGTGCAATTTTACAGACAGCTGAAGGTTCACAAACCATCAGGAAATACCCTTCAGATCTCTCAAAATGTAGTATGGTAGTAACTGGGCTTGGGTCAGCAGGTTGAGGATGCCCTTTAATCCTGTCAATTACGGTCTCTTTTGAGAGTGGACACTTGTGACAGTGAAAGTTTTGATTGTCTCTGAATACTCCTTTACATGAAAGAACAGAAGAGACTGTGGCTTTCCAACCCAGACCCATTTTTGTCTTTAGTTGGGCAACAACCATTTGCTTGAAAGCTAATTTGGATCAAAATTTCCAGACTAAGGAAAAAGACAAAATGAGTAAAAGGCATTTAGGTTCTCAGACATGGCAATATGGTATTTCCCTTTAAGATTACAGTTGTTTAAATGCCTGGAAAAAATGCTCCTTACTCCAGCCTACTGCACATACCAAGTGTTAAGCATTTTGCTGCTTTGTTATACATAGGCACAGCAGGCTTCTCCATTGCTAACAGTTAAACTCTTTTTTTCCTTAAAGAAGCAATCCTAAATCCCAGGCTTCCTTACATTGCCTACTCCAGACAATCCAGCAGCTTTCTAGTAGGAAAATCTCAAGATTACATAAAAATCAACATTTCACTGCATAAAATCTATTCTACCGTTCAAAGCCAGTGCTGGCAGCCTGGATAGAAAGGAACCTCGTCTTATATTCTCATCTGGGTTATTTTGTTTGTCTGTTTTGGATTTTGTGTTTTTTTTTCTGATTTTCTCCAAATTAGAGAAATTCACTTATTATAAAATATAGCATCATAGATCCTAATACAGAGTTCTATAGTATTCTGTGTAGAACTGCAGGAAAGGAAACAGGATTTTCAAGCAGGAAAAGACAAAAGTGAACAGAGGAGTAATATGGTCATCAGTACAATAATAGAAGGGATAATATAATCATCAGCAAAGTAAGAGATTCTCTTAAATTTTTCATTTAATGAAATTATTCTCTCTGATTTGTTTTTAAATAAATGGGAAATATATTTTCCATTTGCCATTGACAAAGAGATCAAACTAGCTTGCTTTCTACATTAATGACTTAATGCTGGCATTACTGTCTAGGTTATTATTAAAGTCTGTACTTTGATAGAAGCTAGATTCCTATTTTGTTATGTATTCTATCAATATAATGTACACAAACATCTCATCTAGCAAGTACATGACTAATTAGGCAGAAATACATGCATTCAATATATTATGTAATTAGCTGTGCAAGTCTCTAGTTATGATCAATAAATAATTTGAGTAATCACTCATGTGTGCATTGAAATACAGTAAGTACAGAGATGATTTCAAGACCCTTTTCTACATATATACTACTGGGAGAAGAGAGAAAGGTCCTTCCTTTCAGTAATGTCTTCAGTCTTCCACTGCTTATTATGCTTATTAAAAAACACAATGACTGACAATATAATGATAACTAGAAAGAAGTCAAGGTCAAAAATCTATAGATCTTCCTCCCCATTCCCCTCTTCTTTCCTTCCTGTTGTGCAATGAGCTACTATTTATTTTCACTCTTAAAATACAGAAGGAAAAGTTGGTACAAGTTCAGTTGTTACTGATTCTAAAAATACATTCATAAAAGGAAGAAAAAGCTTTTAAAAATTCAAACTACAATAGCTTTTTGCTCCAAATAGCAAAAATCAAAACCAGGAGAACATGAGAGTTCCTTAGAAGTCTTTGGTCTTTAGGATTACAAAGTTGGTGTAATCATATTCAGTGAAAACAAATTTATTTAGACTAGATTTTAAGCCCCAAAAGAAATATATAATCAATGACGTACTAAAAGCATCTGAAACAAGATAAGCACATCACTATCTGATCACTGATGTCAACATCATTCTCGTAAATTCAAATTATATGCAGTAAATGATCCAGGTGAGTCCATTCTTCAGATAATATCTTTGAAAAAATCAAGTTGACAAAGTTCTGGACGCCCTTAAAGTCAACAAACAAAGCATCTGTTTCACAATGATATATTCTGAGACTTATTGATTAACTCTCTCACTGAGAACACTTGTGGCTCATTTTTTGACTTGGATAAATAAATTATACATGTAGATCACTGAGTGTGTGTAAGTGCTACACACAACAGAAGTGCTTAGGCTGTCAAGAAGAAAAAGTATCTGTACATTTTACATTTTATAGTCATAATACAGAAGAGGTTTATTAAGAGTAACAAATTAATGGCCTGACAGTGCAGAATTGTTCCCTTCAGAATTATATGTTTCGGAACATGTTACACAACCCAGTCACAAAAGTGTTAAGTGACAGGAGCACCATCATTTTCCCTTGGGAGGTTATTCCTCATACTTATTTGACAAGAATTGCTTTTGTCCCTCACGTTACATCTGTTTTTCCTCCTCTTACTAAGTACACTCAGTTCTTTAATATTTGAGTCTTGAAAAGAACATCCATGTGTGATTTTACACTCTTTCAAGAGTTGCAACCTCTTTCTGTATGTCTCCTTTATGGCTGTTTGGTCTTATTGTGCAAATTTAATCCCAGACCTCTTTGTGAATGTCAAGTCAGTGGCTTCGTTCTTGGTGGGATGCCACTGTGATCTGGATGATTCACATACCAAAAGCTGTTTTACCTCTGTATGCTTTCAGAAGTTAGACAGGGAAAAAAATTAAAAAAAAAAAAAAACAACAACAAAAAAAACACCTATCTTTGGTTATTAGTAGGTCTTCACAGCTTTGTTGTTGTTGTTCTTTCTCTAAGAGAATGAGGAAGGATGCTTGTTTTCAACTGAGTAAATAAATCAAGTATTTTTCTGTAATGTTTTCATCATCTATAATTACTTCCCTAACTCTGCAACAGAACCAAAAGCCTTCTTGCTTTGGATATACTTATCAATGTTCTTCTTAATATTAGCTAATTGCTCTTCAAGTTTTCACTTATCTGAGTTTCATTTTTTTTCATTTGAACTCCTACTGTTTATATGCTTTTCTATTGCACTACTCACCGGAGCTTTTGAGACACCTTGCTCTGTATTTCTCTATGTATTGTCACTTAACTATAGGGATTTTCGCCTTTCTTGCACCTGCCTCGTCCATGTAGGGATACTGCAGAGATATTAAAACCCATTCAAAATAAAATAACCCAAACCAACCAAACTCTACTTTGTGCAGGAAAATTTAATGTTCAGTAAATTGGATTTGAATATATAGTGCATTATTTCTCACTGATACTTGGTTCCCTAAAACAGAACAGAGCAGGACACAACACAGAAGTTGTTAGAGACCTTTTTGAGTAAATTTGTTCCATAATTTAGGACCACCCAGGCTTAGCAGGCTAGTGCTCATGAATTACATAAATTTTCTTTCAATATTACAAATATTAGTTCATGTCTTGTACTGTAAATCCTGGCAGAGGTCATGTTGGCATATCAGACTTTCTGGGCTTGCAAACCTGAAGCCTATAAAAGGTCTGTCTGCATTTGTCAGTGGAGATGGGCTACCAGGTCTTCACAGGGAAACCTACAGCTGTGTGGCCTTGTACTATAATTTTAACTGACCACTAAAGTAATTTTACCCCATTCTGTGTCACAAATGAACTTCCTGGAACAGACAATCCTTACCAGCTTACAATGTGAGAAAATGATTTATAACCACCATAGGAACCCATGCCTTTGTGTAATAATATATGTATAAGGGAATATAACCTCTGCTTGTGTGCAGCAAGCAGTAATTCAAAGTACCAACACACTGCCTGTCTAAACACACGCTGATGTGAAAGAAGGAATTTGATAGATACAGTCTCCTTGCAACCCATACATTGCCTTCTGCTTCCCTCCTAGGAACCAGTGGCACTGGAACACCCCTGGCTCCCATGATCAGATAATCAGCTCTTCTCTGTGAAAAATGCAGGGCACGAATTTTAAAGGCAAAAGCAGAGAACTACAAACCCAAGGGACACTATTGCTTTTTTAGGCATTTCAGGGCACTTGTTATCTCTGGCTTAGGTTTGAATGAGGTTATATTTCTAAACTTAGCAGCAGGCAGGGTGATTATTTTACTTGCCACTTAATTGTCCTACAGCAAGGTTGATAGATACAGACTCCTTAAACAGACAGGAGTACAGACTCCTCTGAATAAGGCACCTCATTTTATTGAGTCCTGCTGTACTAATATTGTTCTTGGCTGCACTAATGAAAACTGGACAATTCTACCCACTTCCATTAACTCACATTCCACAGTGTTCAGGTTCAATGTTGTCCAGCTATTCTTGTCCCTCAGTACAGAAGACTTTGACTTTCAGACTCTTTAAAGTCTTGTCACTACAAGAGACAGTAAAAAAAAAAAAAAAAAAACCAACTCAAGTAGCCAAACAGCTTCCAGTAACTTTAAAGAAAAAAACTTCAGGCAAAGTTCTAACTAAAATCTTACTAAAAAAGTATGTCTAATAAACTTTAACTTTTTTTATATAGTAACTTTATCTTAACTGTCTGACATAGCACCCAGAAATCCTAATGATGGACATATTTTCTATCCCTCACAAAACTTCCTTTAACTCCACTTCCTCTTTCACCTGATGATCTTTACAATATCAGTCTGAATCTCTTCCTAACACACAAAAAAATCCCTCCAAACCAACACTGATATATGTGGAAATTTAAAAATCTCATTTTTAAACAGTAGAATAGAGTTGTATGCAGGGCACATTAACAGACTAAATGTTAGTTAACTAGTTTTTCTAAGTAGCATAAATCAGAGCAATATAAGTTCCATCAGTTTTGAGCTGGAAGAGCTCACTTTTCTTATAAATTCTGAAGAATTACTGCATTTGTTCCATGTTTCCAGTCATAGCCAAACATTATTACAGAGACTTGCACTTTCTTCATCAATAACTGAAAAATAAGTAAATCACCCACAAACAGAACACAAAAGCTGATCTGTTCTTACTGACAGGTTTGAAAATTGTTCTGTATGTTGATAAGTCTGATCCAAACTTTTGAGTTTCAACCCATTAGCACATAAGATGTCACTCTTATTATCATGGGTGTCGTTTTTTGGGTTTTGGGGTTTTTTTAAGAAATGCTTAGCAGAATGCAATATGTATGACCCCAGAGCATTTCCTTAAAATAAATAAATACATACATACATACATAAAAAGCAGAACACAAATATCTCCCATCAAAATTGATGTGATGGTGGGGTTTAATTATCATCCCATGGCAGGAAAGCAGGAACTGTAAATGTTTATGAGCCTACGCTCGCTGGAATTTCTCCGCCAAGAGTGGGTGTCAGCTGTGTGGAAAGAGACAAATCGAGAAGGTTCCGTTCTGCCCTTGATGTGTGCACAGACTTTAACTTCAATTAGTGTCATTAATCAAGAGGAGAATCAGCTCCCAGGCCTACTGCAATTTGCTGTTGGTGTCTCATCAGGTACCCCATGCACTGCGAAAAGACACACCCCGGCGCTGACAGTGACGTATCGCCGGGCTGTTCCCTCAGTCAGATGCCATATGCTTAAACTGAGGGATGGCTGACAACCACGACAGGACATCAATTATTGTCATCCAGCCACGTACCAAAACACACAGGGGCTTATCGCAGCTTCCCTGTCGTACCTCTGCAGGAACGCACTAGGTGTTCTGCGTTTAAAGCCCTTGCTTTTCCCGGGAAACTGCAATTAATCTAATTGTGGTTGACGCAAAGGGTCGGATCAGGTAAGGATGGAACCTGCAAGGGCTCCTTTGGTTAAGGCTGACACCACCACAACCAGCACTCTGGAAGCCACTCCCCAGAAAGCTGCTTCTGCAACTCGCCCCGTTTGAATTTCAATGGAGTTTTAAAGACATACCTTGACTTTCTAACTCCACATATAAATGAACGTGAGAAGAAGCTGTCTGAAAATTGTTTTACTGTCTTGCATGAGGATGAGTTCTAAATCTCTGTGAAAACTTCAGTTGTGGCTGGTCAGGAATTCAGAACTCAGCTCATGCAGCACACCAACCACATCCCACACTCACTGAGGCAGCAACGTGGTAAACAGAACCCAAAGCTCAGTTTTGGGCCCCCTAACTGATAGTGACAGGTTAAAAAGATGCAAACTCTGCTCCCAAAGGCTGTTTCTCATACAAGAAGATGGATGGTTTAAGACTTTTTACCTGAGTGCTTGATAATTACTTTCCCTTCTGGAAATACATTTTTACCATTATAAAAGGGTCTGAACTAGAAAGACAATTATACCACACCTCTATTCCTTTTGCTCACTGGTGTGATTTCTCAGACATTAAATCAGAGCAAGCATGGAAACTGGAAGTGGCATAGATACAAAAAACCCCAATGTAGAATCCATAAAAAAATATATTAAACAGTTTCTTAACTGAAATAACTATTATTTATTGTAAAAATGAACCTGAGAAAACCACATGACAGAAAATATTTATAAATTTTCTCTATTGGAACAGGATAATCTACTTCAATGTTTTTGGTTTCCCCAATGTTTTTGCTGATTCTTGAGTTTTTCATTTCATGATTAACATTATTTCCACAACAAAACATATATATTGTAGCATTAATCCCAGACTCAATCATCTCAAAACCTTCAATGCTCATGGTTTTGCTTCTGTAGCTAAAAAGCTGTTGAAAACATGATTTTTTCGTAACTCATAGTGGAAAAAAGTGTTGTTTTTTGTTTTTTTTTTTTTTACTAATGTAGTCTAAACTTTATTTCTCTAACTTATAAAATGAGACCAGTTTTTATTAAATTAAATTTATTAAATTTTGGGGAATTTTTAAAGTTTGTACATTTCCACTTCAAAACTTGTGTCAACTGTTTTTAATACTCTAGATTTAAGCAACCTATGTTCAACAGTATGAAAATCTATCTTCTACATTAGACAAAAATGTAGCTTTGCATAGTATTTATATTCTTATATAAGGATTTCTTCCTTTTCCAACATACTGAGTAAAATACTTGATTTAAGAGGAAAAATTAATGAACTTATGCAATAAATAAACACAATTTTTAATCCTGTTTCAAAAAAGCATATAAAGATACTTATGTATTGATACTGTAAGGAGTATCCCTGGCCTTAAAAAGTTCTATCTGGTACTTATTTGCGCTTTTGGAATGAAAATTATTTATAATTACACTCAGTATATACAAACAAGAAATGCAGAGAAATTACTGGATACAAAAAAAATTGGCAATTGCTGCCTCCATGGTGTGTGAAGTCATCTTGGCATTCTAATTGTGGGTCAAATTATCTTCCAAGGCCGTGCATTTGCTGTGGACTAAATCACAATTATTGCAGAGTGAAGGCAATTACTGTGTAGCAGCTGAGGCTTGGGAACATACGGCCCTCAAGCAGCTTCTTTGTGTATGTTAGCCCTAAGTGATATTGAAAATCCATGTGATTAAGGCTTCTTAAGGGCTTTGAAACTAGGATTAAGTTGCCTAGTAAAAAGTAGGTGCTTTCAAAATGTGTAACTTTCAGTAATATTGTAGAAGCATAATTTAAAAAATGTTCTCTGCTGTCTCCATAGAACTTTTGTGGTTTAATCTTGTGTGGTTTTGGTTATAATTTTGATTTTAGTGAGGTTTTTTTGTGAAATACTTGATTAAAATTATATAAAACCTATATTAAACTTTGATTATGATTTGAGAATTGAGGGTGACTAACAATCAAGTCAGAATGCAAAGAATTTAAAAAAAAAAAAAAAAACAAAAAACAAAAAACAAAACACCCACGTTGGCACACAACTCTATGCTTTTGTTTGATAACTGTGAAGGATTTTTTCTTCTGTCAGCCCTGAAAACTAAAGCATGAGATCTATATGTCAGAATCGATTCTTTATTTTTCCCACCTCATCAGTCCTGATATTAAAAGATTTCATTTTTCTTTTGTGTGTGTGTGATTTTGTTGTTAACTTTTACATTCATAAGAAAGCCTGAAGTAAGTTTGTTAGTCTGAAAAGATGCTTTTACAGAAGAGTTTTAAGAAGCTATTGTTCATTTCCTTTTTATTTCACTGCACACATTGAAACAGGGTAAGACTGAAGCAAAGAAGAATTATCTACAACTGTCCTTGTTCTGTGTGGAAATTCATTCTCCCGTTTCAATCCCTCCCCAAGAAGTCACTATCTCTTGAGCGCAATGTCTTCATCCTTTTGACATAAAGTTCTAGGATACCTGAAACATATAACTTCAAACTAGTTCCTATCTCACAAATATTTATAGATAACTGAAATTGCCACCTGAGAAAGCCACACTGAAATGGCACTTACAACTCTGATTTTGTAAGGTCTTTGTGTCTTAGTAAAGTGCATTTTTGGGGAATGAAGATAAGAAAGTCATTCAAAATTCATGATTTGACACGGCACAGGGATTCTTAAAAGACTGAAATCTTAGAAAAGACAGAAGGCAAACCTATGCAACAAATAGCTGCATATGAAATTCTAAAGGTATTCCTCCAAAATGTTTATGATGTGATATATTACCATCACTTCTGACCACAGACTCTGCCTGCTCTCCTTGCAGATCTCCCACCCCTTCCACATGGTTCCTCTTGAGAATCCCAGTTGGCTTTCACCGACTCCTACCAGGGGAAAATTATGTTTGCTTGCTTTATCTCACCAAACAGAGGTAAGGTGCTGAGGCTCAGTAAAGCAGGCTATGCAAGGAACCACTTGAATTCAGTTATAAAAGGTCAGTAATGATTTTGAAAGGCAAACACGGAGGAACAAACAGCTGATTACTTTCTGACTGGTATTTTTAAGTGTCAGGCAGACACTGCATACCACACAAAAGGTAGATCTAAAACAAGCTTACCCTATTTACATGAAAAAAATAAAACCACTCAATAGTTTAAATAAAGCAAACAGTGTCAGACAAGATCCTGATGGATGACTGCTGGTGGGGAAGGGGAGATGACCATCTTGCAGAGTGTTAGTGCCATGCTGCCTACGTGCAGTAATTACCCACTAATTCCCACTAGCTTCCATGTGTACTACGTGGAAACTCTGAAATACAGTCTAAATGTGTAAACACATATAAAACCTTATCAGGATATGTCTATTTGGCAAGACCACTAACTCATCCTACTTTCAGGTAACTTTCTGCTAGTTTTGTATCAAAGCTTTCAACAGCTGCTTCATTCCACTTCATGTACGTGAGTGGTAAGCATTGTCTTTGCTGGCTCATGCACATCCATAGGCTTGTGTCAGCCTCAGCTGATGTGTTAATAGCTGGCAAGTGGCAACCTACAGGCTGCACAACTTACAAACGGAGCTTGCAGATGTATTTCTGTGCTTTAACATCTATACTTTCAGCTGGCTACCGAAAAAAAA